>LOEQ01002278.1:173267-196342 GCA_001685075.1 Bramus lutescens | reverse complement strand
CCTGATCAGTGGCTGCTCACACCCTTCCTGTTAGCCAAGGCCTGATCAGTGGCTTCATACCACCCTCCCCATTAGCCAAGGCCTGGCCAGTGGCTGCTCACACCCTTCCTGTTATCCAAGGTCTGGGCTTCTCAGTTCACATCTGTGTATCCCCTGAACATTTCCTAAACCTTGCTCAGAACATGGAACACTACAACATCTAGTCGAAATAGGCCAACTGTAGCAAGTACTCAGTAGGCTTGATTTAGTGAGCAAGCAGCCGAGGGGGTGAGATTTCCACATGAGCATAGGAATAAGCCCTTGAGATGGCCAAGTCCTATGGCACCTAAGACTGAAGGATGTAGCCCCAAAGCTTGTCCAGCTCAAGGAGATATCTTTTAAATCCCACCAAGAACCTTTGGTTACATCTCATTGGTCAAGTATGTCACATGACCAAATCCAATCTCAAAAGAGACTGAGAAATGTATTTTCAGGTAACCACACACTCCCTTAGCCCAAGCAAGGAAAGGGGGGTTTTGACAGGAAAAAGAGAAGAATGGACTTTGGGATAAGTGACTCACAGCCTTAATTTAACTTCTAGGTCATGAAAAAGACCAAGATAAGCTTCCAAGAAACTCTCAATGCCTTTTCCACCGGAACATACCCCAGGCAACTGCCTGACTTTACAGAATATGTTTTATATATGTTGCCTCTTTTTCAATTTCATACGAATGAAATAATCACTCAGCGGGTTCTTCTGTAGTCTGCTTTCACTTACAGACTGAATACTGAAGGCAAAGAAAATGAGATCAGAATGGCTTAAGCTTTCTAAGAAGGAGCTTAATAATTAGACTTCAGGAAATCAAGGCTAACAGTGTGATGGTTGGGCAGCCCTTGTTGAGTCCATGGTCACCGGGTACTCTCTCATCCTGAGGAGCCACTGCAGCTCGAAGGCCTTGTCTGTCAAGATGACTGATCTTTCCCACTACAGACAGGAGATGACAGGGTGCCTGGCAGTGTAGACCCTGTGGCTGGAGTTGGCATCTGATGAGTGAGCAGAACTGAGCTGAGCCATCTGGGCACAAATGTCAAAACAGCAAAACTCATTTCCCAAGAGTAGCCTTGCAAATACAGCTTTATTCATTTCTCGTTCATGATTGTGTGCATGCATGCCAGTGCACATGTGTGTGCAAATGTGCATGCAAGCATGCGTGAGGCCAGAGGACAACCCTACCTGATATTCTTCGGGTCCTGCTTGCCTTGGTTTTCAGACAGGACTGCTCACTGACCTGAAACATGCTAAGCAGTCTAGGTATCTGGCCTGTCTCTGCCTCCCCACCGCTGAGGTTACAAGCATGTATTAGCACATCTAGTAGTTTTTCACATGGTCCTCGGGAGTCAACTCATCTTCACACTGGGAGTCAAGCACTTTACTGACCGAGCAATCTTCCAAACCCCAACAAATCTTTCTTAGCTTTCCTACTGTACCTCAGAATCAGAAGCAAAGATACGTAAAATTAATGACAATGAAAAGCAGAATAAGGGAAGCTGATGCAGGACTTAATAGCCTCCCAGACCAAACAGTAGCCCTGCATCTGCCATCAACACTAACTCCCCTGCCTGCCGGGGCTATGGCACCAAAACAATTAATTGCTCTCTCTCTCTCTCCCAGCCTCTTTTTCTGGGCAGCATATCTAGGTGGAATTCAGCTGCCAGCCAAGGCGGTGGGTTTGGGAATAGCTTTTGTTTTTCTCATACAAAAGGACAGCTGCCGCTGGCTCTGGCCTTCCCTTTTCCTTCCTCCCTGGCTGTGGGCATGCTGCCGGGAACTGGAGCTGCTCTCCTGAAACTGTGAGAGAGGCTGGGAGAATCGCAGTGATGCTGGCTCGGGACCTCATGAACTGTTGAACAAATGCTAACAGCCGCCTGCTCCAGACTCTGCATTCTGCGTCTCAATGTAAAACTCTGCCCTCTGTGTTGGCCTATATCTGAAAGCAGTTCTAACCACCACGACCAAGATGAGCCGCCGTGTGTCGTGGAGAAGCAGGATAGTGGTACAGTAAGGGTCTCCAGGTCTCAGTCATGTGTCAGGAAGATGACAAGGGTGTTTATCGTTCATGAAAGCAAGGGGAATATCAGACGACTATGGCCAGATCAAAAAGACATGGAAATGACGTAAAGGAACTTCAGTTGGCCAAAAAGGAACCAGGAAATAGTTTGAGCATTGAACTATGTACGATGTATTGCAAATTAGTCAAAAATGGGTATGGGGGTTGAATAGAAGCCTTTCCCTGATTTTCAAAGCAAAGGCCTAGAGAGATGTTCAGTCTATAAAGTGCTTGCCCTGACAGCAGGAAGACCGGGGTTGATCCTCATAGCCCATGTATACAAGCTGAGCGTGGGGGTGTATGCTTGCAGCAGCAGCAGCACTGTGGAGAGAGACAGGGAGAGCCTCGAAGCCCACTAGCTTCCAGCCCCAGACCAGAGAGAGAAAGACAGAGAGTCAGAAAACAGCGAGACAGAGAGACAAATAGAGACAAACAGAGAGACAGAGAGATAGAGAGACATACAGAGAGAGACAGACTTAGACAGACAGACAGACAGATAATGAAAGATGGCACCCGAGGAATGACACTGAGGTTGTCCTCTGGCTTCACACCCATGCACACTCGTGTGTACCCATACCTACATACATACACATGAACATGCTCTCTCTCTCTCTCTCTCTCACACACATACACACACACACACACACCACACAAAAATTACAAGTTCTTATAGGAAAACGTCAACTCCTAAAGACAGGAGGAGTGACAGATTAGGAAGCCACTACTTTGCAACACCTCCTAAAATGGTCAGCTGGTCATTAGCCATCACCAACCACTGGGTGAAGTCAGCTGTTTAGAACAGATGGGACAAGCTGGGAACTGAACTTGTTCTGTTGCTGTTTGTTCCCTTATCTCTTAAAGCGGGACAGTCACAAACTCCCCAGCTTTTCCATGGCATTTCTTACCAAGCATCAAATCTCCTTTCCAGGAAACGGAAGCGTGAGGCAAATTACACGAGAGGGAGCCCGGTGGTGGCAGCGGTGCTTGGTCGAGTGGGGGGTGGGAAGGAGGGGGTGAGAGTAATTAAAGAGATATCTTGATAGTGGACCATTATGGGGTTAGGGAGAAGCCTGGTGCCAGGGACACTCCCAGGAATCCACAATGATGACCCCAGCCAAGACTCCCAGCAATACTGGAGAGGGAGCCCAAACTGGGGTGTAATCAGGTTGGTGACTATCCTTATTGGCATTATGGAGCCTTAGAGTCCAGTATCTGATAGAAGTAGATGCAGCCATCCACAGCTAAGCACTGGGCTGAGCTCTAGGAGTCCAGTTGAAGAGAGAGGTAAGGAATTATATGAGCAAGGAGGGGGACGGTCAAGATCATGATGGCGAAACCCACAAAGACAGCCGACCTGAGCTTGTGGGAGCTCACAGATTCTGGCTAGAGAGTGGGCACGGTACCGACCTAGGTACAGTAGTGTAGCTTGGTCTTTTGTGGAACCTGAACCTGTCTCTGATGTATAAGCTGGTTCTTTGGAACCTATTTCCTGGGTGGGATGCCTTGTTCAGCCCTGATCTAGGGGGAGGAGCTTGGTCCTGACTCAACTTGATATGCCATGCTTTATTGATTCCCAGGGGAGGCCTGCGCCATCTGAACAGAGACAGAGGGGGAGTGGATGGGGGTGGAGATAGAAGGGAGGTGGGGGAGGAATGGGAGGAGAGGAAGGAGGGGAAACTGTGGTTGGTGTGTAAAATAAATAAAATAATGATGAATGAATAAAGAAAAAATAATAGCATCAAAGGAAAAAAATATACCAGAGGGAAAGAGTCAAATCCAAAAAGAGATCCTACAGGAAAACTGTACAATGGGCAAACAGAACCGAAGCCACCCTGTCTTATATCCAAGGAAGCATAGCAGCCCAAAAGATGATATTCCTGGTCTGGAATAGGAACATTTCTATGACCCCAAAATGGCAGCTCCTTCTCCTGTATCTGCTGTTTCTGAATCCCATGCCTAGCCCAGGGAACCTGTGCCTGACCCAGGGAGCCCAGGCCTGACCCAGGGAGCCTGTGCCTGACCCAGGGAGCCCAGACCTGATCCAGGAAGCCCATGCCTGACCCAGGGAGCCCAGGCCTGGCCCAGGGAGACCTTGCCTGACCCAGGGAGCCCAGGCTTGACCCAGGGAGCCCAGGCTTGACCCAGGGAGACCATGCCTGACCCAGGGAGCCCGTGCCTGACCCAGGGAGCCCATGCCTGACCCAGGGAGCCTGTGCCACCAGCCTTGTGAGTATTCTTTTTAATGCCTCCCTTCACCCCAACCCCAGTGAAAACACCTTGGTTTTTTCTAAGTCATGCTGGCCTCCTGAGCCAAGTGTTGGCCTGAGGTCACCCTCAGTGCTACATGTCACCTGCCTTCAGGAAGGACTGTTTTCCAACAGTCATCAACGGAAATCCAGCCTACCTGTCTCTTACCTCAGTGGCTTAGGTTTTAAGTTCCTTCAGGTCTTGGCCGTCAGAGTCACAGTTACGACTTCCCATCTAGATTAGCGGCCTCTTTGGTACCTTCTGCTCTCATAACACATCCCCAGCAGCTGCCATGCTGTTAGGGCAGCCCCTTAACGTCACTCTAGCCTCTGAGCTCCTCACCAGGGTAGGAACTGCCAGACATTCAGCTCTGTGTCCCTGAGGCCTCACACTTGATAACCACGGACTAAACATATGTTACGCTTTAATAAATGGACTGTGAATGGACTGGATAGTTGAATAAATAACTCTGAAGTTGAAACACCCAGCAGGTGACACCTCAGGAACCCTACTCGTTACGACGGGAACCTCGTCCACAAGTCTTAAAGGAGACCACAGAATAGTCTTCACAGAGTGAGTGAAAGGTCTGTGGGAAAGACGGCCTGAGTTATGTGGCCTCCCCAGCTCCTCTTTTAGCTTCCTTGATGAAAGCTGCCTTTTCTGGAATGAGCAGCCTGAGGGTTGATTGTCCTCAGCTAGTCCCCACCCCCACCCCCGCGCCTCTAAAACCCAGGAGAGGCTTGGAGGGATAAGCCAGCCGTCCAGAGCACAGGCTGCTCCTGTAGAGGACCCGAGTTTGTTCCCCAGCACCAACACCAGGCAGGTCACAGCTGCCTGTGACTCCAGTTCCAGGATGCGCTGACACCTCTGGCTTCCAAAAGCAGCAGCACCCCTCACATGCGGACACAGACACATAAACAAAAATAAACAATAAATCATTAAAAAAAATCCAGGAACGCTGAGGGGAAGGGTAGAGGTGAGAGCGGCAAGGACAGGAGGCCAGGGCCTTTTCTAGTACTTCCCACCTTAAGGTGCATGGGAACCTGACTCACCCGAGGGTGACTAAGCTCTGATCCCAGCCAGTGTTCAGCCTCTGCAGACCTGGCGCTGGCTGTTAGAGTTCACTCTGCAAAGAGGAGGGCCAGAGTTATTCATGACAACTCCACAATAAGCTCTCGGTGAGTGTTCAGGGGCGGGAGCTTAGACCCAAGAGAAGGGACAACGTTCAGATCTAAGGTGATAGAAACGGAGCCTTTCTTTTACATGCAGAGAACTCCTCAAAAGCACACCAAACGAAAACAGTCATCTGTCCCAACCCAGAGCTCTCCAAGGTTGTTGTTCCCGGTGTAAACTAAGGGAGGGAGGGGACTTGCTAGGACTGGATGAATGTGGGATGTACTGTCTCCACACCTTTATACGCCCCAGCCTGAGGAGTTCAAACCGTTATGTTCATGAAAAGCACCTGTTCCTCAGATTCCAACAGTTGCTCATTGTTAGTTTGGCAGGATCATGGGCTTAAAGTCATGCTCAAGGCTCAGCACTGGCTGCTCCATAGCGCTAAGCACTGGAGTATGGCGGCTCTTAGCTGTCTGCCAGATTCCAGCCCATCTGATGTTGGTTCATCACACATGCCAACATACAGTGTAGAAATAATGTAAAGGCTTTCTTTGTAAATGGAGAGGGAAATGTCCCCATAAGCAGGTATATGTGCTGCCTTTGACGGACACCTCAGCGTTCTTGGCTCTGCAAGGCTTGCATATGGAGCTGGAGACAGACGTCAAGAGAGTTTGTATCGGTTTGTATCTTGCTGCTGTGACAAATACCTGACCAGAGCAACCGAAAGAAGGGCAGGCTTGTTCTGGGCCACGGTTGGAGGGTAGAGTCCATCACAGCGGACGAGTCATGGTGACAGACGTGTGGGGTGGCTGCTCGCGTACCCACGAAGTCCGAAAGCTGCGAGAGAAGAATGCTGGCGCCCAGCGCCTTCCCTTTCTCCTCAGTCCACGGGATGATGCCATCAGGGTGTGTCTCCCTCTTCACTTAAACATCCTGGAGATTCCCTCACAGACTTGCCCATAGCTGTGTTCCCTAGATGGCTCTAAAGTCCCCCTGGCTGACAGACAGTCCAGGGCAACCATCACAGGCAGGACCCAGGGTAATTTTATCATCGCTTCAACTCCACGCTTCTCTTCACCGGTGGTGAGCTCCGTAAGTACGTGCAGACTTAAGAGACCAGTGTCAGAGATAGATGTGAATGGATGGCACTGTGTCCTTTAGATTTGGGGAAAGGAAACCAAGGTGGAGAGAAGTAAACTGATTGACTTGAAGTGACAGCCACCGGCCTAGCATGTGGCATGTGACTCCCTCTCGTTACTCAGAGAATACAGTTGAACTCCTATCCCAATGTCCCTCTGAGGTTTTCTAGAAGGTAAGAAAATATAAAAATACATGATTCAACAGCATAAACGCATAAAATAACTTTGGAATTAATGCCCCAGAGGAAGTAACTACTATTCACAGAACTATAGATTTCATAGGAGGAGCTAAAGTGGGCGTGGCTCTCATTACCTTCTTCAGTATGAGAATAATCCCCAAGTTCCTTTCTGCTCTTTCATGCCACGTTCTTTCTCTGCAGCCATCATGTTCCTATCTAGCTCCCCCATGTTGACAGAGGGCATAAGAAGCAGCTTATATAGGTCAGAGGGTATTTTAACGCTCCACCGGCTAATTAATTTGGTTTAGAGTGTCTCACTACTGGAAAAATGACAAGCCTTTCCCAAACACCTTTGGCTGTTTGCTAATCAAGAAAAGTCACACATTTTTTTCTTGGTGTAAAAAGTGTCAAAGGGAAAAAAATGAGTGTGTCTCTGAAGAATTGAGGATCAGGACTGTTTTAGAATTCAGTGCGTGGCACACAAACCCTAGAGAACCAGGAAGGATCTCTTCTCTGGAAAATGTACATCAGGTCAGTGTCCCTTTGTCCCATGTCACAGAAATGTCACATGGTAGAGATTGAAATTCTGAAGCCTGAGCACAGTCTCACCCATGGGGCCATGACAGCAACAACAACAGCTGGCCTGTGCTTTGCTCTGTTTTAATAACACTTACGATATTGTTCCAGAAATTTGTATTGTGGCTGTAGAAACTCTTGCTCCTTTGCAGCCCTCCAGATGAAGCTCCTGAATTGTATTTTACTTATATACCAGGACTGCTACAGTGCAGACCTTACCAGATATGTGGAGGTCAAAACAGCTTTGAAAGCCAGCACGATGGTGCATGCCCATAATCTCAGCACTCAGCAATCAAGTCAGGAAGAGGGTGAGTCTGCGGTAGCCTAGGCTATATGTTAAGACGCTATATGGAAGATCCAAAGTTTGGGAATACAGCTCAGAGTTAGAGTGCTTGCCTAACCTGTGAGAGTTTCCAGGTCTGACCTCTACTACTGCCAACAAAATTCAATTTGTTCATTTAAAAAAAAATTTCTTTCTAATGTTTCTAATGTTTTAATTATGTATGCATATATATTTCTGTGTGGGAGTGTGGATGCCCACAGTGGTCAGAAGCATAGAACTTCCCTGGAGCTGGAGTTACAGGCAGTTGTGATCTGCTTGACATGGGTGGTAGGAGCAGAACTCCAGCCCTCTGCAAGAGCAGCCTGTGCTCTTAACCACTGAGTTGCCTCTCCAGTTCTATATACCTGAAATAAAGCAGCTTTATTCCAGTAGGGTCCCTGGCCCCTGAGTACCGTGACGAGAAGAAAGGGCAGTCAGTGTCTTAGTTAGGGTTTCTATTGCTGTGAAGAGACCCCATGACCACAGCAACTCTTACAAAGGAGAACATTTAACTGGGGTGGCTTACAGTTTAAGAGGTTCAGTCCCTTATCATCATGGTGCTACCAGAGACGATACTGGAGGAGGAGCTGAAAGTTCTCTATCTTGACTCAGAGGCAACAGGAAGTGGCCTCACTCACTGGGCATGCCTTACGCTTATATAAGACCTCAAAGCCCACCTCCGCAGTGACACACTTCCTCTAACAAGGCCACACCCCCAGTAGTGCCTCTGCCTTTGGGGGGCTGATTTCTTTCAACCAAAGGCAAGCATCAGACTCTGACCATGACAGACTCAGGTCTGTTTTATTGCTGCCTGGCCTCAGTTCAAAGGGTGCTGACCAGCCCTGACTCTGAGGACTGCAAGGTCAAGATTAGATGAACTCAGGATAGGGAATGAGTCTAAATGTCCTTGGAGCAGAAGTTCTGATGCCAGAACATGATGTCCGATGCCAGAACACGAGGATTAGACAGGATGGTTTGAGGACTGCCAGCCACTTCACACAAAACCCTCACCCCTCTGTGGTCAGCGGCTCCACTCTGGCTGCCACAGTCTTAACCTTAAAGAAACCCACACACCTTGGCATGATGGAGGCATGTTTGAGCACATTCACTAAGGTGCTACTTGTGCACACAAGACAATTGTAAATACCTAAACCCTCATGGTGTTAGCCAGTGTCCCATCACCATTACAAATGCCTGAGAACATCAACTTACACAGACACTGGGTTCGTTTCTCAGGGTTGTTGGAAGTTCCAGCCCGTGTCTGCCTGGGCCCCATCACTGTTGGTCCTGCAGTGAGGCAACACTTTTGCAGTAGGGAGAGCCTGGCAAAGCAAGCACTCTCACCTCTCATTGAGGACATGGAAGAGAGGAAGAGGCCAGGGTTCCGCAGTTCCCTTCAAGGGGACTGTCAATGGCTGAAGACCTAACACTAGGCCCTACCCATTGAGGTTTGCTCCACATCCAATACCATGTCCCGTCCACAGGAAGTTTCAAACCCAAATTCTGTAATGGTTACACAATACCTACCATCTAAGGGAGCACCGCACAGCAGAAAATAATAAAGTGGGCCTCTTCTGTTATCATAAAGGGCTCCTCAGCCCATGTTACTGGCTTAAAAACAAACCTCAGAATAACCAATACCACCAGTACCATTTGTATAAAAACCTCAGTACAAAGTAATTATGTATTCATGTATGATCTCTCCAGATGTGTGTCTATATAAATTTAGCAACAATGCTCCTAGAAATAGACCAGCGATAGAGCAGGAAGGGAGACCAAATGAGAAGTCAATCGTCTTGGGAATGTTGACCCTCCTACAATGTACTTCCTGTACAAAGTAAAATCACCACATAAAATATCCAATATGATGACAGTGTTTAATAATTAATAATGAATATAATAAAATGTATAATCAAAATGATATATTAAAGACATTTATTATAGTAACTTATATTTATATAATTTCTTTCCTTATAAAATTTAATATTTGTCTATGAAGTTTAGATTTATCTTTACGTATGTACACACATGTGATTCTGTGGGTGAGTGTGTGCACTGCATGCATAAAGGAGCCTGCAGAGGTCAGAAGAAGGTACAAGACGCCCTAGAGCTGAAGTTACAGATGGTTGTTAGCTGCCCGAAATGGTTTCCAGGAACCCAATCCAGGTCCTTTGCAAGAGCAGTGAGTGTACTTAACCTCTGAGACGTCTCTCCAACTCCCGTGTGTCAGAGTTAAAGCAGTCACACAGGAGTGTCTATGAATACGCAGCTTCCCGGGTCTTCCTGACAGATGCTTCAGTTTGCAAATGGAATCCAGGAACCTGTGTTTTGAGTAGTTAGATTTCATGCTGGTGGCTTGAGGCTTAGGCTTTGAGATGCTCCATTGTCACTTTTCAGTGTAGGACACAAAGTATTCAAAAGTCTTGTTACAGTGTAATTCTCCTGGAATGGAGTCCTGGGGTGGGGCCATGGTTCTGTATCCATTTGTTGCTGGTGGCTCTTGGAGTCTATAAAGCTCAACTTGGAGGAGGATTTCAAGTGAACAACAAGTCATCAGCGAGGAAATACTCAGAAGAAGAGGAACAACCATGCCATGGGGCAAGTGATGGAGTTGTGCCAAGGAATACCCAGGGGGACTGGTCCAAAAAAAAAGGGGGGTAGCAAGAGAGTGTAGGGAGCGAGGGCAACACCAGACTCAGAACCTGGCTCTTGGTCTGCTAGCAACTGACTGTGGCTTTCTGGAGAGAATGACCCCAGCATTCCAGCTGGAAAAAAAAGGAGTGGATTATGTAAGGTGGAGCCTGGAGGGTTAAAGCCATGGTCCAGGCACAAGGGTCCAGTCTTGGTCTAGGGCCTACCCAAGTTAAGGCTTCCTTGAAGCAGAGTCCCCACAGTCCCAAGAAAGGAAAAAGTTGTTTTGGTTTCTCTCTGAGGACCAAAGGCGAGTCCCAAACCAATGGTAGGAAGACTCAGAGCTACCGTGTGCCGCAGTAAACACTTGGCCATACTCATGGGTCCCAGCAAGCATCGCTTCTCTGTGTGTGAAATGGTACTTTTCCCAGAATGATATAAGAAGAAAGTCTCTACTTAACAGGGTTCTTAACAACTCACACAACTGCAGAGGTCTCAAGAGAGGAGCAAGAACTATGGTCAGGGGTGAGGGGTGGGGTGAGACAGGGCAGAGCATCCTAGACCTCAGTGTTCTCAGTCTCTCCAGAACATCATCTGACTCTCAATAGTGAATCTGGTTCCTCAGAGGTTATCTGACTCAGAGTCCACTTGCTTCTCTCTTTGGCTTTGCAGGGAATGACGCCACTCACTCAATGTTGTCGTCCAGAATAGTACAGAGTGACTTCAAAGCTACAGCTCCCATTAACGCACTGACTGCCTCCAGGCAACTCCCTCAGTCTCCCGTCAGGCAGCTAAAGTGAGTGACCTCTGTGAGTGCAGGGTCACAGAGACCCGCCTTGTTCTCTGGCAGACCTTTATTGAGTGGCTTTCCTGGGTAGATCAAATGCAGGGGACCAATAACTGACCAATGGAACAACTCTACCCACGTCTTGTTAAGTGGTCCAATGAATTTATGAAGGTTACTTATAAAAATTACGGGTGTCTCCAGGCAACTTCATGACTAAAAGTCTCACATTCCTAAATGGGTGATGACTCACAAAAGCTGCACCCCAAGAACTCCCTATCCAGTCTGCAGGCAGCTCCATGAAGAGCTCTCCCCAGCAGTGGCTTACTGCTTGTATCACTGCAGGAAGGGGCCTTGTGAGTCTTGGAACAATCAAGTTTTCTGAGCCTTCTCAGTTTCCTTAGCTTCCTGTCTAGAAGAAACTGGTACCCAGCACCATGCTGCTCTCCCCTCTCAGTGACATGACAGAAGCACCTTGGTCTACACTGGCAGCTGCAGGGAGCGAGGGCCATCACAACACAATCTGCTGTAATCACACCCGCTAGACACAGAAGCAGACGGTTGCATTAATATTTGATCACCAAGCTCTGATTACAGAATCAGGGAATTGCATCTGCATGTGAATAGTCCCACGCAAGACTGTGGGTCTAGTTCTGTAGTAATAAATTACGGGCTATTACATTTGTCTCCTACAACTTGATTTCAAATGTCTCTTCGATTAAAAACAAAACTGTTCATGCATCCAATCCCTAAGTCACACTATTTATTTTAAATAAAACACTTTTTCTGATTTAAATAGAAATTATCAAATTATGGAAAACAGTATAGAAAGCTCATTGGGCAGCAATCATTTCTCGACCCAGAATTCTGGCAATTCAAAGGAGAAACAAGGTAAAGTCTTTTCTCAAGTTTTCTTCACGAGGGAGTAATTTTAGATTTACACCAAAGTCTCAGGCACAGTAGCTCTCATTTCCTCTCACCTGACTTCCCCTGGTGGCAACATCTTATGTAACTATAAAACATTTGTCAAAACTAAGAAATTAACACTGCAGGCAAAAACCGCAGAACCTATTCAGATTTGCCAGTATTTCCACAAACATCCCCGCCAAGGTGCATGGGGATGGATGATGTCAAACTACTGAGAAAACGTTGTGTTTATATTGCTTGATATTTTTGAGCTGTAGAACACAGTATATTGTGTATGCAATCTCTCCATTGGTGATGGAGGAAGGTAGGGAGACTATATGGAATTTTCCTTGCCCAAGGAAGTTTGACCTTTAGAGAATCAGGTGTGAGGCTGTAGGGAGGGGATGGCTAAAATGGAGGCCTAGTTTCTTTCTTGACAGAGGTATAGGATCCTTGGGACCCTAGCAGCTGGCCTGAAGAAGCTGTTACTTCCCTTTTAAAGAGCAAAGGGCATAAGTCAGATCAAGCATCGTGTTATAGGCCACGCAGCACATAGAGGAGGTCCTGGCTGGCTGCTGTCCTTCCTTCTTCCTTCCTCCTCTATGGTTAGGCCTTGGCCTATGAGACACATGCATGAACAGGCCAGGCCTTGTCTCGGTCTTTACAGAGCTTAGCAAGGAAGAGAGTCACCTCACCAGTAATTACACAATTACAGCTCTGGTCAGTGCTAAAAGGTGAGGTCCCAGGGGTCCAGGAGACTGAATCTGGTAATAAGGAAGCCAAGTTCCAACAACCACAGATAGATGCTGTTCAGATGGGGTGAAAGGGGGCACAACCTGAGTAAGGCTGAGAGCAGAAAGAGTGGTGACATGGTCCTTTACCCAGAGGCCCTTGGTTGAACAGATGACGGAAGTTCTTGGTCATGCTGGAGTTAAGAGATATTTGCCCAAGAAACTATAAACCCAACCAATAACGATTGCAGTAGAGCCCCAAAGTCCATCATGGCCCTGCTATCTCCATGTCCCTCTCAAACACCCCTTGGATTCTCCCAAGAAGCCTACCTTCCCTAGTCAATAGATGGTCCAGCATGCAGCCACCTTGACCTTCCTAGTCACTCTGGCTGGAATGGAGGAGATTTTGTTCTCCTGGCATGGTCTAAGCTCCTGATGTTGTCAGTTATATTGACAATACAGTGACTCTCTCCTGTCACATGGACCCTCCAAGTTGCCTGGTGGTCTTCTGTCTAGCTGAAATCACAGCTTTGTACATTGGGCCCCAAAGAACTGGAAGCTGATGTGGGTTACTTGGTCAACTCCCAGGAATGGCTCAGGGAATGTTTTGAAGGTGTTAAGGGCTCTGTATGTAACAGCAGGCTGGGGAACCAGTCTTGGAGCTGTAGGCCACAGAAATGGACCGGTCACATACCACTACACAATCTCTATCTGTCCTGGGCTTGTCACATCCTATAAGTTCCCATCAGTCTCCGAAAGGCTGGCTGGGGTAGAGAAAGGGGGATTTGTTCATTTCAAGTCTCCAGACTTTCAAGAACACACAAAAGGAGACTCCCAAGAATGACTTGGGTAGAATACACACAGGAAGCTGCATGCAAGACAGTTGTATATGCCCACACTGCTTTCATTATATCTCCTCAGGCCTCGTGACTGCCTGCTGGGATCCAAGCCCACCTAGTCTTAAGAGTTTCCAGAGGTGAGTAACACAGAAAGTCTTTGTTTTCTCCAGGTGTGGGCTGACTGCTGATGTGTGTCTGTGTGTATGTGAGAGAGAGAGAGACAGAGACAGAGACAGAGAGACAGAGAGACAGAGAGACAGAGAGAAACAGAGAGAGTCCTGGTGTGTGTTCCTGTGCATGTGTGTGTATCCCTCTGTGTGTTCTTGTGTGTGTTCCTGCATGTGTGTGTGTGTGTTCCTGTGTGTGGTATGTATGTTCCTCTGTGTGTGTGTATGTGTGTGTGTCGTGGTGTGCATTCCTGTGTATGTGTGTGTTCCTCTGTGTGTTCCTACATGTGTATGCTCCTGTGTGTGATGTGTATGTTCCTCTGTGTGTGTGTGTGTCCTGGTATGCACTCCTGTGTACGTGTGTGTTCCTCTGTATGTTCTTGTGTATGTTCCTCTGTTTGTGTGTATGTCCTTGTGTGTGTTCCTGTGTATGCATGTGTGTGTCCCTCTGTGTGTTCTTGTGTGTGTTCCTGCATGTGTGTGTTCCTGTGTGTGGTATGTATGTTCCTCTGTGTGTGTGTGTGTGTGTATCCTGGTGTGTGTTCCTGTGTATGTGTGTGTGTTCCTCTGTATGTTCTTGTGTATGTTCCTCTGTTAGTGTGTGTGTCCTGGTGTGTGTTCCTGTGTATGCGTGTGTGTGTCCCTCTGTTTGTTCTTGTGTGTGTTCCTGCATGTGTGTGTTCCTGTGTGTGGTATGTATGTTCCTCTGTGTGTGTGTGTGTGTATTCTGGTGTGTGTTCCTGTGTATGTGTGTGTTCCTCTGNGAGAGAGAGAGACAGAGACAGAGACAGAGAGACAGAGAGACAGAGAGACAGAGAGAAACAGAGAGAGTCCTGGTGTGTGTTCCTGTGCATGTGTGTGTATCCCTCTGTGTGTTCTTGTGTGTGTTCCTGCATGTGTGTGTGTGTGTTCCTGTGTGTGGTATGTATGTTCCTCTGTGTGTGTGTATGTGTGTGTGTCGTGGTGTGCATTCCTGTGTATGTGTGTGTTCCTCTGTGTGTTCCTACATGTGTATGCTCCTGTGTGTGATGTGTATGTTCCTCTGTGTGTGTGTGTGTCCTGGTATGCACTCCTGTGTACGTGTGTGTTCCTCTGTATGTTCTTGTGTATGTTCCTCTGTTTGTGTGTATGTCCTTGTGTGTGTTCCTGTGTATGCATGTGTGTGTCCCTCTGTGTGTTCTTGTGTGTGTTCCTGCATGTGTGTGTTCCTGTGTGTGGTATGTATGTTCCTCTGTGTGTGTGTGTGTGTGTATCCTGGTGTGTGTTCCTGTGTATGTGTGTGTGTTCCTCTGTATGTTCTTGTGTATGTTCCTCTGTTAGTGTGTGTGTCCTGGTGTGTGTTCCTGTGTATGCGTGTGTGTGTCCCTCTGTTTGTTCTTGTGTGTGTTCCTGCATGTGTGTGTTCCTGTGTGTGGTATGTATGTTCCTCTGTGTGTGTGTGTGTGTATTCTGGTGTGTGTTCCTGTGTATGTGTGTGTTCCTCTGTATGTTCTTGTGTATGTTCCTCTGTTTGTGTGTGTGTCCTGGTGTGTGTTCCTGTGTATGTGTGTGTGTTCTTATGTGTGTTCCTGCATGTGTGTGTTCCTGTGTGTGGTATGTATGTTCCTCTCTGTCTGTGTATGTGTGTGTGTCGTGGTGTGCGTTCCTGTGTATGTCTGTGTGTTCTTGTGTGTGTTCCTGTGTGTGGTGTGTATGTCCCTCTGTGTGTGCATGTATGTGATGTGTGTGTGTGTGTTCCTATGTCTGTGGAGACTAGAGGTCAGTGGGAGGCATCCTTCTCAGCCATTGGCCACCTTATTTTTTGAGACATTGTCTCTCACTGAACCTGAAGTTGACTCAGTTGGATGGATTATTCAGTGATTCAGGGATTCTCTGATCCCTGCCTCCCTGTTGCTAGGAGTACAGTACATGATAGCATGCCTGTCTTTTTATGTGGACATTGGGGCTCTGAATTCATGTCCTCATGCTTACATAGCAAGCACACTGCTGACTGAGCGAGGTTTCCTACCCCTGTAGTGACTTGACGCTATTGAGAAACTGTGAGACTATTGAGTAGAACTTGATACGCAGAGGCATTATGGGAGTCACATCTTCAAGTCTGGCTAGCAGGAAGCTTGTGGGCAAGTTTAGGCAAGATGAGAGAACATTCTGGGCAGAGAAAACAAGCAGATGTAAATGCATGATGGCGTAAAAAGGTACAGCATTAAGGAAGATAGAAGTCATTTCTTATGACTGGAATTCTCATCTGGCAAGAAAACTTGAGGCTGCTTACATAGTAAGGGTTAGATCACCCTAAAACATCAGGCTACCAGTTAACATCTCTAGACCTGTGCTTTCTGATATGGTAGCCACAAGTCATAAGTAACAACTGAATGCAAATGAATTAAAATATAGTTTAAAAATCCAATACCTCACACCACCCACATTTTAAAGGCACAATAACCACAGATGGGCAGGAATTACACTGGGCAGGTACAGAATAGGCAGAGAACCTACCTGCCATCATGAGTAGCTACTGATGGCGTCTGACTGTAGGAGACAAAGGGAGAACAGGAGGCAATGTCCGTGTTTGGATCACACTGTTTGTGGTCACTAAAGAGGACTAAGGGAAGCTAGCGATCAGCTGAGAGGCTTCTGACGCAGGCAGTGGAGACAGTGCTGAGAGTGAAGTGCTTGAAGCACCAGTGTACGGACCTGACTGTAGACCCCCAGCACCTACTGGTAGGTGATCATAATCTCAGCACTGGGAACATGGAGACAGGTGGTCCCTGGGGCTGGTTGTCTAGTCATTCTAGCTGGATCAGTGAGTTCATCGTTCAAATAACAATATTCATATAATATTATTATATATAATGTTAACATATATACTTACAATGACTGTTATTATTTAAAAGGCAGACTGAGATAGAGGAAGACACCTGACACTCATCTCTGGCCTCTACACACACAGCATCACGCGCATGTACACAAGACAGAGATGTTGACACAGCCTGGCCAGCTGGCTGACACTGTAAGTTTGTCTCCTTTTGCCTGGAACGTGCAAAGCTGAGCAGGCCAATGCTTCCCTTTGTCCCTGGTATCCTCCTACCCTATCTTAGAAGACAGAGACTTCCAGAAGCTCATGAACTAGCGCATCTACACATCCAACGACAACGGTCTCCCTCTGTCTCCAGGAGGACCTGAATATTGGGATGGAAACCTAAAGAAGATTCACAAGGCAAAGGCAGAAATCACACAGACCCAAGACTTGCCTTGCTCCAGTGGAGAAGACTTAAGTTTTCTGTGTGGGCAATAAGTCAGATGTTTTACTGAACCCCAATTGCCTATTGCTAGAAGTTGGGAGACCACAAAGGCCTAAAGATTGTTTTCAATACTGGTTAAGTCTGAACAACTGTTCCTTTCCCCAGCTGCTGCAGCTGTAGACATGGACTTGGGAAAGTTGATGAATCCTTATTGAGAGAATAATTAAGAACTACAAGCCCAGTGTGCCACTGACTCAGAGGGAATACCACTCCAGGCTTCTGCGTTCTGAGGGTGCGGACGTCCCCACGGGAACCACAGCAGAATGTGAGAGCGTCACCCCCTGCTCCTGGCTGAGTCAGATAGGGATTGGGAGTCTGGCGGCCTAGTTCAAGGCCCGGAGTTGGCAGTCAGCTGCAAATGGGCATCCCTGCAATACTTAGTTCATGGACCCAGAACCTTCACTGTGAGCCAAGCCCTGTTGTAAACTGACTGGAAGAATCCATTTATTCCTCACAGCAACTTGGGAAGCTGTCCTGTTGCTGTCTGTACAGAGAAGAAACTAAGACACACAGTGAAGCTGTTTATGCATGCTTTTATGACTGTTGGTGTTCAGGTCAAAGATCAGCACGCTGTGTGCTCTGAGGAAGTACACAGAGTAGGCCAAAGCCCTGGGGACCCCAGTTATGCACTGGGTGTTGTTAGTGCTTTAATTACTCTGATGGCCACCCTCTGAGGGAAAAAAAGATCTCTCCCGAATAAGGAGGTCCTACACTCTAGTGGATTCAAGCCTCAATGGGACCCCTTTCCTGTGCCTCTTATGCCCTGTGTGGTCACGTTGCAAGCTTCCAGCCACCTTTTGTGGGAAAATGAAAAGACTGCTCATTCAATAACCACACAGAAACTATATTAATTACAACACTGGCCAATAGCTCAGGTGTATCCCTAGCTAGCTCTTACAACTTACATTAACCCATTTCTATTAATCTGTGTATTACCATGAGGCTGTGGCCTACTGGCAATGTTCCAGCGGTGTCTATCTCCTGTGGCAGCTACATGGTGTCTCCTTGACTCCACCTACTGTCTCTATCTCTTCCTTGCTGATTATATTCTGCCCAGCTTCATTCATTGACCAATAAGAGCAGCACATATACAGAAGGACCTCCCACATCTTTGAGAGGTGTTGGTGGTGCCTGGCGTCAAAGCATGGCATGCAGACACACAGCTGGTGATGCGTATCTGCAGGCTTTCCCAGCGCCCAGCCTACCACACCTGCTNNNNCCCAGACAGCTCCCCCTATAGGGAGGTGAGCTCGCCCTGGGTCCTCACCACCAATTCCAGTGGTTGGCACGTGTCTGTCTAAGAGTGTCTTTAACAATTTTGCACACATCCCAGTGAGGCAATTGCTACCCAAGGTTGAGTTTATCCCAAGGATGTCTCCAACCAAACTCTGGCCCTGGGGTCAAGGACACAGTATCTTCATTCTTTCATTGTCCAGAGGTTGATACCAAGTATATTCCTTAACATCTTTCCACATTAAGAAAAAAAATTATACTTTATTTAAAACATGTGTAAGAGGTGAGTATGAAATCACATAAAAGTAATAAATATATCTTATTTTTTGAGTCAGGGTCTCTCACTGAACTCGGGACTCAACACTTTGGCTAAACTGGTTGGCTGGCACGTCCCAGGGGTCTTCCTTTCTCTGATTACCCCGGGTTGGGAGAACAAATGCATGCCACCATGCCTGGCTTTTTTCATAGGTTCTGGGGATCTGAACTCAGGTCCTCAAGCTTGCATTTCAAGCACTTTCCTGATAGGTGTTTCTCCAACCCCCAAGCCTTTCTGTTCTAAAGACTATGTTTGACCTTGGAGTCTAACCTAATTCTAAGTGTCTGGGCGGTGGGTCAAATGTTAGTGGGGGACTGGGAGACTGCAATGCAGTGAACTGAATCTGCAAAGGTTGGTCTTGAGGATCTCTTTATTTTCACGGCAAAGCCTGACGTTGCTTATGGATTTATTGTCCAACTCTTGCAGGGCCTTCTGAATGACAATAGACTTCTCACTCCCACCCAGCTCCTAGCTGTACTATTTTTCAACTAATGTAGGAAGGACTCCTTCAGTCTTAACCCTACTGGAACTGGTTAACAGGGTCCTTTCAGGGGTCGGGCACTTCCTGTCCCATCTCCAACTCACTGGACATATGGAGACTCTGATTCTCCAGTCAAGACCCCGTTATCTGAGGTTGCACTATCAACTATAGCTAGAAGAATAAGTACCGCATGGAATCAGAAATATGGCTTCTGTGATTTCTAAAACTGCCTCATTTCCTCTATTATACAGTGGATTTGGCCTTCCTCCCAAACAGAGCAGCACCACCCTTGGGGACACAATGCTGTCCGTCTGGGTCCCTCGTCAGTGTCAGGGACTTAGAGGGTTTCTGCTCAGCTGACTCTACAGATCTTTCTCCTCAGACGCTAACACCGCTGGATGATTAATATTAACGTCTTATCATTTAGTAACAGATATGGAAGCGTTTTCCTCACTGTGTTCTGATTTGTGATTAGGTTGCTTTCAGCACGTAGGAGAATTCCAACAGAAATTCTGTCTGCCTAAGACAGAGAGGTAAATTCTCCTGTGTATACTTCTTGCCCCAGGCCCAAGAAAACTTAGGAATTTTCTGCAACAGCTTTCTACAATGAAACCCAGACATCCATCCAAGACAGGGCCACCATGTCACTTTGGACGTGAGGATTATTTTAAGATTTAAGGTATTTTAATTATAGCGACATAAGTGTACGGTAATGAAGCAAGAACAGAACCAACAACCGCCCCAAACAAAGAAGCTCACCATGAAAAGCTGGTCTCTCCCTCAGCTCCAGTTCAGCCGTTGTTCTTACTCTTGCTGCTGCAATAAAACGCCCTGATGAAAGCAACGTAAGGGGAGAACGGAGAAAGGAGAGATCCAAGCTTGTGCCTTAAGTCACTTTCTCGCTTTTATACAATCCCGACCCAGAGACTGGTGCCACCCTTAGTGGGCAGGCATTTCCATCTCGGCTAACGTAATCAAGATAATCCCCCACTGGCCTTCTCAGAAAGGAGCCTAACTTGGAGGATGACTCACAGCTGTGTACAGACGCCTATGGCCTGCGTGGTTCTAGAACCTGGCAAGCTGTCAATCAACACTCTCAGAACCCTCCCCAAGGAGCCGGCCCTCACCAACATCTGCCTACTTACTCTATTCCCAGGACTCTTTCAGAAGCCTTTTCCTGTAGCCTAGATCAGGTCCCCAGAACCACAGTCTGGTGCATGAGGGTCTGAGGACAGAGGGAAGGAAATACTGTAGAGAGAAGTGGGTCTCTGCTGGAATCAGCTTCAGATTGCCTCTGTGGGGAACTCTGGGCAAGGACAGAAGCAGAGTCAACCCACATTGAGGAAAAGGAAGTTCAGCAGGCCGTGGGCTGAGGGATGCCCTTGGTAGAGGGCATGTCAGCCCCTTCCATGGGGTTCAATGTGAGCTGTTTGCAGCCTACAGGGCTAGCAGAGGGACCAGATGCTCTGGACTGGTAATGGGCACGGAGGGAAGGCAACAAGAAGTCAGATTATTAGATTAAATGGTGGTGCAAGCATGTAACTCTCAAAGCTTCAAGGGAAACATGGGCAGTACATTCAGGCACAAGCTCGACATTCATATTTCACCATAAATTAATCTATCCAACATGACTGCCAGCTAAGGCAGGCCCTTTGGCTGATGCAATGGAATAAGGCGTGGAAAGTCCGGGAGAAGAAAGTTATATGCCCTAGCCATGTTGGGTCAGATTCTTTGCAACGGCTTGGAAAATGGCAGGAAAGAGCGTAAGGAATAGCAAGACTCAGAGAGGCATTTTGTGGAATAAAGGCACTGGAGACTTAGCAGGATACTAGACATCCGGCCCTGAGTGAGGGGAGGGAGAATCTAGAGGTAAATGCCTTTGTGTTTATCAAGAAATAAGAATTATCTCTTTCTTTCCTGTGTTCTCTAGAAAAGTACAGCACAAAAAGATACACACACACACAACACACACACACACACACACACACATCAACTTGTTTCATCTGAGAGAGCCAGAAAGGAAACTCCTGTTTACTCCAAATCCAAATAATAAGGAGACTCAAAGAGCCAGAAGTCATTTGGCACAGCACAGCCCTGGGAATGAGACAGGCATTGGAAACTATCTGGATCAGAGAGTTGGTTCCCAAGGCCACTCCCTGTGGGCAGTCCGCAGCCTTGCCTCTAGCCCCATCCACACTGGCAGTGAGAGGCCATGTAAGGTGATAGAGCGTTGAGGAAAAGCTGCCAGCTTGTGTCTTCTGCTGCTCTTGCAAAACAACCGAGGACAAGCAGTTTATCAAGAAGGGGGCTGGGTGCAACAGCATGCCCCTGAACCCTCCTCTTCTCAGGGGGCTGGGGTGGGGGGACTGCTGGAGCCAAGGAGCTCAGGACCACACAGCAAAAGGTTCATCTTAAAAAAGAGAAAAGGTTTGGGCTCACGGTTCTGGAGACAGCAAAGTCCAATAACAAGGCACTGGCATTGCCTAGTGTGGCCGTTACTTTCGTCTATCATTGACACCAAATGGCTGACAAGAAACAATTCAAGGGAGGAGGGGCTGCTTTGGCTTTATGGTTTGAGGGCCTGGTCAGTCACCAAGGAAGCTGAGGCTACTGTAAGAGTGTGAAGCTACTTGGTCACGTTTCAGCAGATCGGGAGCTAGAGGAATAACACTGTGCTCAACTTGCCTTCTCCCTTTTTTGTGATTTTAATTCCTTGAGCTCGGCGCATAGTACGGTGCCACCCAAATCCAGGGCAAGTCCTCTCCACTCTCTGGAAATACTCTAAAGACACACCCAAAGGTGTGCCTCTGTGATGCCCTAGGTGTTTAATAATCCAATCAGATTAGCGATGGAAACTAACCCTCACTCTCAGCATCTGGCAAGAGCCCTCTTCCAGCATCGTAACAGGAAGGGCACGGCATGCCAAGGCAGAGCAATGTGTCAAAACCCAGATGCTCCGATAGAAGCTGGGGTGCAGTCATGGTCCCCTACTTAACTCGGCAATTCTCACTTCTTCCCCAAAACCCATCCTCCAAATGCCAGCAATTCGTAATCTGAGGATTCAGTTTTCAACACATAAACTTTATATTTAAATCATAGCAGCTAAGATAAGACTTCTTACAGTCAAAATTTAATAACAGATGAATGTATTTTCTGTGTCCACTGCACATCCATGTGCCTGGCATAGTGCCAAGGTTTAGGCAGGATTCCATATAAATAAAAACAATCCTGCTGTTGCTTCTGTACTCACGAGGTGTGTGTTCAAATCACAGTTAATACAGTGTTGTAGGCGCAGGGCTCAAAGTTCGAGGTGGTGAAGGAATTCTGTGTATTAGGGCTACCTAGGTAGGCTCCTGTGGGGGGCTTCTTAGAGGGAGAAGGGACATATACAGAATTCTAAGGATGGGAGACAACTTGACAGGTGGGGATGGGGATGGGAGGGAAATGTGGGAGACATTTTCATGGCGGGCAGTCAGGAATAAAGACTAAGGCTTATGGTACCAGCGTTGTGACACAGTGCTGAACAGAGATGCCCTTTGCTGAAGAGATTCTGTTTATGATTCTGCCTTGTACAAAAGGCAGAAAGAGAGTGATCAGAGGCCAACATTCAGTAGGCAAAAATGAAAGAAACCCCAGGCATTTCACTAAGAAGCCCAGTGGAGAGGTTCCCCAGGGAGGAGTGGGGAACTGACTTGGCTGGTGACTACACAGGTATTTATTGTCCAACAATTCATGAAGTTTTACAGGCATGCCCTACGCTCTTTTATATTTTTATGGCTTATGGTGGCCTACTATGACCTCTTCCTTGCACGCTGTCCCGGAAGTAAAGTGGCGCGTGCGTCCCATATCTCTCAACTGGGCTTCTCACCGTCAGCATTTGGTTGACTTGGTTCCCTTGTGATCCGGGCTATCAGAGGACTTCAGTGAACTTACGGTTCTGCCTGCAGGAAGCAGAAGTCATATGGGCTCCAGTGCAGAGGCTGGCTGCCATGGTTTAAATATTCCCCAACACACACACA
>LOEQ01002278.1:139125-149918 GCA_001685075.1 Bramus lutescens | reverse complement strand
GGCCACCAGCCAACCTATCCTACAGCCTAGACATGATCCGGGCCACCAGCCAGTCCCACCTCCTCAGTGACACTGTCATCGTCTTTTGACCCGCAGACATGGGAATCGACACTCACTGTTGGTAGCTATTGAGGGAAGGGTGCAGGACTAAGCCATGTCGTTGGAGGAGGCATCATTGACAGAGGACAAGGAAAATCCAAAGCTAATGAAGCCTTCGGCCTCCAATCAGCTACAGGGTTCACGCCACGCATGCTCTACGCTTACCTTACCTTACCTCACCCCTCATTGCCCTGTCTCAGGCTCTTCACTTCCCTGAAACACAGAGGCCAAGGAAGCTTGCGGATTCCAGGTCCTGGGTTCCTCCCACCCCCGTGTGGGTATTCAGAAGGGGTCTCTTCTCTTTCAGTTGCGGTTTCACAGTGAATGAATGGGTAGTGATGAAGGCGCAATGAAGCAATTCCAGACACCATGCTAAGGCAGTGTTGTCAGCGCTTCTGCCTTTATTTATTTTTATTTTTCACTTTTGTGTAGGGCGAGAGTGAGGGGCATTTGTACAGAGGCACACGTGTGACATATGTGTGTCATATGTGTAAATTCCTGTCAACCTCAAGAGTCTTTGCTCAGGCGCTATCTGCCTTGCTTTTTTGGCAGGGTCTCTCACGTGGACCTAGAGTTCGGTGATTTGGATAGACTGGCTGGGCATGAGTGTCAGGGACCCTCCTGCAGTGGGATTACAAGTGTGCCCCCATGCTCCACCATTCTAACGACATGGGGCTTGTTCTTGGGGCCTTGTACTTGCGTGGTAAGCTCTTTGCAGACTGAGCTATGTCAGCGAGATTTCTGTTGTGCATGTTTCCTGAGAGATGTGAACACCTGTTCTCCACAGGTAGGGCACCAGCAACAGACCAAAGCAATGGTTCCACTCACGTCTGACTTTGTGAATCAGCCAGTTCACTGGGGTTACAGGAGAATGGGTGAGGGGTTATTCACAGGACAAGATGACTCAGAAAAGGTGATGACCTTATGGATGCCGTATCAGCGTCCCACCCACAATTAACCTTTTACCATCTGTATTCATACTCCAGCTCCATCAGAGGGCACGTGCTTCTGGGGGCGGGCAAGGACTGGGATCCCAGGTGAGAGTCCTGTGACTCCCCCTGCCTCTCCTTGACCAAGGAGTGTTAACATCCCAATTGCCCTGACTGTAAACCCAGCTATTGCTGTTTCTCCCAGCTTATGATGTTGCCATGGTTACTGGGGGGCAAGCATTCTGTAAGTCAACACAGCAACCTGTTCCCCATGAGGCTCAGTGGTCATGTCATGCTCATGCGCCAATATCTCTTTACTCAGGGGGGAACTCGGGTGCTGGGAGTTCAAGGAAGTCTGCCATCCAGATAAGAAGCAGAGAGATAGGATTTGAACCTTGCCAGACAATTACAGAACTCACGGTCTTAGTCAGTGTCCTATGTCATAAGAAGGGCGGTCCTTTTTCTGTATTTGGAGTCCCTGTGTCCACCACTCCATCCCACTCATCCCTGTCCAGTGTGAAAGCCTTGGGAGGAAGATGGCACCATCCTTCCAAGCCAGCACAGGGGCCTAGCTTGTGTATGCCCTCATTCCTCTCCTGAGGGTGATGGTGGGAGGGGTAGGAGGTAGTGAGGGTATTGGGAGGGGCACTTGTCACGTGCTTTCCATGAAAATTACATGGACCTTTAGCCATAAAACCTTCCAGCTCTTCTTCAAGTACACCAGACTCCACGGGAACCAAGAAGGACTCCGAAGGAATATGTGGCTATCGCTGAGCAGGGGATGCTTAAGATGTTCAAAGCAGACCAGGGTCCTATGAGGCTTCTCTTTCCTGGCTGGTTACGAAAGTTTCTCCTTGAGATGTATTTCTTTTTTACAGGTTAGGTTTTTCCATTTTACAAGAGAAAAGAATAATTTCTATGATGTCAGGAGCCATGTGTAATTTTATGAGACTGTTGTAGAAATAGAAAAGAGCAAAGGGAAAGATGGGAGAGGAGGAAGGAGAGAGAGGAGAAAGAGAAAGAGGAGGAGGAACAAAGAGAAGTGGGAAATGAAGAGGAAGAGGAAGAAGAAAAGGAAGAGAGGAGGAGGGAGACAAGGTTCTTGTGTCTCCTGCTGCTGTGAATTCCAGCAAGGACTTGGGTGACTTAGGTTTCCTGTTGCCTTCCTTCCACCGCCTAGATTCATAACGGCCACCGCTCTGCTGGAGCCTCAGCAGCAGCTTGGCCTTTCTCTAGGGCTCGTGTGGCTACTTAGACGGCCTGACTGAAGGACAGCAAGCAGAGCTGAACGCTTGTCCCCAGTGAGATCATCTTACTGAATGTCACTGCTCCTCAGGGGACTCAGGGGCCTAAGAAGCCAATCTGTCCTGCTTGGCTCTGGTCACCGTCTCTAGCCTCCTCCTTTTGGGCATATGGATGGCAAAGCCTCTCTGCCACCCCACTGGCCATTCCCTGAGCTGCCCTTGCTGTGCAATCAGCCCGCCTCAGTTCTTCTTTTGAGCATGCCTCTGCCTTCTGTTATGAAACAAGTGAGTGGCATTCTTCAGGGCCTTTCCTTTGGATCGCCCATTACCAAGAACTTCTCTGTATTTTCCAAAGCCGCGCACAAAGTGGTGACCAAGATGAACTTGGGAGCCCACAGCAAAGGCATTGAGTTTCCTGGTCCTCCTTAGGCTGCCTCCACTTCAGATCTTCCCTACCTCTCTGGTCTCAGCTTCCATGAAGGCTTTTCCACACTTTCCTGTGCTGTGTACCCTGATCAGGAGAATCCTTCTGTTTCTCTGGGGTTGCTATGACAGTGTGCTGCAACTCTCCTCCAGCCTGAGACCTCCCGACTACACAGTATCCTGCTTGCCTTCCACCTGGAACCTTCTGGAGTGTTGCCCTCAACTACTGCTCACATCAGCAGGCTTCCTGTCCCCACAAGCCTTGATATGAGGGGACGCCAGAGAGGTGTGCTTCCTGGAGGCGAAGGTGGATCTCCATCAGAGACACTTGTGGGGTTGTTGACCCAAAGAGGTGCAGAGGGGTGTTAGGGGACAGCCAAAGAGATGGAGGAGAACTGTTTTACCACTCCAGGAGCCAGATGTGACAAGAAAATTGTCAGCTCTCTGACACGTTATTATAGGAAGACTTCAGGTTCAGCTTCAATCATCTGGGGGTCACCTCTGAATTTATCTACTTTTATTTAACTTCACCTTCTGCTGTGGGACCAGGGGAGCTTTATATATTAATGAACTATTTAAAAGCTTCTTTCTAGAGGGACATACATATCTTTCTATTTCCACCAAAATATCACTGGAAGAATTCGTACGAAACTAATAAAGTGGAGACCCATGGGAAAGGGGTGTCAGACTGGATGAACTAGGCGGCAACGGAGTAATCCCTCTCCATTACTCCTTGGCTATTAGTTTCACTTCAAAAGCCTGAGGATTTTTAACCTATCCAAAAATTACATTACATATTTAAAATATTTAGATTTCTTAAAGAAAGCAATAGCCCTCAACTTGAAAAAAAAAACCCGAACATCTACTTAAGTGGTGCAAAAACTGTAGGTTCATTTATTCTACCCTTTTATGCTTTCAAGTGCAGAAAATGTGAGACCTGTCTAAGACTCTCTAACAGCGTCATCGCAGGAGAGATGTTATGTGAGTGTTTGCTCCTAGGACCTGCTGGGCATGGAGGTACCTGTCTCTAATCTGTGGGAGGATCAGAGACACAAGGCCAGCTTTGGATACATAGCAAGTCTGAGACTACCTGGACTACCCCCTGATTCAGGGGCAGGGAGGAGGAGGAAGAGAGGGAGAGAGGGAGGGAAGAAGGAAGGGGAATTAAATTATAGGACCCACCAGGCATAGCAGCATAAACCTTTAATCCCATCTCTTGGGAGGTGGGACAGGCACATCTCTGTGAGTTCAAGGCCAGCCTAGTCTACATATTGAGTTTCAGGATAGCCAAGGCTATGTAATAAGACTCTGTCTCATTACTAGGCCCTAGAACTGTTGAGGTCAGTACCAGAAACTAGCCCCAATCAGAAAGATAGGTAATTGGCCGTTGACTACACAGTTCAAACGGCAGCACCTGGAGAGCAAGGTCAGAAAACCTGATTGTGTCCAGACAAGGGCAGCTATCTACAGGTGTGTGTGCCCACCGGGAACTGGGCCACCACACACATGGCAGGATTCGGGAGCGGAGCAGCAAAGTCAAGTACTTAGTCAACTACTCAGGTCACACACTGTCTTGGGTGAGCAAATTCCAAACTCATCCTTCATGATTCTCTTGATAAGCCACCATGAGAGGGGCTTAGTTCTCTACAAAAAAAAGAGCATTCAAAGGCTATGGTATTCACTCAGAAGAGCAGAAGAAAAAGTAGCGTGTTTGGAGAGAAATCTGAAGCCAGCTTTGAAAACGACTTGAAATAGCCTTTCTGTATTATTGATAAGCTATCACCAAAATCCTAAAGCTTGGGGATTTTGCTGTAGAAAAAATTCATGTACCCAAATCCTGGGATTTTTGTTGACTACCTCAGCCCACCCCTCATGGCAAGTAGCCTTTCCAATGATGACATCCTTCTGATGTGTGGGCTTCGGCTTCTGCGACATCATTTCTGGAGACAGCTTGTGTGAGCTGCACTCCTGTGGACATGTTATCACAGGGGGTTCCTGCCCCCATCCCAGGGTTCACTGTGAAGACCCCTCTTCAAAGTGCTCTGGTAGCCCCTGCCTTCATCTTCAGATCTTATCAGGGACTTCCCTTCTCATCTGTCGGTTAGGTGTGACCCCTAAGGACATTTGTCCTTTGGACTCAGGATCTCCCAGCTTGCCACCGTGACTTGCACCTTCCCCCCCCCCTTGTTCTTTCTCCACCCATTCAAGTGACCAGTCACCTGACCACTCCTGGCTCCAGCTCCAGTGGACCAAAGAGGAGGAGAGATGCAAGCACATGGAATCTTCTAGTCTCTTTAATCCAGGTACCTCTGCTCTCTTCCTGGCTGTAGTTAGGCATTATGGACACTTAGTGACACGCCTCTGTCAGGCAGTGTGCTGTGGTCTTGCACGTTAATGGAAATTCAGAATCTATATGAACTTTAGCTGATAGCTAGAGTATCCCTCTGTAAGAGCCAGAGTTCCCCACACCCAATGACCTTTCCCTGGAACACCCTGGCTCCTCTGTAATTACAGAATAAAATTGGGTATCCCAGCAAACATAGTTTCTGATTGGTCAATTCTGGTTGTAGTAAATCTTCAGTATCTGCCTCGTGTGTCTGAGCCTTGGTTGTAGATGTTTCCATATTTTAAACAAATGTAAAGAGGAAATGCCAGTCATGGGACTGCTGGGCCAGCTGTTTCCAGCCTGTAGCTTCTTCCCTGCCAAGGTTGCCCCAGAGACAAGAAGACTTGTTTGCAGTGAGTAGATGACCTCCTAGATTGCTCTTTGCCAGATCCTCAGAGGCCTTCGAATGCTGGGCACTAACAGACCCAGAATATTCCAGGCCTGTGGCACATGTAGGGCATTGCTCAGGACTGGTATGGTGAAAGGCATACATGCTAGAGCCAGATGGAATGTGAAGAGCTGCAGGCCTCTTCCAAACAGGAAGCAGGGACTTGCTTCTTGACTCCCGGGACCTGGCTTCCCGCCTGTGAAAGACATATTTTATTAGGGTTTCAGGAGTTTTACTAAATAGAAAAAGCTCCCTAGAAGGGGGGGCAGCTCCCCGAGGAAAGCGCGGAAGGGAGCTGGTCTTAGCTTCATCCTCATTCTGATGCTGCATTGAGGTCCTCGCGTTTGTTTTGCTCGGCAGACCAGATAGGATGTATTGTTCCGACTGTGCTGTGGAGCTTCTCCCGTAGATGGTCCAGGAAGGTGACCCGTGACAAGCTCTGGTCTCTCGGACTGTGCTTTCGAGGGAACTTCCTGGACCACGAGGGGCACATCTGCTTCCTAGGCATCCTGTGACAGTCTTTCTGCTTTCTTTTTCTTCCTAATGAGACAAGGTAGACCAGGGTTACATACATTCCATGATGGCCTGGAACTCGCTATGCAGCCTCAGATAGCTTTGATTTCTGATCTGATCCTCCTGCCTCCACCTCCTGAGTGCTGGGATTACAGATACGTGTCACCATGCCTGTTGTGTACAGTTCCCGGGATTAAACAAAGCATCTGGCCTGGGAGACAAGCTCTCTACCAAATGAGCCCCAGTCCCAGCCCTGACACAGCCCTTTTCTCTCTCCAGCGAGAACTCAGGTCATCAAGATGTTTATACATGGGAGAAAAGCTCAATTATAAAAATACACCCAACCTTTTAAAACCATAGCAACACAAGAGGCGAGAGCCTGCACATTAAAGTGCATTTGAAGGATGGATGTGGACTTCGGGTTTGAAAACGAAGTCTCAAAGTTAAATGAGAGGAAATAGAATCTGGCTGTGACCGTTACCTGTGCCTCCCAGCTCAGAGCTTCGTCGTGCTCTAAAGTCCAGTCTAAAAAAAAAATTAGTAAAATAAATAAAAATAACAAAAACATGGCACATGTGTAGAGGTCAGAGGTCAACTTACAGGAATCAGTTCTCTCCTTCTACCATGTGGGTTCCAGGAACTGAACTCACGTCAGCAGGCTGAGTATCCACCTGCTGACCCCTGTCACAACACCCAGTCCTTAATAACATCTGTCGATTGCTTTAAGGGTTGCAAATTTGGAAGGCATGTCCTAGCTGTCGCTCATAGCCCGAACTCCTGGCCATCCCTCCCCCACTTCCCCTTAGTCTTTGTGTCTGATAGCGTCAGTGTGGCTCATGCTGCCTACCCAACCCTCCAAGAATGGCCAGGCTCGGCTTTCACCTTCTCCTGAATCCACAGTCTTTGCCAGGAGGCTTGATGTACTGCACCACAATCATGGATAAGGAATTTGTTCCTGCCCTTTAATTTTTTATTTAGCCGTGAATGCTAACAGGCAGTGCACCGAAAGCTTTGGATTGTGTTTGTGAGACCATGCATGTCCCTTGTGCCTCAACCATTACCCTGAGAAAAGGACGCCCTGGCTGCCTAACTGGTCCTAAGAGAAGCCACAGAGGGAGACCTGGGAGCCCAAGCCGGCTGATCCAGGTAAACCCTTGCTGACCTGCAGTGTGTGAGCGAGGAGCTAAGGCTCAGAGGAGTCCACTGAGACATGGAGCTGCCCAGCAGGTAGCAAGAGCCAAAGCAGCTCACTTCGCTTTCCATTTGGAAACCTATGCAGGCGAGGTCCTGGGAAGAAGAGTCCTCAAGGGAAATCCTCTTCCTCCCTCTGGGAGCCTGACTGGTGATGTCACAATCTCCATGACTCACCTCTCCCCCAAAGCATCAGAGAATTAAAAATCATAGTCATTAGCTCTCACCTGGGGTTTACGAGCAGCAGGAAGCTCTAACATGACTGCTTTAGGAGGCGGGACGGGGGTAGGGTGATATCCATTCGGCAAAGAGAAAATAGCAAATTCAGACAAGGGTGGTGACTCACTGGGCCTGGCAGCTGTTTGAAGGAAGTTTAAGATGAATAATTGATACCTTGGGAGGTAACACCCATGCATGTTTGAATTTTTAGAATGCCTTTATTGTCAAGGGAGTACATACTAATTGTTGAAAGTTTAAAAACAATACAGAAAGTATAAAAGTTTCCTATAATCTACCTGGTAGAACTTCTGCTTGTTTTGAGATAGCACCTCACTGTAGCCCAGGCTACACAGCCTTGAACTCAGGATCCTCCTGCATCAGGCTCCCAACTGTTGGGGTGACAGCTGTGTATCACACCTGGCTTCTTAGTGGTATTTTTATGTCTCTTCTTCCAAAAACAAAGCAAACAGGGCCTCGTGTAGCCAAGGATGGCTTTAATTTGTTTCTGTATATAAAGATGACCTCAAGCCTCTGGTCCTCCTGCCTCCACCCTCCCCAGTGCTGGGATTATAGGCATGTAGCATCATGCTTGGCTTATGCAGTGCTGAGGATTGAACATGGGGTCTTGTGCATGGCAGAAAAAAAAACACTCCTCTTCCCAGGGTACATCCCCAGCCCTCTTTCTCTTTGTTATATCATATATGTGTATTTCCTATATTTATTCAATTAGAAACATGGCATGCGGCTAAGGCATAACCATTTATAAGAGAATTTCCAAGTTGAGGCTGCAGGGTGGCTTAGAGTCAAAAGTCTTTGTTACTCTTGCAGGGGACCAAGACTTGATTCTCAGAGCCCATATGGCGACTCACAATCGTCTTGAACTCCAGTTCCAGAGGACCCACTGCCTTCCACCTGCCTTGGTGGGTGTTGCATTCATGCAGTGCACAGACATACATGCAGGCCAAAGACTCATACACATAAAATAAATCTTTAAAAAAAGGAGTTTTCGATACATAGTATTATAGTCTGTGTACTAATTCCAAAGTGGCCTCAGCAACCTATCACTGGACACATAGTGTATTTGTAACATTTTACTATTAAACCAATGTTTTGGTGAGTGTCTTTGTTGATATGAGATAAATTCTCTCAGTATGTGGCACATGGTATGATCATAACTGAAGCTAATATAAAATCCACCTACGTTCCCTGTGACTTCCTTAGAATAACCTTCTGGGTAAAAATCTTTGAGCTACAGGTTTCAACATTTAGGTCAGGATTTTTTCGTCATTGTTTTGTTGTTTGTTACATTGTTGCGGTGACTGTGTTGTGTTACCACCAAGAGTGTTGGAGGTTCTTGTCTTACAGCCTTTTCACTAATATTAAGAATTCTCCTTAAAACTAAGTATGGCTCTTTTGATCAGGGAAGTAGAACCATCCATCATTGCCTTGTTGATCTCTAGTGAGGTTCAAATTTTCTGCTTACTTACTGTCAATAGCAGGATAACTCAAGAGGCCGTTGGGCCAGGGCCTAGCATAAAAGTCATGAATGAATAGATCGCCAAGAGTGTCCACCATGTTGCTACCAGTAGCATCCCAGGATCCCAGTTCACGAATGATGTTCCTACGTTTGCAGCAGACTTTTCCACCTGTTAACCAAATCCAGAAAAATCCCACATAAAAACTGCCCACAGGTTTGTCTCCACAGTGATTCTAGATTCTGTCAAATTGATAGTCACAAATTCTCAGTCCTGGCATGGTTGAGTGTTGACTTTAAGAAATTTATTTCTGGTCCTGTCTGGCACAATTAAAAATATTTTTTTTGAGTACTAGGATTTGTACCAGGGACTTGCACATTTAGGAAAGAGCTTGGCATTGAGTTCCACTCCCACCCTGAAAAGAACTTTCAAGTGGGTGAAGTTCTGAGGTAGAGGCTCCTTTTGAGGTAGAGATGCTGTACTTTGGAGGGCCCATCAATTAGCCAGAGAGAACCCTGGTCAACAAAAAAGCACTGGCAAGACCACCAGGTCACTCTGCTGTCCTGGGCCTCCAGGTCCACTCTGCAGGCATGCCCTATGGTCCATGGTGGCCTGGGGCATGCCTGCAGACCCTTCTCTCTGGGAGCAAGAGGAACCTGAATGCCTGTGTTTCATCTGACGGTATCAGGCAGGAGACTGGTTGAGTTTGCTCAAACAAGCCTGTGCGTCTTTCCTCTGCCTGGCTGAGGCGCTTCCCTCCAGCTCCTGATCCTCCCCTGTCCTCCCCTGCTCTCCTATAGGGTTAAGGGCTCTGTATTTCATTTTCCCAGATAAGTCACACTCCTGTCCTTGGCACCTGCTCCTTGGGTGTGGAGGTGGAATTTTACAATGTTTGTGTCTTCAGCAGAAAAGAGTGTGAGAATGAATGAGTGAATTTAGAGCAAACCACCAGCAGACGAGGGCCCTGGAAACTACTGAGGTCAAAAGAGCCAAGTATATCCACTGCCAGGCTTCACTGTGGGGGCAGGGTTTGAGTGGCGGTTTAAGCAGAGCAGAGGCCATGCATCCCGAAGCCCGGATGGATTCTGGTTTTGCACTGAGAGACAAGTCTCAGCAAATACACGACCTTAAATTTAAAAAAGAAAAATAGTCTGCTCATATGTCTCTTTCTGAAGTTGCAGTTTTGAGGTGCTGGAGATGGAACCTAAGGCATCTCACACACCAGGCAAGCGCTCTACTGCGGAGCCACCACCACAGCCCTCAGAAGGTGTTCTCTAACTTCCTGGAGGCCCAGCGTTATCTGAAGTGCTTCCACAACGCAGCGAGTGTGGCTGAAGCCTTGGCATTCTAACAAGGTCGCTGCTGCTGCTGTCTGGGCCATAGTTTGGGAACCCTCTGTCTAATGCTTTCGTCTATCCCTGACAATACAGGACTGACCTCTCCAGGTCTGAGGAGAGGGCTGCTCCAGGGCCAAGTCTGTTCACCCTTCTGTCAGGCATGGCTATCTTTCCTTCATGAAGTCAGAAGTAGCCTGCATTAGGAAGATGTCAGGGTCTCAGTGTTGCTCCCACAGGGCTCGACACATTATCAATGCATCTAGTCTCTTCCTGGTGAAGCCTGCAAAGCTCTCAGGAAGTTGGGCTTTAAATCCTGAGACAGCTCCCAAGCTAGCTTTGTGCCGAGGCAGTAGTGAGGTGTCTCATCTTCCCCACTTCTAGGCAAAGCTCCTGATGAAGGCCTGGCTGCCATCTGTTGGCCATGTGACCACATGTGAGCACCCAGGTTAAGATTTGTTTTCGAACAGCCTGGTAGTGGCATAAAAACAGACAGGAGGACCAATGGAACCTAACTGAAGACCTGGATATCAATCCCCACATTTTCAAACACCTGATTTTTGACAAAGAAGCAAAAAATATCAAATGGAAA
>LOEQ01002278.1:110953-122769 GCA_001685075.1 Bramus lutescens | reverse complement strand
CCATCCATCCATCCACCCATCCATTATCCATCCATCCACCCATCCATTATCCATCCATCCACCCACCCATCCATCCATCCATCCACCCATCCATCCATCTTATATTGACTCCATACCTGACACTGGGCTGAGCCCAGCACAGAGATCAATGAAAGCACATTCTGCTCACATGGTCCTCACTCTAGAGGAGAAGACAGACATGAGCTGTATATGTCCCTCCCCATGATGGAAACACTGCAACCAAGACATGTTCTTTGAAGAGGAGGCTGAACCACAGAGTGTATAACACTGGGTTTGTTCCAGCCAGAGTAACTTCCCTAAATAAACGTGGGCTCTTTTATCACCCAACAGCCTAGAATTATATTCTCGTATTCATGAAATACTAATTTCCATTCAGATTTGGTTTTCTCCAAATATTGTATTTCTACCTCCATCCGTTCTATTTGAGTTTCTTTTGTATCTTCCATCTCTCTCATAATTGACTCTGTGTTTCTTGAAACATCCTTGAGTATACGTATGAGATTTTGAATAGTCATTTCAATGTCCTTGCTGCTAGTTCCAAGGCCTTGGTCATTCCTTGACTTTTCTCTTTTCTTTTTTCTGTCTTGTTTTGCTTTGTTTTGTTTCTAGTTGTGAGTCATATGTCCCTGCTATATCCATATGACTGATGATTTCCTACTGGATGTCAGATAACAGAAAGTTTACAGTGTTGACTTGAGTTTGTTTTATTCCTTTAAAGAGTGTTGAACTTCAGAGCTGTTGAAATGGCTCAGATGCACAAACATGAGGACCTGAATTCAGATCCCCAGAATCCACACAGAAACCAGACACGAAGGTACACGTTTGTGACCTCATCATTGGAGAGGAGCTCACTGGTCAGCCAGTCCAGTCAAATGGGTGAGCTACAAGTCCAGTGAGCAGCAGGCTGGTTTGTAGGGCATTTTCCTGATTAATGATTGATGGGGGAAGGCTCAGTCCATGGAGGGCAGTGCTACCCCTGGGCAGGAAGTCCTGGACAGTATGACAAGGCAGACTGAGCAAGCTATGGGAAGCAAGCCAGACACCGATGCCCCTCATTCCAGCCTCTGGGTTAACCTCCGCCTTGAGTACTTGCCCTGACTTCCCTCAGTGTTCGAATGTGACCCGAGAGCTGGAGGCTGAAATCAACCCTTTCCTCCCCAGGCTGCTTTTGTTCATGGTGTTTTGTCTCTGAGGTCCGTCTTCTCACCACCATTTTCTATCACTTCACTCACTCTGTCTGTTTTTGCCGCTAAGATGTGATTCTTCTAAGTGTCTGCTTTTTCTATGCCTATGGATGCTTTGCCTGTGTATCCTCTGCCCACAGCATGCATGCCTGTGTTCAAACAGGCCAGAAGAGGACATTGGGTCCCTTAGAACTGAAGCTACAGATGGTTGTGGACCACCATGTGGGTGCTAGGAATTGAATCAGATTCTCTGGAAGAGCAGACAGTGTTCTAAATCACTGACCCACCTCCAGCACTGTCTTACAAAAATACAATCAACTGATCTCTGCCTTTTAATTGGAGAATTAAAACTATCAATATTTAGTTATAATTGAAAAGGAGTGCTAATTCTTGTCATCTTGCTGTTGTGTAAGGGTTCAGTTTTTCCTGAGTCTCATTTGTTTACCCCTCCTAGCATGATTTCTTCTGTCTGTGCTCTTCACCTTCTGCGTGTAAGACTCCTATAAGTATCTCTCTGCAGATATCTTGGAAGGCCTTTATTTCTCCTTTGACTTGGAAGAACAACTTTGCTATATATAATAATCAAGGTTGGCAGATATTTTCTTCCAGGATTTGAAAAACATCCTTTCCCCATCTCCTGACCTTTGGAGCATCTATTGAGAACCACGCTGGTATTCTGATGGGTTCATATTCACAGGCGAGTTGACACCATGCCCAACCCCTCTAGAGTCTTTGGCCTGGAGTTTTGTTCTTGGAAACCAGGTTTCACCCTGGAGCCTAGGCAGGCTTCCCACACGTGAGGACCCTCCTGCTTCAGCCTGGTAAGGGTTGTGATTACAGGCGTGAGCCACAGTGAATGACAGGCACTGCTCTCTTGCAGTCTTCAGTATCATTTCTTTGTCTTATGCTCTTGGTATGGGGAGGCTTCTCACTGGTCATGTCTGTTTGGGGTTCTAAACGCACCAGAGACCTACATGTGTCTACTTCTTTACCAAGACTTGGGTCTTCCTTTAGTCATGCAAACCTTGAGAGCATGGGGTCCTGATTCTGACCCCTGACCCATGTTAAAATATAATAAAATTTATTATATTTTAATAAATAATATTTATTCATTAAAAAGTGAGGTGGGGCTGTAGGAATGGCTCAGCTGTTATGAGCACTTTTAGGTCTTCCAGAGGACCTGCGTTCTGCTCCCAGGCCTCACAGTGAGTGGCTCACAACTGCCTGCAAATTCAGCTCTAGGAAATCTGATGCCCTCTTCAGGCTTCCTCAGGGCAAACACATCGTGGCAACTACTCACACAGAGACAGAGAGAGAGAGAGGGAGAGAGGGAGAGAGAGAGAGAGAGACAGAGAGAGACAGAGAGAGAGGTCTTGCTTAAAAGAAAAGGTGGAGCCTGGAGGATTAGCTACGTAGCCCCTGTTAAAGAAAAACAAAGGAGAGACAGTCACTGTGCGCACTTGTGTGTGTTGGTAGTGATAGTGCTAAGATGAGCCAGGTATGATAACACACACCTATAATCTCAGCATTCAGGAGGCTGAGGCAGGAGGATTGCCATGAGTATGGTTTCCAGTTTAGGGCAATTACAAAAAAGTGGTCATATGAATTCTTGGGAAAGTTTTCAGATGGGTATATGTTTTCTGTTTTCTTGAATAAATACCTTGGGATGGAGTGGCTGACCATCTGGTAGGTACATACATACGATTTTGGAACCTGCCAAACTTTCCCAATAGCGTTTGTTTTGGAGCCAGTTTTGTTTGTTTTTAGATCCATGTAGTGGTATGGTAAACCCATGAGCTGCTCGGATAGAAATGTTGAACTTTTATTTTGATGCAACACACACTCCATGGCAACTGGCATTCGATAAGTGTAGTGCCAACCCCATCACTGTGGAAAGTGACTCTTAACAAGAGATAGAAGAATCCGAAGGGAGAATGGGAGGCTCAGTCTGCCTAATGGCAGCAACACAAGTATCCAGGCCCTCAGACTTTCCGCTTTGAAGCATTTAAATGGAAATAAAAGTGAATCTATTCTTTTTGGATCGTTCATCTTTTCTTGTGATTTTTTTTTGAAAATATAAAATGTTATGTCAGAACTGTGTCTTTAAGTTTTGATCTGCACCCTTGATGTGTGGACTTTGAAGCTCCCGTCTGTGCATAAATTCTGCCTTTGTTTCACCTTCTGAACAATGCCAGGGAGTGGGGAGGAACAAGTCCTGGGGCTCAAAGTCACTTTTCTTTGATCCCACACAAATCTGGCATCAGTTCACTGAGCTGTCACAGGCCAGGACTCACCAGTGCCCACCTCACTGTGGAACAGTATTTGCCTGAGTGCAAACCAGAGACTTGGTGGAATCTTTCTATTTTCAATGTTTATTTTGATGTCTATTTATGTGTCTGTGTATATATGATTCAGGCCCCAGGTTCCCCGGAGCTGTGAGCCACCCAGTGTGGGTGCTGGCAGCCACACTCATCTTCTGGAAGAGCCCTTGGTGCTGAGCCATCTCCCCGGCCTCTGAAGATGGGTTGTTTAAAGGAGTTGCCTTGTGACAGCCATTTCTTCTGGGCATCTTTCTCATACTCTAGCGCCTCACGTAACTGGTAATGCTAGTGTGCAGAGCACCTCAGACGCTGCACAATGGGGGACACTGTGGAGGGCGACACTCACTTTACCCTGTTCATCTTCCTCTTCACCTTGACACCCAGAAAGAAACAGAGATGGAACCTTCTGCGTGGGCTTCAGCCGTCCGTATCTGAAGGGAATAAGCCGGGTTTGTGTGCTGTGCAGCCAGCTCCTGTCCAGGACACTCTGGAGGAAGTGGCACTTCCTCTGGAGATGATGGCCAACCTTCTTCAAAAGTGCCCAGGCCGTGCACAGCATGAGGGAACCTCAAACACAACACTCACACCTGTGTCCATAAGCTAACTTTTACAGTTTTTAACTCAATGGCATGATTCTCAAGTATGAACTCTGCAGATGATGACATCTTGGGTTCCATTTTACTTTTCTCATTTTTAAAATGTTGTCGTGTGTGTGTGTGTGTGTGTGTGTGCACTCATATATGAGCCACAGTGTACACAGAGGACAGAGGACAATGATAGCATGATTAATAAAAACCAAGAGAATGAAGTTGGGGTTCAACCTGAAGGTCATAAAGGCAAAGCTGCAGCCACTGGTTCTTACTCTACCTCCGTCCGAAATGGCGATCCTGCCTCCAGGAATCTCAGGATGAGACTGTGCCTGAGAGCTGTCTCCTCCCGTCTTATATTCCTCTCTAGTGCTGGGATTAAAGGCAAGCACCACTGTCTGCCCTGTTTCTATGTCAAACTAGTGTGGCTACTGGGACTGAAGGTTTGTGTCACCACTGCCTGGTCTGTAAGGCTGACCAGTGTGGCTATTTTACTCTCTGAACTTCAGGCAAGCCTTATTTATTAAAATATAAATGAAATATCACTACAGACAACTTTGTGAAGCTAGTTCTCTCCTTCCACCTTTGTATGGGTTCCAAGGATTTCGCTCAGGTCGTCAGACTTGTGCCGCAAGTGCTTTGCCAGCCTGATGATGCTCTTTTGCAATGTCGGAAGACCGACCACACCAGGAGGCTCCCCTACCCTCCCTGCTGGATCACTGTTTTAGGATCTGAGGTTCAGCACCAGCCCCTTTCTCATCCTCATAGATGACTTGGCTAAAGTACATACAACGAGCCCGCCCAAGTACAGACACCACTTGGTGCTGGCCTTGGCTCTGTCCTTCCTGGAGGCAGAGGTCAAGATCCCCAGCCTGCCCCTGAGCCTTCTAACCTGGGTCCTGGTTAGTCTCAATGGTCCCGTCCAGACTTGTTACTAGAGATAAGGAGTTTGACACCAGATAGAGCTGAAGGGGCTATCATAATTGATGGCAGACTGGGGAAAGAAAGGTCAACCCCTGCATAGTGTTTTGCTCTGACTAGTAACAAGCGGAGACCCCAAGACCTCTGTTCTTCGGCTTCTTCCTTTTCAGGGATGCTAGTCATGCTGGAGAAATAAGCATCCCATTGATATTATCGGCTCCAAACCCATGGCACTGCAGCTGAATGACTGGTTGCCATGGCAGCAAGCATTATCTCATTATCATCTGTGGCCTTTCCCCTTGGCCGGGAGATGTTTGACATGATTCTCATCTTTCACCCTGGCTCTGTTCTTTGTCTTTCGGGACTGGATTTCGTTATTTCATTTAATTTGCATCTGTGTGGTGTATGCTGTGGGGTGTACGTGACGGGGTCACGTGTGTCCATGTGATCTGAGGACACCGAGGAAGATTCGGTTGTCCTGCTTTATCACTCCACCTTGTCTCTTGGAACAGAGTCTCTCGCTGAACCTGGAAGTGATTTGTTTGCCTGGTTGGTTGGTTAGTTGGGTGGNTGTAGGTGCTGGGGATCTGAAGTCAGGTCTGTTGGCTTGCACAGCAAGCTTCCTTCCTACCCACTGAGTCATGTCCTTAGATGAGATGAGCTTACGATGGTTTGCACGGAAGTCACGGCGTAGGCAAAGAAATGTAAGACTAGAAGACACCGTGTGCATGTTGGAGGAGGAGGTTGGGTGTAGGCAGGGACTGTCACTGGGACACAGATAGGAGTGGCCTTTGGCGAGGGAGTGGGTGCCTCAGGATGTGGTTTGTTCCAACACACAGGCTCCTCTGGACACCTCCCTGTCCTGAGCGTGTCTGATGACCTGGGCAGGGCCCCAGCTCCACAGACTTCTGGAAAGCAAGAACAGCCCTTTGCTCCTCATCTCCCTCTCACTGGCTCCCTCCCTCATGCCTCAGCGTAGGAAGCTATCCGTTGCCTAACAGACACACGCATGGATAGGCATTCAAGCACTTCTGAGGAGTTATCATTGAGCCACACTGGGCGGGACTGATTGACAGGACTCAGAATTACTGAAGACAGATAGTGGAACTCACACGTCAGTCTGCAGACTTGATCTGAGAAGAGCAGCTTGGCGGAACAGTGGCGGCACACACTGGCTGGCAGTAGCCCTCTCCTGGAGGGATGTTCCTTCCCTTCTGACCATGTCCTCTCCTGTGCCACCTCTCAGATGACTGAGTAGAGGTGGAAGCAAAGCCCGTGTCCCCAGCAGGGTGGTGGCTTACCTTTCCTGAAGTCTTTAGCTTCTAAGATACCCTAACTCCATGCTTGTGCTCCTTTCTGATTTAGGAAAGTGGCTTCCTATCTGCTCAGGGTCACCCCTTGCTGCCCGTGATTCAGTATGCTCAACAGCATGTGTGTGCATGTGTGTGCATGCATGTGCATGTGTGTATGTGTGCGCGTGCATGCGTGTGTATGTGCATGTGTGTACTGTGCACGTGCATGTGTGTGTGCACGTGTGTGCATGCATGTGTGTGTGCGTATGTGTGCGCGTGCATGCGTGTGTGTGTGTGTGTACCCAGAGCCTTCCTGTTAAAGCACACTGTCATTAACTGCTCAGCAAGGATATTTTCAGACCTGTTGGAGGGAGCTCGGTCTGGCAGCACATGAAACAGTTAAGACACTGACTGACCGTCAAGACAATCGGTCCCTGGGCCTGTCCTGTGCAGTACCCACAGGCAGTCAGTTCACTCAATCTTTAGATCCATTCACTCATTCAACATCTATGTGGAGGTTTCTGTCGTGCACCCTTCCAGGAGCTGGGGATGGACCAAGGTGCTTGGGGGAAGACTCCTCTGCCCAGCTACCATTCTGTGGGCTGGAGACAGAACAGTAGCCTGAGAGTTAGGGATAAGTCCAAAAGAGATAACACAGAGAAGAAGGACTTCCGGGTATAGAGGGGGCTGTAGTTTTTGTTGAGGCCAGGGATCCACAAACACTTGAGAGAGAAATGAGACACCTAAAGAGTAAGGAGGATCTTCCACAAAAAGGGAACATTATGTGCAAATGCCCACGAGTGTCCTAGGAGCAGCAGGGAGACGGGGTGGCATTGAGAAAGCACAGGGGTTGCAGTGTCTGATCACAGAGGGTCTTGAGGGCTAGTGACAGATTTTAGCTTTTCTCTTAACTGAGAAGGGAAGTGCTGGACAGCTCCAGCTAAACTGTGATGTATTGCCTTTGAATCAGCCACAGGCAAGAAAAGATGGGAGCAAGGGATCTGATCAGAATCCACTGTAATAACCTGAGTGAGGGGTGACAGCTTGGTGGGTGGGAGGATGTCAGAAGTGGGGAGATAGGGTGGAGTCCTGGCTTGCAATAAAGTCACCGTACATTGGAAATATCTTAAGTTCAAAATGCAAGTTAGACAACTGACCTTCAGAACTAACTTAGTGACACAGTCTGCTGGGGAGCACTGGTCCTCTCCTCGTGACCACATGGCTTTCAGGGAGCTTTAAGTTGCTGGGCAGCGTGTGAGAGAACACTTGAANCATACTATGGCCAGTCCAGGAAAAAGTTTAAATTCAAAGTATGGTTTCTTCTGGACGAGTATCATTTTTGTAGCATCTTAAATTCAACAAATCATAAAAAAATGTTGTCAATCACAGACCATCGTCAACAGCTATAGGTAAACCCAATGGGCTCCCCTGGTGAGAATGTGAGCCAGGAGAAAAAGACCAGGAACCGCCCAGAACTGCATCACCCTGAGGCGTTCTGAACTTTCTGTGAGGGCTGACAGATGGGGGAAGACAAAGCTGAAGATGGCTTAAAAACACCCGTGAATCTAAGGTGGTAGGTAAACAAGCAGGTTGACCAGAAAGCCCAGCTGCAGTTTGGCGAGAAGCTGGGCTGAAAGAAATATGAACTTGTTGTGTGTATAGCCACCAAGGGCAGACATGCGGGTAGAGAACAAATCTAGGGAGCCAGTACCAGTCAGACTTCCAGGAGAACCACACAGCTCCGCAATGCCAAGAGCTAGGAAGACTGGAGTGGTATTTTAAAGAAGCAGGGTGGGGTGGGTTAAGGTACAGCAGGCAAAGAGATTGACCTGAACTCGGCGCCAAAGATGAGAAGACAACCCAGAGACATGGCACAGGCTATCCCCAGAAGTATAGGACAGCCTGGACCATGGACCAATGGGTGATGGAAGAGAAAGCCAGCAGAATGGGAGCCGCTTGCTGTGGAGCCCAAGCCCAGTTTCCCCTGATGCCCGGTGTGATGCCATTTACAGAAGGCAGGACCTGTTGTGAGTGTTTCCCTTACACTAATCCAGCAGTCCTCACACCCATCTTAGGGCCTGATACTATTAGTACTCCCACGGGGAAACTGAGGCACAGAAAAGTTAAGCAGCTTCAAGGTGAGGGTCACTTAGCCAGAAAATGGTGTAGCTAGGATTTGTGTCCAGACAGTGAGACCCAAAGCCACTGTCTTACCTTCAAGTTGCCTGAGTTGGTCCTGCTTGCTTTTTGGTGACAGGATGGTTTCCCAGCTTAGTAAGTGTCCCCTGGGGATTGGCTGTGTCATGGCTCAGGATAGCCTTCAGGGAGATTATAATTAATAGAATATAATTTATATGCATATTACATAAATAGGGACAACTCCTTCTGAGAAAGAACAGAACACAGGGTGGCCACTCTTTGGGGACCAGTGACCCCCCCCTGCCAGGACCCAACTCAAGTCAGAGTGCTATTGGCAGACTCTCCTCCCTGGGACTAGGGATACCAAAGGTGCAAAGTAAGTCACACATCAATGGCTCCACAGACATTTTTCCTATTTGTTTTCAGCTTGCAGGTGATTCACTTGGGTAGACTAGAAACCCACAGCTGTTTGCAGGAGCTTTCTCAGGGTCTGTGGCAAACGAGAAGGTACGATAGGTCGGAAACCCTCACCCTTAGAATCCACATTTGTCAGTGGGGCATTTCCTAGGGACGTGTTTATCCCACAACAGCCCAGGCCAGGTGGCTGGAGGGACCAGGGGGTCTTGGCAGGGACCACTGAGCCCCACACCAGGTGAGCAAAGCCACCTGCTCTTCGGTTTGCCTGGAGTATTGCTGTGACTGCCAAGCCTTCACCGGAGCCAGCTCCTGGTATGCAGCCAGACCTGTCACTGTGCTGCCTGCCTGGTTTGGCTGTGTGCTGGGAGGACACCAGCTGGGTGAAAGGTCACCCAGAGAAGCCTCGCCCACAGTTGGCACCTGACCCAAGAGACGAAAGGTCACTTGAATTGAACTTGACTTTCCTGGCTAGAATAGCGAGAAGGGCCCAGAAGTAGGAGGCTGTTTCATCCTGTCAGTGCTATGGAGTCCATGTAATCTTCCCGGGCTCCCATCACTAAGGAAACACAGGTCTTCCTTAACAACTGTATGTGGAAAAGGGCTACACCCACTTCCACAAGCAGGGCTGAGGAGATGGTATGAAGGGCTTCGGTGTCCACCTCTATACCTCAGCTTCTTTAATTACATCTCAGATGTCAAATTGTACAGCTTAATATCTAGCTTCACAAAGCGTGCATTGTGTAGGTGCATGTGTGTGCATGCACATGTGTGGAAGTGCATATGTGCATGCCCATACATTTGTGTTTACATGTGCGGAGGTGTGCATGTGTGTTTGCATGTGTGGAAGTACATGTGTGTATGCATGCACATACATGTGTGTTTGTGTGTGTGGAGGTACACGTGTGTGTGTCATGTATACGAATGTGTTCAAGCATGTGGAAGCAAAAGGACAACTTCAAGTGTCTTTTCTCAGGCACCATCCACCTTTCTTTGAGGCAGGATCTCTCACCGGCCTGGAACCCACCAGACAGACTAGGCTGGCTAGTCAGTGAACCCCAGGGACTTGCCTGTCTCTGACTCCCCAGTGCTAGGATTTCAAAGTGCTCAGTTATTTATGTGGCTCCATGAGGACTGAATTCAGGTCCTCACGAGTGCATGGCAAGCGCCCTCCTGATGGAGCTGTCTCTCTACCCCTGACCTGGAGATTTTACCAAGGCCAAATCAAGGGTAGAGGATGGAGCCCCAGAGTCTGTTTCTAACAGGAAGTCTGGGCTCGGTAACTGGCCTGGAAGGAGCTAGTGGCAAGCACTATTTGCCTTAGACCCCTCACAGGCTCAGATGTTCCCATGGCAACAGAAGCAGCAGCTTCCTCCCCCTCCTGCTTACTCTTACCTCCCTTCTCCCCTTTGATGGCCTGGGTTGCTTTTTCCCTTCAGCCCTGGGTGGAGATGATAGGCAATTCCTTGAGCGTGGGGCTTGTTCAGCCCATCAAGACTGCTTGGCTCTGGTCACCTGCGTGGAGGCTCCGTCTTGGTCGCAGATGAGGCCACCAGTCTGTTCCAAGGAGAGGTTGGGAAGAAGCACCTGGAGGACTGAAAAGTCTGGCTCATGCCTAGCTCAAAGTCGATCTGCTCTGAGATCAGGCAGTGTGCGTGACTGGCAGCTCACCACCCTTCAACAGCATCAAATGACCTTACTCCCTAGCTCAACCACTGTGGGAGCCATACCTGTCACAGAGTGGCAGTGGGGTCATCTCAGAAGCAAAAGCAAACTTGTTAAGGACCAAAAGAAGGTTCTTGGCTCCTACTCTCTTTCTGAAAATAATGAGAGAGATAGACACACCAATCCCTGAGAAGACACATGAGCCAGAGGGAAACAGGAACCTGGAGAGGGGTGCACGCCAGCCCTAGCTGTGGGTCACAGAGAGGAGGACCCGGAGGGAGTTGTACAAAAGAAAACTTGAGTCCCCTGGGCTTGCGAGCATGTACTGTGACCTCACCAAACCAGCCAGCATATGTACTCGGCTCCCTCTACTGCCTGGTCCAGTCTGATCTATCCCTGTATCCCATGACTGCACTGTCTGGAAAGTTAGTTCACAGTCTCTGCTTCCCTCGAGTCTCCCACCCCCATCTCTGAGACCCCAGGGAACTAAGTATGGCCTTTGGCTGGAGTCACTGAGTGAAACTAGAAGTCATCCAGATCTTATAGGACTTGAACAAGAGAAATGCGTGATGTGAGATTCCCTTCTGTATGCTGTGATTACCACTGATTAATAAAGAGCTGCTTTGAGCCTATAGCAGAGCAGGGAAGAACAGAGCTAGGGGTGGGGATCTAAACTGAATGCTGGGAGAAAGGAGGCAGAGTCAGGGAGAAGCCATGTAGCCTGCTGGAGACAAACGCCAGAACTTTTAGTCAGTAAGCCGCAGCCACATGGCAATACACAGATTAATAGAAATGGGTTAAATTAGCCAATAAGAAGCTAGAGCTAATGGGCCAAGCAGTGATTTAATTAATACAGTTTCTGCGTGGTTATTTTGGGAGTCTGAGCAGCCGGGAACTAACTAGCAGCCTCCTTACAACAAATGCGTTTAAGAGAGCCGGCCATTACCTGGGTTTCTTCCCTATGATGGGCATCCCTGGAGAGCGGGATGGGTTTAGACTAACAATTCTACCAGCAGGGAAAGTATTTCCTTGTGAAAACGGACCATGGTCACTGACAACATGGAAGAGAACAATCAACACCCTTGCATCATTGTTCTTTAGACATTCTGGAAACACCAGCCTAAGCTAGAGGAGTCTTGCCATCTGGGGTCTTTTGGAACTTGAAATAAAGATAACTACTGAAGGAATCTGATTTCATCCTAAGATTTTTCTTTTTTTTTGTTTTACTCCCCTCCTCCCCCGCCCCGACACACACAAACACACACACACACA
>LOEQ01002278.1:47052-67321 GCA_001685075.1 Bramus lutescens | reverse complement strand
AGGGCAGTTGGGCTCCCTACGGAACCAGCCGGGCGATCGGTGATAGGCGCTTGTCTGGCCTGCTTGACAATGCCGGGAGAGCCACTAAGAGGACCCTGATGGGCATGCCTGTAGGAACCCCGTCTTCTCATCATTGGTGGGAGTCCTGGGTCAAAGTTTGAGACTCCTACCAGAATCATGCCGCAAGTGATGAGCAGCCAATAGCCTCTGACCTTATGTCAGCCAGCCCCCAGAGCATGTTGGGAAAGAGGACCTTAGGATTATGGGCCAGAGTAATACCAGCACAGTTCAATTTTCATATCTGGATTGTTCGGGTGCTGGACGCTGAAATCTTGGCTCCTTTACCGGCCTTGTCCCTTTAAGTAACTCACTCGTCTTCTCTGGTCCCCTCCTTTGTCTTCTGTAAAATAGAATGGGAAACAAACAGAAAAGCAAAACCAACCTTCGCAGAGCTTCTGTGAGGATTCCAGGAGGTAATGCTGGCGAGGCTGTCTGTCTGGGTTCTCACCTGTTAGCAGCAGTCGCGACCAACCGTAGAGAAGGAAAGGTTGGAGTTCCAGCCCCAGGTCCTGTCTTTTCCACAAACCAGCCTAGGGGCAGCCAGGATTGGGGAGCCCAATCAGCCTACCCTTTTACATGAGGGCTCTGAGTTCCAGGTGATGACAGAGCCAGGAGAAAATTAGGTCTCTTATGCTCAGAGATGACTGGCAGGTCACTTCTGAGCTCAGAGCCACTGGGGCCTACAGAAGGGAGCAGAGGAGAGGAGCAGATTCACAATGTTGGACCCTAGCATCCAAACACCGAGGAGGAGTCGCCCCCAGAGACCACCCCTCACACCACAGCCGATGCAAAAGCATGAGGATTTTATTAATTCTGTCATGACAGGGTCCCTCAGCATTCGGGAAGCTGACAGACCTCGAATAGCTGGCTCAGACTACTTTTAAAGGAGAAGGCCACAGAAGCAAGGGGGTTACTCTTTGACTATTATGATTGGCTTATTCGAAAGGGCTATTACCAATAATTGGCTGGAGAGCTGTTGCCAGATCAGATGAGGTAAGAAGTCATTTTGACCCCATTTCCCAGGGGACTGAATCAAAACATACGTGTAGGGGTAATTGAAGTCCTTGACTCAGTTGTAGAATTTCCAATAGAACCCCCAATTTCTGGAGAACGCACGTGCATGTGTAGCTGTTAGGTCCTTGGTTCCCAGGGGAGGAGGGTAAGCACTAAGGCACGGAGGCTGAGAGGGTTCAGAATGGTCAGAAATGGCTTCAGAATTGTCTTAAAGTCTTACTTACAACAAGGCTGTAGACATCCTGGTGTGTTGGACTGTCAGGGCTTCTTCAGGAGGGTTGTTTGTTTGTTTGTTTGTTTGTTTGTTTTTCAATACTGAAGATTGAATCCAAAGCCTCATGTGTGGGGGGCAAATGATCTACGGTTGAGGTACGCCCTCCAGCTCTACTTTTTGCTTTGTTTCGCAGTCTCGTTAAGTTTCCCAGGCTCACCAAGGCTATGATCCTCTTGCATCGTCCTCCCTGGTAGCTGGGGCAGTAGGTTTCTAATCAACCTTCTGCTTGGCAGGTTCTTGCTTTCTGAAATTGCAGTGATAAGCAACGACTTTTAGGATCTATTGAGAGAGCCCGAAGATTAAATTACCCAGTACTCCACTCCCAAGGGTCCTTATCAGTCACCTTAACGTGGTTACCGGAGGGACACTCTCTCTTGAGAATTGCTAAAGTGATCCCCAGGGTGTTTCAAGTTGGATGAGATATTGGAGAGGAAGGGAGACTCCAGAGATGCGGCCATGGCTTTGCAGTTCAGGCTTGAGTTTGAACGTCAGCCCCATCCCATAATAACTCTGCAGTATTGAATGATCCATATAGCAATCCCCAGCATATGTCCTTGTATGACTGGGGTTCATAACGCCTACTTTAGGTTTGACGCAGGAATGAGACCACATACGCAGAGCACTTAGCACATGAATCAGACAGAAAGCAGGTTTTGATCTCGCTGTGGTACTTGGCTGTGAGAATAATTGTAGGCACAGTGCTTTGCTTCCATTGGCTCTTAGAATCCACAAACCTGCCCCACCCCCCTGTGAAGCAGTAGGCCTCCTCTCTCGGACTAGTAAGTGGAAGTTTGAAATGGTCAAGAATTGGCGGTCGCGTCGTTTAGCTGCTAAGTGTCAGGGCTGGAACTCACCTGACGTCTCTGATTGAGCCACACTATTCCTTTCTCCTCTGCTGGCTGTGGGTTCTGCTGCTCTGGAACCTAGCTAGGACCCACAGCGGGCTTTTCTGGTTTTACGGTGGACTCTTGGCAACACTTTTGGGTTAGAACCTTGGCTCCACATGTCTTGCCGTCCCATCAGTGGTGATGCTGAAGGAGGCGGCCCCCTGAGTGAGGTTAGGTGAGGTGTTAGGAAAAGGCACCCTGCGGGAAGGCCTCCTTAGCTCTCCCCCCTGGACCATGTGGGTTGGTGAGAACAGCGTGGGTGAGTGAATCTGCAGCCTGGGTGAGTGGACCTAGAAGGCTTAGTTGGGAGAAAACCCTTGTTTATCTGCTGGAAAGAGTAGGAGCTGTGTGTGCATCGCAGGCAGAGCTACACCTTCGGTGCAGCAGAGCTGTGGGCGTGAGGTGAGGGAATCCCGTGCTGAGCCCCCATGCAGCCTGACTGCCTGACCTCACTTGTGAAATAAGGACTTGGGAGAATTCATTTCCAAAGCCTCTTTTAGTCCTAAAAGGTAGTGGTTTTGTAATTGTGTTTTGATGGCTGAACCTTCTCAGCCCAGCACCAGGGCAGTGGGGATAATTGTCACCCCAGCTTGCTACCCAGACTCTCTTTAGGATGAGAGAATGGCCATCGCTTCCTAAACCGCCAGCCACAGCCAGGTGTTCTCTCTGCAGGGCAGCAGGGTGAGAGTAATTACTGCTAGAAGCCTTGGGTTGCTAAGTTACCACGGAAAGCCTATGGGTCTGTGCGTCCAAGGCCTTCCACAGCTGCTCTGCTCCTGAGTCATGAATCTCACTGCTCTGGGTTCTACCCTGCTCACCTAACGCTGGAGATTCTGTCAGACGTGATGACGTGTGGCTGCGGGACTTAAAAATGACCATTGAAGTCAGGCGTGTTCACAACCTGGTGACCTTGCTTGGGCTATAAGACCTTAAGTTTGTAACCTACCCTTAAGGTGCAATTTTCTCATATGGAGAGGAAATGAAGGGCTGGGGTTGTCGCTCAGTGGTTCGCCTAGTACATAGGAAGCCCTGAGTTTGAGCCCCGCCCCCGGAACCACCAAAGGAAGTTGGGGAAAGAAAAGCAAAGAAATGAACCCCCAGGCCTGCGTTGGAAGGCTCTGTGAGGCATCCAGGAAAGGACCGAGGCTCAGGACAGCGCCTGCGCAGTAACAGAAGTGAGGTGGTAGTAGCATTGGCCTTGGCCTTGGTGGCAGTTGCTGGTCCTTTGCACCATGGCAGGCATGGATAAATCTTTCACTTTCCATGGCTTCTCACTTTCTCTCTGGTACCCACCCTCGGGCCCAGTGTGTCTATAAGAAAATCAGACCTTCCATGGTGCAGTGTGCACGTGGACCTGAGCCTGATCTCCTCAGGACGGAGATCAGGAGCCTTTGCCTGCTTACCCCCGCCATTGCTGTTACTGCAATGCAAGCTTTCTGTGGTTGCCGCCTGGCCAGTGACGAACCATACCCAGGGCCCTACCGTGGAGGTTTGAGCAGGGATCGTGGCACATCCTGAGGTGACTTCAGAAGGGGCCACCGTTAGATTGGGTTCCAGAGCTTTGAGGCAGGTGCGGGCAGCAGCTATTATAAGGACCTAGAGATGCTGTCCAGGTGCATCTTTTTCAGCAGGCCTGTCTTCTCGACTGGCCAGCAGGATGACATGGCCTTGTCAGTGTCCTACGCTTTAGAATACCCTTCTCTTCCCCGGCCTCATTTTGCTCCACTTCACCCCACAAGCAGTAGTGTCTGCCCAGGAAAGATTGGGTTGGGGCAGCTTTTCTAGAAAGTTTCCAGCATGGAAGCTGTCTCGGTCTTTGCTATCCTGGAACTTCAGCCTGAATGTCATGTTGGCAAAGTTAGCCTTTAGTACCAGGGCGATAACTCCTCGACTGAATTTCCTTGCGGCTGGATGGAAATTCCTTCAGAGGATTGCAGAACTGTGTGGTGTCAGAACTTTGCATCAACACTCAGCACGTGGTGGAATCATCCAGAAGTTGCATCAAAACATGGGTTCCTAGGTCCACCTGGAAGAATTCTGGGTCATGTGTCTATGGGCCACATGAGTAGAAGAATTGCATCCTACCCCTCGGGCAAACTCTAGAGCCCTGCAGGGCTCTTGGGTCTTCCTTTCCCTAGGGACGGGGTCTGTTCCTGAAAGTGTCCTACATAGGCTAGAGTTTCTAGTAAGCAACCTTCTGGCTGCCTAGGGGTGAAGTCTCACAGAGATTCACAGAGTGAATTTGGGGTCAAGTGTGCAGGCTGATTCCTGGCAGAAGTGCATATCCTGAGCTTGGTAAGAAAGAGAAACCTGAATTGAGGCACACGTTAGAAATACCCATCTGGCTTAAAAACTGTCAAAGTTGAGGCTGGACAGAAGGCTGGAGGCTGACAGCACTTTTTTCCCTTGCAGATGGCCAGAGTTTGATTCCTAGCACCCACGTGGCCGTTCACAGCCATCCATAACTGTAGTTCCAGAGTCTCCAACACCCTCTCCTCCATGGGTGCTGTACACACAAGCAGGCAGAACACTCCTAACTTAAAAACAATCTTTAAGGAAACGGTCAGGATCACAGGAAAGACCAAGAAGCTGTCCCAGGTAGAGGTGAAGGATCTGACTCTTCATCCTGGCCTGGATTTTGGACACAGCATAAGGACCATGGAGGAAAACAGTATCGTCAATATTCATTCTCTCACAGTAGTAATGTTCTCTCTTGTAGTTATGGCCGTCAGGAAAGACGTCACCAGAATGATTTTGTTTGCTGTTGTTTTTAGAGACAAGGTCTTGGTAAGTGTCCAGGCTGGTCTTAAATCCTCCTGTCTCCACTCACAGGGTTGCGGGCATATGCCACCTTACCTGGCATTTAGCTTGTTTTTTAAATAGTTCAGAAAAGAGTTTGTGATGGGGTGTGATAAATGTATTGACTTGGGAAGAATCTAGATGGGGGGGCTCCCATACTCTGCAGCTTTTATAAGTTGAAGTTGTTGTTCCCCAGTAAGATGGAGCGGTTGCAGACAGCAGATACTAGGGCCACCCCAAGGGCCAGGGTCCCACCCTGAAGTCCATGTGTGCTTGAGCAGCTTTCTGCCCTCCCTTCTCTTTCACTCTCTATAATATGATATGATACGATATAATATAAATGGAGGTTGTCACTGGTGAAACAGAGGACCCCGCCCCAGTGACGCGCCAGTGGCTGTTAGCTACAATAGTGTCATCATCATTAGGACAGAGGAGGCAGAGAGCGACACCCCATAGTGATGACCAAGGGAAGCCCAAGGCAGGGTGGCCGATTCCCCAGATGTCCGACCNAGATGTCCGACCGCCACCCAGTGGCTTGACTACAAAGCCCTTGAGGCTGAGGGGTCTCCCTATGAAGCCAGCTTTTCTGGCAGCCTCATCCCCTTGCCATCTCCACAGCAAAGCCTGACATTCTCACTGAGTTGTGCGTGGCTTGGGTTCTGCTTAGGTGGGGAAGGCACTCCAAATTTTAGCGTTCTCGTAGTTGTTGGACGGTAAGGAATGCTGGACACAGGGACGGGGCATTCACTACCAACCCACACCCTTGCCCAGAACTCGCCCACTCACATCTAGGCAGAGCGTCTTTGGGTCTCTTGTTATAACTGTGTGTGCTGGGCATACTTTCTGGTATTTTTATCTGTCTCTCCTACCATGGGCATCTCCTGGAGTCTTGATGGATTCTGTCTCACATGAGTTCTAAGTCCTGCCTGACATGGATATTTTGGGACCCATGGATATTTGGTAGTCCCTGTAAGTAAGAATTGTTCTTGAGCCAGGCAGTGGTGGCGCATGCCTTTAATCCCAGCACTCGGGAGGCAGAGGCAGGTGGATCTGAGTGTGAGGCCAGTCTGGTCTACACAGAGTTCCAGGGCATCCAGGGCTATGCAGAGAAACCGTGTCTCGAAAAACCAAAAAGCAATAACAAAAAATTGAGTTTTCCCCCTGTGGTTTCACCTTAAGAACTTGTAATATCCTATCCCTCGCGCCTTGGGTCTGCAACCCTGTGTGTGACCACACGGTGGTGCTGCTCTCCAGAGAGGAGGCCGAGTCGGCTTCCGGTGACTCATTCATGCTAAGGAGGTGGACACCAGCTGAGTGGATGTCCGTATCCCCAGGGAACTGTACCTGGTGAGAGGGTCGTAGGCCTAGCGCACCTCCAGCTCACCTGAGCCCTCCCGTCTGCACAAGCAGGGCAGGGTTCATCACCCTTCACACCGCAGAGCAAAGGAACTTGGGCCCCTGGAGTTTTTCCTTCAGGAGCTGAAGCTCATTCGTTGCCACATCAGCTACTGATACAGGGCTCACATCTCCAGCTCTGAGTTCAAGAGGATGTTTCCTAGGTGAAGGCCAGAGAGATAGCTCAGTGGTTAGGGTCTTACTCTGCTCTCGCAGAGGATCCGAGTTCCGATCCCGGCCAGGTCTGCTGACACACTCATGTCTGTTACTCCAGCTCCAGGGGAACCCAACACCTCTGACCTCTGACCTCCACAGGAACTGTACTTATGTGCACACACACAAGTACACAATTAAAAATGAAATAAAAATCTACAAACAAAACCCGCAAGCATGTGCACTCAGAACTGCTCAGTGCACCTTTGTAATTAACTGCTAAGTGTTACAAGGGTGTTTAGGCTGCCTGCATCTTACTGAAGGAATGATTCCCTTCCCAGACAATCCAGTGTGCTTTAAATGTGCAGGTTTTCTCGGCCTTAGGCTCGTACGTAATTTTGGTGCACATACAACCATCATGTAACTACCTACCTGGAAAACGGGAAGGTAGAGGAGGTTGGAAGAGATCGTCCTGAGGGCCAGGCTGACCTTGTGGAGTAGGCTTGAGTTTACCCACTCAGGAACATCCATGTTAGTTCAGCGCTAATAAACACTTGCTGCGTCCAGGCCAAAAACACTTCTCAGTGTCAAAGTAAGGATTATACCATTTCAGCTACAAATCTGCATAGCTTCTAAAAGTCAGATGGCTGTAAAGTTAGTGTGAAACCTTGCCACCACCCCTCCTGGACTGGGCCTCTGGCTCTTGTGCAAGCCTAGCTGGCAGACCCCTCTTGTCAACAGCCCTGATCTTGGGGGGTGCAACACAGGTGAACAGCTGTTTCTGACAGTCCAGCAGCTGGAGCCCAGGTTCTGGGGCTGCCACCTTTGGACCAGAGCTTATGAACGATGCACACCTGAGCCTGCCAGGTGGTGGGAGGCCGGTCGCCCTGGCCCGGCTTCACTCAGTTTGTGTGGTTGCCATTACAGATTAGGGCTTGTCACGGTTTATCTATGGGACCCAGAGGAGTCCTGTGAGAAGAGGAACTGTGTTCCCCGGGGCCCAGGATCCTTAGTACGGGACCTCCGCCTCCAGGACTGTAAGGAGGTAAGTTTGCTACTTAAGCCACCAGCCTATGACGACTGTGGTCCTGCCAAGCTCTCAGCAAGCTGAGCTCTAACTGTCCCCTCCCCAGCCCTGGAGCAGGTCATGGGTCTGTCCTAACTTTACTTTCCCTGTTGGCTCCTGGTCTGTGAGTTTGTGGCCTGACTAGTCCTGACTAGGAATCCTGGGGCGCTTTCTCTGTATCAGAGGTTAAAACTCATGGGGTTGGCTGGGGCTAGCCGGGACATTCAGGAAACGGAGCCTGTGCCCATGCTCAATGTCCAGGCTGATGGGTGATCCTGTCAGCACGAGATCTCGCCCTCACTGCTGGGCTGTTGAATGTGTCAGCATCCATATGCCTGCCTGTATTTAAGAGCTTTTGTGGACACAGAATCTCGCTCTGTCAAGCTCTGTTCTGGCCGAGCCACTAAACTGAATTCTTCTGACCACACTTCTGTTAAGGTTTCTAACTGTAACAGCAGACAGACAGCGCCTAAGTCCCTAGATGAGAGAGGTTTGAAGAGGAAAAGGAACTAGCCCAGGCCGTGAGCTTCTGTATCCACCTGACCTTGCTCCTCCTCTGGGGACTATTATGGGCTAGCCCCTTGGGAAGCCAGGCTGGGTGGCCATGTGGTACCGTAAAGCAGAGGGATTGTCAGAGGAAAATTGACAGGAAGCTGCATTCCCTACCAATGGCTCACCTTCCTGATGTCTACAGGGAGGAGGATGGCATGCGGTGATGGCTGCATGTGTGCCTTGCCGTGACCACTGCATCATATCGGGTGTCACAGGGGCTCTAAGTCTCAGGAAAAACTTGGAGGTCATTTGTCCTGTTTGTCTGACACATGCACTGACTTGGCCAGTGCAGAGCTCATTGCCTGTCTGGCATTCTCAAGATTTTGAATTCTGTTCCATAAAAATGCACACAGTCAATATAACACATAAAATTACATATCTTTAGGTATACATGTATACATATATATGCACACACACACTGCATTGCTCACCTCCACACAGACTTGTGAGTGGACAATAAGGTTCACTTGCTCCGACTCCCCCCACCCTGTGCGGCTCAGCACTGTGGGCTGGCGTCCGTCCCTCTGTTGCTAGCACACCGCGCTGGCAGTTAATCATCTTCAGTGCTGGGCCTGTCCCCGTATGAAAGGCTTGAGGACACAGCTCCAGCCTCAGCAGGTAGGTTTCATCTCCATGGTGATTCTAGATCCTGTCGAGTTGCCCACAGGGTCTCCTCAAGAGCCTGACTTCTTTCTGGATGGAGGGTGGGTCTCTCTTGTACACTCTGCCTCTTCTGGGCATCTCACCTCTCCCGGAAAGAAGGCCCCTCGCCTGGGTCCCCCACAACAGGGAAAGGTGCCGAAAATGACCCAGTCCAAGCCATTGGTACTGTGCCTTCTTTCCATAGTAAACGTTTTTTCCACATTATTTCTAGGGGTCTGGGTCCCTTGAGTAAGAGAACCCGAATTTGAATTCTCAGCACCCACATAAAAAGCCATGCACGGTGACTTATGACAGCCATAACCCCAGTGCTGGGGCTGAGGGATGGGAGCCACACAAGAAGATCCCTGGAGCTTGCTGGCCAGCCAAGCCATGCTAGCCAAATTGGTGAGCTCCAGGTTCAATAAAGAGACCTCCCAAAATAAGGTGGGGTTGGAGAGATGGCTCAGCAGTTAAAAACACTTGTTGCTCTTAGGACCCAAGTTTGGTTCCCAGTTCCCACATGGCAGCTCACAAGCACCTGTGACTCTAGTTCCCTGGCATTGGGTGCCCTTTTCTAGCCTCTGAGGGCACCAGGTGCTCACAGGATGCACAGACATACATGCAGATAAACAGAAATACATAATATCTTTAAAAAGGTGGAGAGCCATCAAGGAAGGTACTTGTTGTCCACCAGTGGCCGTCACAGGCATGTGCACACACCCTCACATGTTTACACACTAGTCACACACAAGTTTATTTACAGTCCCCTCCATCCCCCACAGCAGAGCAGGGGAGGGCCCCAGAAGCTACTTCTGCTGAGGGAGGGACAGGATCACAGAGTCCATTTGAAGTTCTGGGGCTGTTTCTTTTCAGAAGTGTTGAGATTGGAGCTGGCCCTTCAGAACTTCTCTGCCTTCCTCCAGGCTTGCTTTTAAACCGTCTCCATAACAAGACCTGGTTGGGGAAAACTGCAGGGATCTTGGCCTCCTTCTTCTTTGGACTTACCTCCTTCTTGCAGGGAGAAGTCACACCCCAGCCAACAGTCTGGGAGACTTACACAAGTATAGATTTCTTACATGTAGGGTGGGAGAGGCTTTTTGCTGAATTGTGGTTCATTTTTCTATTGAGAGCCTGGTGTGGTACAGGCAGGGTTTTAGGTGCAGCTGTTGAGTGCTACAAACGCTAAGACACTGAGCAGGACCAGGCTCGAGGGCTGTTTTCTGGATGCACGTGGTGAAGCTGCCCAGTCTATAGACAGCAGGCTCTTTCTTCTCTGTGTGAATTGTCCATCATCACAGACCCTCCATCCTGTCCAGACCCCATCTGATGGGAGGCTCTGGGCACTTCTGGGACTCAGAAGGTGGGTGTCTCCTTCGGTCCTCACAGCATGCTCACCTGCAGGTCCTAAAAATACCAGCATAGGTTTTTAGGGACAGTGGATGGAGACGAAATATGCTTCCCAGGTGGCCCCTGCCTCTGATTCATCCAAAGCTTTTGGTCTTGCTGGCTTAAGTAGGGTCCTACCGTGCAGTTGGGGTGGGGGTGGGGTGATGCAGGAGAATATAGGAAAGACCGGAAGGATTTTCTGATGGTCCCTGACTGCCCCACACCTTGGCTCCTCCGCGGTGACAAAATGGTGGCTCCATTATAAGGTTCCCCAGGATATTTAAAGCAAGGATGAGGAGCAAGTCCCTTGTTCGTCCTCCACCCCGGTTCACCGGAGAGTGTAGGGAGGGAAGGCAGTCAGAGAGGTCAAGCAGGCCTTGTGGCAGCCTGCGTCACAGTTCCAACAGGGAGGAGTGTGGGTTGCTAATCAAGGTGTCACGGTTCTGGCCCCTAGGTTCCAGTCACTCAGCCATGATTCAGGCTGCCTGACTATACGTGACAAAGTCGACTGAAACCCATCAGTCCACCCCATGCTTGAGACCATGCGGTTCTGCAGGTCGTTTACGGTCATCAAAGCTTCTCGTTTTCCCCTTGAAAGGGTAACACGAGACCCTGACGTGCCCAGTGAAGTCTGTGGCACATTCCGCGTCTGTCCTGCCCTCTACCGGTGCCATGTTGGCAGACCGTGGGATGGGTGCTCACATCTAACTAGAAACACCCTTCGTCCTCCCAGGCCCAGAAACAGCCCAGTCCTGTCTCCCTTAGTCTGCCACTTTCAACTTAGGCTGTCGCAGTTCTTCTTCTGTCCAGCAGAGGGCACTCGTGTCAAGCTGCTGAGTCTCTAGGTGGTTGGTTTGCTGTGTGTGTGTGTGAGATGGGGGTGTCTTAGGGAGACAGTTTCATATACGCACATTAGGAGGGTCCACAGGGAAATGGATGTGGCATCATTCTGCTGAGCACATCACTCAAAGCTGTGCCCTCCCGGCTTGTGCTTGTCTGAGAAGCCAAGTCTGGCTTCAGTCTGGCTTCAAAGATGAAGAAAGCTCTCCCACAGCAGACTTGGAAACATCACCAGGGTCCCCTGTTGTGCCATCCTTAGCATACTGTCTGTGCTCTCAAGCCAGTGTGCTCATGGTTGGCACTGGCAGCCAGGGGACATCCCTTTCCTCCTGTCCCTTGGGTAGGAACATGAACTGGCTTCTCCCTAGTCTGACTGGTCCCTCTTGGCAGCATGTCACTGGTTTGCACCAGGGCTCCAGAGGTGAGCTCTCCACACACCCCGAGAGACACATGTCTCTGCCTTGTCTGGGTCCCAGGAGACTCAGCAGGGGGCTCAGAGGAAGTGTGCACACACCAAGGAACCCTTAGGAAGAGCGGGCACAGATGGAGGTGAGCACCCTGTGCCAACTTAACCTGGAGGTCCAGGCCAGGGTACCTCGGTCGGGTGACTTCTGGCCATGTTCACTGGCTGGCCTCTGTCTTCCTTGGAAAGATTCCTGTGCTTAGGTTTAAAACCCTGTTTCAAGTAGTGTTGATGGGAAGGACAGTGCCTGCCTTGCACTGGCCAGCCTTGGCTCTGAGTCGTGACAGCAGCAGTGTACCCGGGGTGCTTCAGAATGCACATGGTTCGTGTGGCCCTTCATCAAGTGTCCCAGCCCTTTCCACTTCCTGCACTTGAGGCCTCACCTATCGGGGATCCTAACTGAACGAAATGACTCCTGTGTACATCCGAAAGCGTTTGGATGCCAGGACTAGAATTTCAAGCAGTGCATCACTTCTGACCCCAAAGCCTGGGACAGGGCTGCCAAATATGTGCTTTTTCTAAAGTACCTGAGTTCCAAAAGAAAGGCAACCCAGACCAAGTGAATGAATGTACCTGGCCTTGAATGTTCCTCAGTCCTGGCACTATCTAATGACTATACTATCCCAAATATAAGGGGTTCTGTTTGGAGATAGATGTTGGCCCCGAACCTGGGCCTTGCTGAAGTTCTGCGGAGCTCTGGTGGTGGTAATGTCCTTCCGTCATAGCTCGAGCGTGTAAGGGTTCTCTTCTGGCATCCTCAGAGGCTGTTGAAACCACGAGGCACTTTATGGTAAAGCAGAGCAGATTCCGGCAGCTGCTACTGCTGAAAGGGAGGATGCTGCTTAACACACAGGCCGCTCATGCTGCTTAAAAGCTGTCTTCATCCGCCCAGCTCTGTAGCCAAGTGACGCCGGTGTGAGTAGAAGGGTAACTCATCTAAACAAACAGCCCCTGGGGCTGGTGAGATGATTCAGTAGTCTACTTACCTCTAAATGCTGGCACTGGACAGACAGACGAGACAATCCCGGAGGTCACTGCCCAGCCAGTCTAGCTGAATCAGTGAGTACCAGGTTCAGTACAGACCCTGTCCCAAAAATACAAGGTGTAGAGCAGTCAAGGAAAAACACGTGATGTTGGCCTCTGGTCTCCAAGCACACGTGCACACGTGTCCATGAACATACACACAAGATTTAAACAGCCTAGGACTTGTGATTTTGACTCACAACTGCTTTTTAGTGAGAGTCATTACCAGGGAGCTTTGCTGAGGCCGCTGTGGAGGGAACGCACGGTGGGAGTGTGCTGAGGTGCCTGGCTGGGTTGACTCCTCTCTCTCCCTCCCTCCACAGGCTTTTCCTTGTCCTCCAACACAGAGGGATGGATGCGTGAAGCCCACACCTGGCTGTGGCACCGCCCAGCAGTCTTCTCCCTAAGACCCCTTTGGTGACAGCAGGATGCACCTCTCTGCGGTGCTCAATGCCCTCCTGGTGTCCGTGCTGGCTGCCGTCCTGTGGAAGCATGTGCGCCTGCGCGAGCATGCAGCCGCCCTAGAGGAAGAGCTGGCCCTTGGGCAGCAGTCCCTGGACCCGGTCTCGGGACTGAGGGTTGACTACCCAAAGGCCCTGCAGATCCTCATGGAGGGTGGCACCCAGATGGTATGCACAGGCCGCACCCACACGGATCGCATCTGTCGCTTCAAGTGGCTCTGCTACTCCAACGAGGTCGAAGAGTTCATCTTTTTCCATGGCAACTCATCCATGATGCTGCCCAATCTGGGCACCCGGCGCTTCCAGCCCGCGCTCTTGGACCTGTCCACCGTGGAGGACCATAACGCCCAGTACTTCAACTTTGTGGAGCTGCCTGCGGGAGCCCTGCGCTTCTTGCCAAAGCCAGTGTTTGTGCCCGATGTGGCCCTCATCACCAACCGCTTCAACCCCGATAACCTCATGCACGTCTTCCACGACGACCTGCTCCCCCTCTTCTACACGCTGAGGCAGTTCCCCGGCCTGGCCCAAGAAGCCCGGCTCTTCTTCATGGAGGGCTGGGGTGAGGGCGCCCACTTTGACCTTTACAAACTCCTTAGCCCCAAGCAGCCGCTGCTGCGCTCGCAGCTCAAGACGCTGGGCCGTTTGCTCTGTTTTTCCCACGCTTTTGTGGGCCTGTCCAAGGTCACCACCTGGTACCAGTATGGCTTTGTCCAGCCCCAAGGCCCAAAGGCCAACATCCTCGTCTCTGGCCACGAGATCCGGCAGTTCACGCGGTTCATGACCGAAAAGCTGAACGTGAGCCACGCAGGGGCGCCGCTGGGCGAGGAATACATTCTGGTCTTCAGTCGCACCCAGAACAGACTCATCCTGAACGAGGCGGAGCTGTTGCTGGAGCTAGCACAAGAGTTCCAGATGAAGACAGTGACTGTGTCGCTGGAGGACCACAGCTTTGCAGACGTGGTGCGGCTGGTCAGCAACGCCTCCATGCTAGTCAGCATGCACGGCGCCCAGCTGGTCACCGCCCTCTTCCTGCCCCGTGGGTCCACCGTGGTTGAGCTCTTCCCCTACGCTGTCAATCCTGACCACTACACCCCCTACAAGACGCTGGCCACCCTGCCTGGCATGGACCTGCAGTATGTAGCCTGGCGAAACATGATACGGGAGAATACAGTCACGCACCCTGAGCGGCCCTGGGACCAAGGGGGCATCACCCACCTGGACCGGGCTGAGCAGGCCCGTATCCTCCAGAGCCGAGAGGTTCCCCGGCATCTCTGTTGCCGGAACCCAGAGTGGCTCTTCCGAATCTACCAGGACACCAGAGTGGACATCCCATCCCTCATGCAATCCATTCAGCGTGTGGTGAAGGGCCGGCCAGGACCGCGGAGGCAGAAGTGGGCATTCAGCCTGTACCCAGGCAAGGTGCAGGATGCTCGATGCCAGGCGTCTGTGCAGGGCACCACGGAGGCCCACCTGTCTGTGTCCTGGCAGATGCCGTGGAACCTCAGGTTCCTTAAAGTGAAGGAGGTGAGGTATGAGGTGTGGCTGCAGGAGCAAGGTGAGAACACATACACGCCATACATGCTGACCCTGCAGAACCACACCTTCACGGAGAACATCAAACCTTTTACCACCTACCTGGTGTGGGTCCGCTGCATCTTCAACAGGAGCCTCCTGGGACCTTTCGCAGATGTACTGGTGTGCAACACGTAGCCAGTAGGCCGCGCGGCCAGGCCTCAGGAGAGAGGCCTTGGCGGTCAGCTCTCCCAGGTCCACAGCCCTGCTGGCAACTGTGGTGATGACTTACCTATTTATTGAGTGGGCCTGGGCTAGGCCTTCTCACTGCTGCTGGTATGCCCTAAAGAGGTGGTGCCCTCTCCTTCTGCCACTGAGGGGAATTCCTTAGTGGTGAGGAGGCAGCACCCGTAGGTCCCAGGGATCAGCTCTCGTTAATTGATCCACTGTCTCCTGCCGTGGCCATGGTACGGGTCCTGGCTTCTAGAAACGGTGGTCGTGTGGTTGGTGGGCTAGGCAAATGGTCTCTGAATTTCACCTGTAGCTGAGTGACAGGTGTGTTTGGAACAGTCATTAAATGAACATCTATGGTCAAGTCTTTTTTAATGTCATATTAGCATATGAGTTATACCTCATAATGGGTTTCATGACATTTTCATGCATATATACGGTACATTCCAATCCCTTCACCCTGTTAAACTTTCCTTTTCCCCTTCCTACTGGCCCTTTCCTATCCAACCCACCCCTATTTTCATGTCCTTTTATGTGTTTATTTGAGCCAATGAGTTTTGTTAGGGTTTCCCAGAAGCACACGGAAGAGGGTTTGTTTGCACAGGCCTTGCCATCGACCACCCAACTGAAGAAAATGTCTCCCTTCGTTCACTAATCGTCAGTGAAGGATGAGCCCTCATGAGCTCACCCCACTTCCATGATGGGGTAGAGCTGGACCCCAATCTCGTGTTGGTCATCGCAGCAGCTGCGAGGTCAAGAACGCCCAGAAGTCGGTGTCCCACATCCCCTACATCATTATTGCCACTTTCATGGTGTTCCCTGGAAAGACTGAGGTCGATGCCCCAAGGATGGGCATCCGACAGTTGCTTATCCCAGCACTCTAACCAGGCATCAGTCTCCAGGTACTGCTGGCCACCGCAAAAGAACGCCCTCCCAAAGCTGACAGCAGCCCTGGTCCACAGGTGTGAAAGACAGTTTCATGGGTGTGCCACATCCATGAAACAGCAGTAGCTTCCCCATTGGAGCCCATGTCCTACCCGACCACAGGCTTCTAAACAGGTTATACTGTCAAACCTGTGGAGCCTCAGAGCCAATCAGAGAGCAGTTGGTTGCCCTGTGACAGACCTGACATTATGTCAGTAGGCGCATCTTGCCTGACTGGTTGGTGTTTCACAAAGAGTCTGCCGCCAAGTAGACTGTTATTCCTCCCCCAGAAGCCTGTTGTAACACTTTATAGTACTATGAGGGTTGGTGGGCAGGGAGGAAGCTTCCAGTTCCAACTTGATGTCTCTGTCCTGGGACAGATGTGTCTTCAGCTGTAGGGGTTTAGCATCTGGCAGTGGTGGTGAACTAACACAGGGACAATTGTCTGTATTTGGGGGTGGCCTTAGGAGCCACCTTGAGCTGACAGCTCAGAGGGAGATGGCCTTGGCAAGTCTTGGACAACGGGAAGCAAAGTTGGTAGTGAGTACCCAGCTTTTTCATTTTGATTGTCAAGGGAGATGACACAGTGGGCTAGGAACAGGGCCGTGAAGGGAACACAGGCAGTGTCTCGCACAGAGGCCACGAAGCGGAGCACATCCATGGGGGAGGATCCATAGTCACATTTGACCTGGGTCGTGCATGGTAATGCGCTCTCGATTGAGTCAACAGTGAGACAGCCATGCTCTCATTAAAGTCAGGAGTAAGGATGTAGACATTGCTGTAGCTGTCACTCAACCGTCCTCCCCAAAAAACAAATGGTCAACACACCACCATAAATGAGGAATTAAAAAAATTGAAAATTTGATTTTCCCCTTAAAAACTCATACAAATATTTATCTGAAGGGCTAGAAATATTTCTCAGCAGTAAAAGCAACACCTGCTCTCCCAGAGGAACCAACTTTAGTTACCAGAACTCATGAGGCAGCTCACAGTTAATCTAACTCCAGGTCCAGAGAACGCTGTGACCTCTCCTGGCTTCTGTGAGCATTTGCATGCCTGTGGTGCACAGACATACATGCAGACAGAACACACAAAATATTTTTAAGTGGATACTTGTGCTACCAGACAGAATAAAGTAACTTTGATTAGAACAGTGTCCTGTTGAAGCGGAGAGTTGAGAAACCCTCTCTGCAGAATATAGTACAGTTCCTGAGTGGGCCTCTGTGTTCTTGGGAGCTTATCTGATAAGGCTGTGCCTTCAGATCGGTGGGAACGGAATAGACTCTTGAACAGAATCTGTACAAGGAAACTTAAGTTACACCCCTAACCAAACCACTCTCACATGCAAATTTCATACAAATAGTGAAGGAGACGAACACAGCTGATATCTCAGTGATCTGAAGGGACAGCAGCCTAAGAAGGCAGGAACCCTGGGAGACTCACGGGCAGAACAAACCGATTTGACTGCATAGAACTAGTTGCCGACTTTGCGGAAGACAGAGTCAAGCCATAGATGGCAGACTGAGAGGAAACGTACGAGCGTAGCAGCGGGAGCTGAGTATATGCAGCTCAGAGTCACTCTAACATGCTACCAAGGGCAGGCAAATGTCTTACACGGGGAAGCCGGCTAACCAAACGTGCCATGGCTAACATGGACATGATCATTCCTACAGTAACAAGGGAAATTCAGTTTTTATAGCAGCCTCCTCCCCGTTGCCACTGGAAAGATGGCTCAATGGTTAAGAGCATTTGTTGCTCTTGTGGAGGATTACACAGAGTTCAGTTCCCAGCACCTGTACCAGGCAGCTAACACCCTGTAACTCCAAGTTCGCACCTGCAACACATGTGGCATACATACACATACACACACACACACACACACACACATAAAAATTAGGGGCTGGAAAGATGGCTCAGTTACTAAGAACACTGGTTGCTCTTCCAGAGGATCCAGGTTCAATTCTCACCACCCACATGGCAGTCCATAATTGTAAGTCAAGTCCCAGGGGTCCGGCACCCTTCTCTGGCCTCTGCAGTCACCAGGTATGCACATGGGGCACAAATATTTAGGCAGGCAAGACACCCATGCACCTAAAAATTTTTTTAAAAAAAATCTTAAAATAGGCTTCTGTGGTTGGACATATAGTTCAGTTGGTAGAGTACTTGCCTAGTATGCATGACATTCCAGGTTCATTACTTACATACCTCCACACACATGCGCACACACACAGTACTGCATGTACACGTTCAGGGAATGGTTCACAGAACATTCGTAAACACATTTATTGCTGCGTGGGAGTAAATAGCCAGAGCTGAGAATGCCGACGGGAATGTGCTACTGAGGGCGCTCCACCATCCCCAACAGGTGAGCCGTCCATCCCGTGGCACCGTAGGCTCCTCGAGCGTCTGGCTTTCCCCATTTGTCTGGAATGACCAGCTCTTGTCAAGGAAATACTGCCAACGGGAGGCACACTCACCAGCTCAGGCTTACATCATGGGAAGTCCTCCAGCAAGCTGTGCTCTGCCCAGACAGAGGTGAACTCACAGGTCCTTGTCCCTGAACAGCGTGAGGTTGTGCCTCTGTATGTGTCTCAGCAGGACCTGCCCTCGCCTCTCCAGTGTCTCAAGGGCGTGCTTCAGGCCTCTGGCTCCGCCTTGGCTCTCCCAGAACACCTGGTCTATCTGCAGCGACTTGAGCAGCAGGTTCTGTAGACACCCTGATGCAAGAACCCTCACGACGGACTCGGGAAACCTGGGGCCGAAGCCCCGGAGCCGTGCAGGAAAGGAAAGGCACAAGTGAGCTCAGTCTCCACAAAGCGTGAGCCCTGAACTTGCCCCCTGAGGAACCCAGCACAGCCAGCCAGGGAAATGCCAGGTCTGTGCCTGCTAGCTCCTTGTCTGAGGAGTCTGTGACCTGCTGTGTCCTGAAAGCAGACGGTAGTGCTCTCGGATGGGTCCCATCCTACGGTGAAGCCTGGAGAACAAGTCTACCACTCTGGGCCCCAAAAGGCCCTAAGAAGGCTGAGCTGCCTAGTGAGAGTGGACAAGGAAGGGCAGGTCCCCAGGCTAGCTCTTTCACCTAGATCCAGGATGAGCTAGCCTTCACAAACTGAGGGAGGGCAGCTGGTATTGGCAGGAACCAGAAGCCCTCTGGATACGGGGAGGGGGGGACACAGACCCGATTCCTGTGGCCCCTCTCAGTCTTCCTCAGTCTCTGCAGGCCCAGGTACAACTTGGATCTGATGGACTTTAGCCCTCTGAGGAGACTTAGTTGACCCTTCCATAGTCTATAGAGCACCCTCAATCCTTATCCCCCCAAAACTCGGCCAATGCCCTGGGGATCCTCACCCATCTATGCCTTCCAGCAGTCGAAAGTTCAGCTTGTCCTCGGGTTGCTGAAGATTTCCGGCATTGTCTATGAACACCAAACGAGATGGATCACTGCTCCGGACCTCAGGGGAAGAAGATGAGCAGGGGCAGCCATTGGTAAGGGCAGAGTGTAACTGGTCCCACTGTTTCAAGGGCATTCTCAGCTGTCTGTCCTTCAATCCCCCCCCCATGATTCACGTGGTCCATGGCTGAGGGCTCATTCTACACCAGCACTGGGTGCCATCTCTGGGTCCTCGCAGCAGCCTTAGGAGGCATAAAGCCGTTAAGCAATTTACACAAGATCACATAGCTAATAAGCAACTGGGGCAAACTCAGACCTGAACCCATAGCAGTGAGCTGTAACTCCACCTTGTAAATTGCAAGGGAAGTGGGTGGATTCCTGGTACAGTGGCTAGTGGGGTCAGGAGCATGGGTAGGAACAGAATCGGCAGGCGCAAAAGAAAAAAGGTATATATTCCTTAGGGTCTGAAGCTTCATGCCATGTTGTGATGTTTTACTCTTTTGGCTCTTTAGTCTTTTGACTTCTGATGGGGGGGCAGCTCCCAAATAAATCCCATATGGCGGCTTATTCTTAGTTGAGTGCCCGACCTTAGCTTGGCTTGTTTCTTGCCAGCTTTTCTTAAATTATCCCAGCTGTCTTTGACCTTGGGGTTTTTATCTTTCTCTGTTCCTGCAGACCTTTCTTTCCTTCTTACTGCCTCTGGCTGGGTGGCTGAGTGGCTGGGTGGCTAGGGGACTGGGTGACTGACCCCTGACACCCTCTTCCTTCCTCTCTTTTTCAGACGCTTTCTCTCCCAGATTTCTCCTATTTATCCCCTCTGCCTGCCAGCCCCACCTGTTCTCTCCTGAACTATTGGCCGTTCAGCTTTTTATCAGACCATCAGGTGTTTTAGACAGGCACAGTACCACAGCTTCACAGAGTTAAACAAATGCAGCATAAACAAAAGTCACACATCTTAATATTCTACAACAAAGCCATATCACACACAGGCATGCTTCTTCAGCATCTCTCAAGTCCTTTCTACTAAAACATGCAAGACAGAATTCTCTAGTACTTTAAAAAAAAAATATGGTGAGCAGCTGGGGAGATGGCTCAGGGAGCAATGGGCTTCCATGCATTCATGAGAACCTGAAAAGCCAGAACCTCGTAAGAAAAGCCAGAGGAGGTTGTGTGTTCCTGCAGTCCCAGTGCTGAGG
>LOEQ01002278.1:35503-47038 GCA_001685075.1 Bramus lutescens | reverse complement strand
GGCTAAAGGCCAGTCTCGCTGAATCGGCAAGCTCCAAGCTCAGTGAGAGGCCCTGTCTCAAAAACTAAAGGTGTCTGCCTCTGGCCTCCACGTGCATGCGCTCATGGGAACACATACACACCTTTAAAATCTGGTGTTGGGCAATAAGAGGTCATCTCCTCTGGCCTGCACACAGTTCCCACACATTCTCCAGACTTCTATACCACTTTCCATAGCCATTCCTAGCAAGCTCGGCTTCAGGACCCAAGTTTCCCCTGTCTGCCTCTTCTCCCTTCCGCTCAGAGCCCAATTATCAAACTCCACCTCTGAAAGACCTCAAAAGTTCCCTGAAGTGTGTCTCGAGGAGCAGTAAAAACATGATTTTATACACACACCCCACCTCAGCTGAGTTCTCAGTATCCATTTTGCCTGTTTTATATATTTGGCTCCCTAGGAGTCTTATTTAAGACAAAGTTTGCTGACAAAGAAGACTGAGCACCCCTGTGTCTGGTCACCAAGAGCATCCTCCGCAGGAGAGGCGTACCCAGTGCTCACTCCGCAAGGCACTGTGCGTGCAGAAGAAACGTACCAGGATGTGCACCAGCCGCAGCTCGTCTGGGTTCTGACATTTCTCTCGAAGCCCCTCTTCCACACAGGGGTCTGAGGGCTCGGGTTCAAAGCCGCAGCAGTAGCGATCCAGGCGGTCATGAACCTGTGGAGAAGGCTGGCATAGTACCTGTCTTCTCCAGACCCACTATCAAGCCCACCTGGTCCGCTGGGTCCCACATCAGTCCAGGGCTGCTCAGGAACAGTATTCAGGGGCTGTCTGGGCTGACTGTGCTAAGTCAGCTCTGCACTGGTGTCCAGCTCGAGGGGGAAATCTGCCCTGATTCTTTCTCTGTTTAAGTCTGAAGCTCATATCAGTATCCTGAAGATGAGCTCGGGGTCACAGGGCCTCTCTGTCCGCTTCTCTCTGCATCATTAGGAAGGGTGGCCAAGCCTAGTCAGTCTTCTATCCTGAAACTTCAGAACTCAACCGTGACCCCACAGTGTCAGACTGAGTTGGTGGGCAGCAGAGGTTGGTGCAGAGTTAGCAGGTATATAAAGGACTGTCACTCAGATGGCCAGCTGTCATGGCCACCTCCGCCTCATTTCCTCTTCACCCTGAGCTCAGACACATTCCGAGTCATAAAGGAGAACACGCACAGCTGGGATTTGAAGTTGAAGTTGTTGAAGCATAGGTTGGGTCCCCCGTCTGTGGACAAGGTGGGCTGCATATGGGAAGGAGGAGAAGGAAGGTGGTGCCCACAAAAGCTGAACCAGGTCCCTAGCCTGCCTCAGCAGCAACGACAGATCATAGCCATGGACCTGTGGCCACCACCTGTGCTTGCTGCTGCGTACACAGTCACAGGGTGATGGTCCTGGATTCTGTGCTACCTTATCCTCCTTCAGCCTGAATTAACAAGACTAAGACCAAAACAGTCAACCCATGATGAACAATGGTGGGGATTCCTTGATCTCTATGAGTGGCTCACACTTGCCACTCTTCAAGGAGGCAGGGCAGTATCCCAGAGAGGGTTCTCCTTCCCTGCTGAGCTGTCTCTGCTGGCCTCACCAATTGCCCCTAGACTGTCAGTCACACAGTGCAGATGGACCCAGGCTTCCCTGACCACAGCTCCCCTCTCATTTCTCCCTGATTCCCTAGGCTTCCCTCTCCCTCCTCCCTGACTTCCCAGGCTCCCCTCTCCCTCCTCTCTCCCTCCTCTGATTCCCCAGGCTCTCCTCTCCCTCCTCCCCGATTTCCCAGGCTCCCCACTACCTCCTCCCTGATTTCCCAGGCTCTTCGCTCCCTCCTCTCTGATTCCCCAGGCTTCTCCCCCTCCTCCCTGATTCCCCAGGCTCCCTTTTTCCTCCTCCCTGATTCCCCAGGCTCCATTTTTCCTCCTCCCTGACTCCCCAGGCTCCCCTCTCCCTCCTCCCTGAATCCTCAGCTCCCCCTCCCTCCTCCCTGAATCCCCAGCTCCCCCTCCCTCCTCCCTGAATCCCCAGGCTCCCAGGAGCTTCACTTTTGTTCTCAAAGTTCTTTCCTTCCTTGCTGAAGTCATGCTGAGCCTTTGTCTTTTCTCAGCGCAGTGCTCCCTGAGGTTCCTCCCTTCCAGGTCCGAGGTGTGTAGTTGCTAAGGCTTTAGCAGATGCTCTTGATGACAACCTGTGAGCCCAGGTTCACCTGTAAAGGTTCCCATCATCCCATTCCCGGGTTCAGAGGGGCCTCCTGGCCCCTGAACAGGCTTTGCCTACCCATATGGCAGACTGGAAGTAATATACAATTAATGCTCCTTCCACCCAGAGGCCACCTCCAGCCAGTGACCTGTCAGAGCTCCATCCTCAGCAGACTGCTGGGCTTCCTAGGTCTCTGCAGGGTCACAGGGACCCTTGTTATGGCTGGGTCTCACTCGCCCATGGCACAGCATTCTTGGGACATCTTCTGTGGGCTTTTCTTCCTCTCTGCCCACTTCCCCATTACACAGCAGATTTCCTGGGAACACTCCCAAGCAAACTGTTCCCACCCACATCCTAGTACCATGTTCTAGAAACCCCAGCTGGAGGGGCCCCGCCTTCTTTGTTGCTACCAGGTGCATAGGATCTAATGGATCCAGTCTTATCGCACGTCAAGACCCTCTGACTTCCATGCGTCTCACCCCAGAATAAACAACTAAAGAGGGTGGCAATACCCCACATGGCCATGTGGAGAGCCACGTGGGCAGAGGAAAGACAAAGCAGGGCATAAGCTTTGGGATTACAGTAAGAGTTATGCTGCCTACAATCCCGGCTCCCAGAGGCTCCCCCCAGGAAGCACTAAGCCTTCCCCAGCTCCCCCAGTGCTGAGGCAGCCCTAGCAAAACTGCTCTGCCCTGTGCTCAGCCCTGGACACACAGCGAAAGTCAGCTCAGGACCCCTGCCCCTGCCAACCCCCAACCCCATCCTCCCACATCTGACCATGCCTCCAGGAGCCAGCACAGGACCCCTGCTGCGGCACATGGTGCTGTCTGCGCTCTATGCTCTATGCGCCGCCATGCAGTTCATGAACCAGGCAAGGGGCTGGAGATTGAAACCACACAAAGACTCACAGAGACAGACAGAGACACAGGTCATCCTTGATGCCAAACAGCTCCAAGAATGCCCCCTTTATTGTGTTCAGGAGCAGCTTATATAGAGATAGCCACACCCCAGCCAAACGCACCAGAAACCACTCTCCTGTCATCAGGAACTCCTGAGGGTCTCGTTCTCAGAGCAGCTGTAGGCACTCCGCTCAGGGGAAAACAAGTTGTTTACAAGAAATTCATGATCTGGGGGATCACTGCTCCCAACATCCTGCTCCTGCTCCCCCCACACCTCCAGGCATCAGCACAAGACCGCTGCTTTTGCCCCCCATATCTCCATGAGCCAGCACAGAACCCCCTGATCCTGCCAATCCCACCCCCTCCACATCTCCAGGAACCAGACATGACCCCTGCTCCTGTCCCCCCATATCTCCAGGAGCCAGCTCTACGCTGCCAAGAACCCCCCTCAACACCTCCAGGAGCCAGCACAAGACCCCTGCTTCTACCCTCCATATCCCCATGTGCCAGCACAGAACCCCTGATCCTGCTCCTCTCGTATCTCCAGGAGCCTGTACAGGACTCCCGCTCCACACCCCATCTCCAGGCTGCTCTATCCAGATTTCCCATCATGCAGCATTTATTTGCAGAGCAGGCTACAAGGCATGTCAGCCATCGTAACACTGGCAGTGCTGGCCTCGTGAAATACTCCCACCTAGACTCCTGGCAGGAAGAGCATGCTCACCCAGGTGCCAGGTTGATGATTTGCCATACTGTCTACTTTTTTTTTCATCAGATGAATGTGACCATGCTCAGACTGCAGCCCACAATTCCTTCAGGACTTCGCTGCCCTCCACTCTTTGTAAAAATGAGGAGTTACCCAGAGAAAGGATGGCTCCCCGCAGCCCCAGTGCTCCGAGCCGGCTCAGCAGTGTTGCAACTGTAACTCCGTCTGGGGCTTTCAGTAGTGAAGGCCTTGCAGAGCTCAGGTTGTGGAGGCACCACCCTGAGAGCTGCACCCAGCACAGAGCGCAGGTTCCCTCCAGGCATGAGAGGGATGCCCACTCCATCTGTGGAGAGGACAGTGAGCCCTGGGGAAGACCGACCGCCACACTGAAGGTCACAGCAAGGAGTGGTGATCATGGATGTGAAGCCAGGGAGTCTGACTCTGGCCACGGAGACAGACGGTGTGGCAGGCATATCTTCTCTGGCATTCAGAGCTGTGAATTCTTGGACAGGAAAATAAACAACCAGAAGAAAATAAGCAGGCTGAGCCCAGAACAGAGAATGCATTCAACACAAGTTGAAACTTAGTGAGGTCTTCTGAATGCAAGCATAAATAAATCATGAAGAACACAAGGGCCCCCCAAGGAGGCCTGTGGTCACTGGAACCTGTCCTCCATACCACCACCTGGTTTCAGAGGAGGCCTGGCTCTGTCACCTCCCAAACAGAATATCTGACTGGAAGAAGACACTGCAGTTAATCAGGAAGATCACAGGCCCTTCTGATGGGATGGAAGGCCAGGGAGGGACCAACACAGGGCATGGGTGGCCCAAGTCCTCTGACTAGACTCACCAGGTTCCTGGGCCAAAATAGGTGCCTGGTGTTCTTGTGGCCCACACCCTCCAGCTGGGACCCTCCTCACTTCCTTTTCCCCTTGGCAGCCCAAGTATCCCAAACCTTTGCTGGGGTGGGGTCATTCTTTCCTACATAGAAACACTGTCTTTCCCAGAGAGCCAATTCTTCATGTCTAAGGGCCATACACACATGTATATAATGTATACACACACGTGCATATGTACACACAGAGACACACACACACATGCACATGTGGATACACATATGTACACATGCATACATACACAAAATTAAAAATAAGCCAACGAATAAACCAGGTGTGACAGCATGTGCACCTAGATATAGCCCTGGAGAAGAGGGGACAGATGGATCCCCGGTTCAGCTGGCTGCCAGGCTAGACGAGGCTATACAGACTGGCTCCAGGCCAGTTTATAAAAAAAAAGTCAACAGGCACCTGAGGAATGCAACTCAAAAGTCTACAACCTCTGGCCTCAACACACACACATACACACACACACACACACACACTCATACACACACACAGAGACACACACACACCTCTCCACCTTCCCATACACATACAGGGGAGAGGGTAGAGAATAAAATGGAGTTCACGGTGGGGGAGGAATGAGATTATCATATAGAAATCATAGCCACTCCACAGCCAATGGACAGCCACCCTGGACACATGCTGAAGGAAAGAACATGTCTTTGATGGTCCCAAAAGTATCCAGGAATAACTGATCACAAAAGTGAAGAAAGACCCTGTCTTAGGGTTACTATTGCATGATGAAACCCCATGATGAAAAGCAAACTGGGGGGACAGGGTTTATTTGGCTTATACTTCCAGCTAGACAGTTCACTGAGGGAAGTCAAGATAGGAACCTGGAGGCAGGAGCTGATGCAGAGGCTGTGGAGGGCTGATCTTACCGGCTTGCTCAGCCTGCTTTCTTATAGAACCCAGAACCACCATCCTAGGGATGGCACCACCCACAGTGGTCTGGACCTCCTCCATCAAACACTAATCCAAAAAATACCCTACAGATGGATCTTGTAGAGGCATTTTCTCAATCGAGTTCCCCTCCTTTCAGATGCCTCTAGCTTGTGTTAAGTTGACATAAAACTAGCCAGGACAGACCCACTGGGGAAAAAATGCAAGACACCTCCCAGAAGCCCAGGCAGATGGAGCCCTAGGCCCTGCTCTTGACAAGCGTGAAACATGTTTGGGTATTGGTTTGTTTTTGAGACAGGGTCTCTCTGTATAGCCCTTCCTGTCCTGGAACTCAGTCTGTAGACCAAGCTGGTCTTGAACTCGCAGAGATCCACCTTCCTCTGCCTCCTTTGTAGTGGGATTAAAGTTGTGCACCACCATGCCCAGTGAATGATGCATTTTATGGGGAAACTTTGCTTTCAGTCCACAAAAATTAAATTAATTCCAATTAAATTCCAGAAGGATTTGGGAAGGGAAGTAGCACACTGACCGTGTAAATTACACGAAAACATTATCCCGGCAAATTTTGAAAATGAGCAATGAGAGGGATAGGACCGTCCCCTCCGTAAGTGAAACAGTGGTCCTGGCATGTAGAACAGTCTAGAAAGGGCCGCACATACGTAAAGGAGTTGACTACTGAGGAAGGCAGCGTTGCAAAAGAAGGGAATGGTTCTCCAGGAAGTGGTACTGGGACAGTTAGGCTTAAAATACTTCCAGATGGACCCAAGATGGATTAGAAAAAGAAAAGAAAAGAAAAGAAAAGAACGAGAACTTTAAAAATATCTCTGAAGTGAGGGTGGCCTTTTTAAACTCAGAATGCAAAGCTCAGTTTTTTTTCACAGAGCAAACTCAGATTTCTACCCAACAAAGAGTCTACGCCACCGTGGGGATAGTGCACTGTCCTGAAAAGAAAAGGCTAATTCGCTCGGTCCAAAGGAAAACTTTAGAAGTCCTTAAAAAAAAAAAAGCCCAACCAACCACCCAGCTGTGATGGTTAACCTTTATTAACAGCGACCGCACTTAGAAGTGCCATTGGAGACAAATCTCAGGGAGCATTGTCTGTGAGGAATCTTCTAGATTAACTGGGGTGGGAAGACCTATTCTGAGCGTGGCTGGCACCACTTTGGCTGTGGTCCCAGACTAAATAAAAAGGAGAAAGCTATCTGTCCACCAGCGTCCAGCTCTCTCTGCTTCCTGACTGTGGGTCATGTGACCCACGGGCTTATGCTTGGGTCACATGACCAGCTGCTGCAGCTCCTGCCTTCCCTGCCAGAGCCGGAATAAACCCTCCCTTCCTTAAGTGGCTCTTGTCTGATGCTCTGTCAAAGCAGTGAGACAAGTAATACCCCGAACAAAACAGGACAAACGCAAACTTTCTTTTTTCATTGTCTGTTTTAAAAAGGTTTTTAAACAGAGGCAGGGCTCCAGTGCGGTAAGAAAACATTAAGAAACTCACTGTTGGGGATGCAGGGCAGCTGAGCAATGGGGGGGGCACAGTTACACACCTGGTGCCTGTCCTTGGTCTCAGCCCAGGAGCTCAGCAGAACATAGATACTGTTTCATGGTTTCTGTGGGTTCCTCCCCTGCTGAGTGGAGTGTGTCTGCTCAGCCCTCAACCCCAACCAAAGTCAACAAAATATGTCACCTCACCAGAGTTCAGAGTTTTTGCGAAGGTGGACTCCAACCTTGCAGAGCTGCACTGTCCTTAGGGCGCCAGCATCCTCCTACACCTGCAGGTTCCCATCGCAGTTCATAGATCGCTATTCACTTCCTTCTCTGAGGCCAGTAGGAGACTCGCTGATCCTTCAGCAGCCCCGAAGGGCTCCCCTGATGAGGTCAAGCTCACGCTCAGTTGTCTCCCTTCTGTGTCTGAGGAGGGGGTGGTACATGACACTCCCCCACCGCCCCGTGTGTGTGGCCCTGAGACCTTGCTCCACCTGGATTAGGATGTGACTGAGGCCAAATGCCAAGACAAAGATCTGGAGAGGGAGAATCCGAGGGAGTCAAGGCACTGAAGGCCTTGTTTTGTCTGACAGGGCGGCAATGGATATAACCGTGCCAGAGGACAGACACCCTCTCTGAGCTCTCTGGTGAGGCTGTGGCTCCTGCATGTCTTTGCTGTGGAGGGCTTCCCCATCACAGCAGTCAGAGCACCCCCAGCTGCAGCCTGACGAGGGTCTGGCTATGAGCTCCCCCAGACCAGCCCTGAGTCAGTTACTGCCCACCACTCTTTGAGGAGTCACTGTGGGGTGGGCCCCACACGCCCTTGGATAGCTAGCTGCCTTCTCTGCTGCAGACGGGTCAGTCCTGTTGGGACCTTGGTGTCACGCTCTGCTGCTGAGAATGGAGACAAAGGCTTCTCTCAGGTCTCAGTGAAGAGACAGGGTTGGACAGGCTGTAGCAGAGACAAGAGACACAATAGGAGCCGTTGTGTTGGCCCCAAGAAGAGACAGAGCCCAGACCTGGATCCTGGCAGCTGGGGCCTTCTGGGCCCTAGCTTTGAGGGCCACAAGCCTCCTTCTAGGGCCAACACTACCGACTTAACTCACTCAACTGACTTCTCCACAGGTCACCCAGGTCACACAGTGACAAGAGACTGTAGTGTAGAACTGTCTTCTAGGTGTGACATGGTCATTGCCCACTGGAAGTAAGAGCAGCCGTGATTACCCAAGGGAGTATTACCCAAGGGAGTCCTCACAAGGTGGCTCTCTGACCATCCCCAGTGGAGGGTCAGGGAACCATGGCTCACAAGACTTATGAGCCATGCCCCCAGGATCTAGAAGCAGTTAACAGTTGTTGGGGGTGGAGGTTCCCCAGAGACATAAGTGTCCATTCTCTGGCAACCCCTCACCCATGTTCTTGTGAGCAACCCCACAAACTCGGGTGTGGGGGGCTTCAGTGGAATCATTCTTTTACCCCCCACACACACTCTCTCTGGAGTGAATACCAATAGACTCCCCCAGGAAACAGGAAACACGAAGGAGAAAAGCCCCTCGCACAGGGAAACATGGTGGTGTCAGACCCCAGCACTTCCTTCCGAGCCTCTGAGTTTGCTAACAGGAGTCTGAGGAGGCTGATACCAGACAGACCTTGGCAAGCTGCATCTGGGGTTTGTGGCCAGCCGTGGGTCACCCAGCACCTCGAGTGCCCGTGCAGAAATGCACGTTCTGCAGCCTCACCGAGGTTTCTAGGAAGGTTCTGTCAGCCAGATGGTTGTTTTCCTTGACCGCTGTCCAGCAAACTAGGGAAAGGTGGCATGATCCCAGCCCCGTGTCTGACCACATTGCTGACCTGTGTGTGCCTTGGCTGCAGAGGTTTCTGTCCCCACTAGCAGAATTTGGCAGCTGAGGAAGGGTCCCATGCTGCAGACCTGGAGATGAACAGACTGTGCAGAGCAGGAAGCCATTGTGAGCACATTGCTGGAGCTGGGCTTTGGAAGTGTCTGCTCCCAGTCTCAGGGCTCCAGGGCTTCCTTGCCAATGTCCCCTTCTGTCCCCATTACTGGTCAGCTCAATAGTAGCTGTAAGAAGGGAGTGAGCTCTGGGCCAGGCCAGCCAGGCTGCCTCTCTGTCCCCTGGCTGTGACCTTAGACAATGAAGTTAATCTCTCTGAACCCCATTTTCTTTTTCACTAATAATTACTCGTGTGTGTGTGTGTGTATGTACATACCTGTGCAATGTACAACAGTCTCTCTCTGATCAGACGTTTCCTCATACCCAGCTCTTGGATTCTAAGCGCTCACCACCACGCTTGGCTTTTTACACGGAAGCCGGGGATTCAAACTCAGGTCTGCTCAGCAAGTGCTTTACCTACCAAGCTACCTCCCCAGCTGGCTCAAGTTGAGAACATGCATAAACATGGCCTCTCACCTGTAAGGTTGCCTTGGGGATGGTCTCAGTCTGTTCCAGAGATGTATTTGGTTTGGTACCTACTGTTTAACAAGTGCACGCCCTCACCAGGGGCTTGTGTTAAGTACATCCATAAATGCCCCAGCACGCAGAAGCCACTGGGGCAGTACACCATCTGACATAGGCAGGNAGGGCCCCGAGGCGGGCATTAGGACAAGAATCCAGTGGGAGGCAATTTGTGATCCCCAAGAACTCCAGCCCCTCAAGCTGTGTGGAAGAGGCACACGGGACGTGTCTTGGTTTCCTTCCCCAGTGCTGTGATAAAGAACCCCAACAAAAACAACCTAATGGACAAAGGGCTTATTCTGGATCATGATTCAGGGGTACAGTCCATCATAATGGGGAAGTCACATTTTAACTGCGGGCAGGATTTCCCTGGGCAGATTCTAGGATGTATACAATAGAGAAAGTGAGCCAGTCACTACAAAGGGCTCATTGCTCTCTGCTTCTTGGCCGTGACTGACCAGCTGTTTCAAGCTGCCTTTGTCCACGGCCAGCATCACACATACAAGCCGGGGGCAGCCACATTCATGCTCAGTAGCCCCAGGCGGACACAAACCTGGCCGTTCAGCTCTACCCAGGATCCCGCCTCACCCACTCCACCCAGAAACTTTAGACTTTTCTCTTGCTGGGCAGAGAAGCAAGACCCTCAGCTGGCCTCAGCAAATGCTCAGTGTCCAGCTCCGTTCCATTCCTCCACCTCCGCCTCCCCCCCTCCCTTATTTTAAATCATTCAACACTCTTGACTCCATGTTGGTGCAAAGATATAAAATTATAAACAGTGTTAAGACTGGAGAGATGGCTCAATGGTTAAGACCACTCGTTCTTACAGAGGCCTTGGGTTTGATTCCCAGCATCCACATGGCAGCTCACAATCACCTGTGACTACAGTTCCAAGGGATATAATGCCATCCTCTGGCTTTGGTGGCACCAGGCATACATTTGGTAAACATACATTCACGCAGGCAAAACCCTCATGCACGTTAAAATAAAGCATACATCAAAAACTTGCAAACGGTGGTGAACTGGTCTTTTAACAATGGCGTTGGGAGAGGGGTCCTGATTTTGTAACTTGGGAATAAAACAGAATTTCCAGTAATTTCTGACATAACCTGAAACATACTTCTGCCTTTTCTGGAGAGGGTGTGTGTGTGTGTGTGTGTGTGTGTCCATGCACGCACATGCGTGCGTGCATGTGAACAGTCTCATGTGTCAGGAAGGTGTGCATGCATGTGTGAATGCATGCATGTGCAGAGGCCAAGGGTCATCTTTGAATGTCTTCCACAGTTACTTTTTGAGACAGGGACTCACAATGAACCTGGTGTTCACAGGTCTACCTGACTGCCTGCCCCACCTCCCCAGCCTGGGACTAAAGACAGGCCCTGCTTGGCTGGGTCTCCTAGAGGCTGGCAAGCGCCTTAGTGAGGAACCCTCTCTTCCCAGTCCCCACGCCTGCCTTCTCAGCATGCATTTGTGGCTCTAAAATCAAAGTATTGATCAACTATAAAGTGAAGGGCTGAGACGCATCATACAGTGTCACAAGCTGACTATCTAAGAGTAGATAAGCACATACCTCTCACTAATAGACAAATTCACTTTCCTCTTTAATTAATGGCAAGGTTTTATGTATATCTGAGAATTGTTACAAATTAATTTCTTCATCATTATCAGTAAATATTTCATTTATATACCTATTTTACATTCCTATATATCCAAAGGCACATGAATATTTCTTGGGTAAAACAGGGTCACAAATGGAATTTTGTTGTTGTTGTTGGTAGTGTTCAGGTTTTTTGTTGTTGTTGGTAGTGTTCAGGTTTTTTGTTGTTGTTGGTAGTGGTCAGGTTTGGTGGTGGTGGTGGTGGTAGTGGTCAGTTTTTTGTTGTTGTTGGTAGTGGTGGTAGTGGTCAGGTTTGTTGTTGTTGTTGGTAGTGGTCAGGTTTGTTGTTGTTGTTGGTAGTGGTCAGGTTTGTTGTTGTT
>LOEQ01002277.1:219298-230096 GCA_001685075.1 Bramus lutescens | reverse complement strand
CTGGGCAGGAGTGGGAGAAATCAACTTCCTCCTTCCCAGAATTCTCCTGTTCTCGTTGCCCCACCTCTACTTCCTGTCTGGTTTTCCCGCCTATACTTCCTGCCTGGCCAATCAGCTTTTATTTAAAACATGATTGACAGATTACAGACAATTCTCCCGCACCACACAGGCCCAGGGATAATAGGCTGTTCTCATTTTATAGCTAAATGCCATCTGACAGCATAGTAGCCAGGCTCACTGGGGAAGGTGATGCTGGCCATCTTGGCAAAGACCTGTGTGTCAAAGCAGAGGAAGGGACAGGGGAGCTACCAGCAAGTCCCAGCTATACATATGCCTGGGTCTCCTCTTCCAAGCTGGAGAACCTGATTTCAGACCATGTGCTCTCTGTGTATTAAAAACTATAACCAGAACACTACAGGGGCCTGCCCCTTCCCATGGGGGCATCTGACCCTTCATAGAGCTGGCATTCAGTCTTCCGTGTCTGATTTGCATGTGGAAGGAGACTGTCAGTTTGTCATAGAAGCGGTCTAACTCTACTCTCTAACCCTGCCCACCTATTTCCTTTGTAGGGGAAAGCATCGTGGCATATCTAATTATGGTGCTGACTGACCTTCTCCATACCCAGAGGGATCCCCTGGCTCTGTGTCTTCTGCTTCAGTCTTATGACAAGTTTGAGCCTGCCAGCCTGCTCTGCCTTCAACAGCTTGCCCAGTTTCACAGATACTACAGTCTCTGGATTCCTGAGCAAGCCCAGGAGGTCTTGGTGAGCTGCACTCGCTGCTCCTCCAAAGTGTTTCTCTCTGATGCTATAGCTGGATGTGCTGCTGCATGATCCAATGCTGTACAGTTTACAGAGTGAGAGCCTAACCTTCCCATTTCCTCCGCGTAAGACAGGGATGCCTGTCATCACTGCTCAGCTGGTGTGAGCAAGCAGCTCCCTGATGACTATAATTGGCTCATCACTGTTTTGGCTTAGGACAAGAAGTGGCCTTTTCCTCTTCACCCTTATCAAGTACAGTGGAGTGCTTGTCTCGGCTGTCTCCTGCGACCTTAAGGTGCTTGGCCAGCAGACCTGTCCCGTCAGTACTCCATGAGCTCCATGCTCAAACTGGGAGAGTAGATGGCGAGGATTCTTGCTGTGATGCTGTGTGTTGAAACTTGCTGTGGATTTGTGTGGATTTGGTCCATTTCCATTGTGTTTAGAAATGCAGATAGCTTAGGACTTTTGTCTTGTGATGGTAGCCATGTTGATGGTATACCACGTATTATTTTAAACCATTTGATTCACTTCTAAGAGATAGGTCAAGACTGATCACCCTTTATACACACATGAGGAACCTAAGATGCAGACAACTTCTGTAGATAGAGATTGTTTGTTCCCGACTGTCCAGAACCAAAATAATCACACAGAAACTGTATTAATTACAACACTGTTTGGCCTATTAGCTTATGCATCTTTCTAGCCACTCTTATATCTTAAATTAACCCATTTCTATTATTTTATATTTTACGACTCAAGGCCTACCAGCAAGGTTCCTGCATGTCTGCCTCTAATGGCGGCTACATGGCTTCTCTTCAACTCCACCTTCTTCTCCCAGCATTCAGTTTAGTTTTCCCACCTAGTTCTAGTCTGCTAAACCACTGGCTGAAAAAGCTTTATTCATTAACCAATAAAAGCAACACATATACAGAAGGACTTCTCACACCAAACTTCCACCAGCAATTAGTGATGGGGCAGGATTTGATCAGTATGCTTCCAGAGCTGATGTCCAGACAGCCACGGCCACCTTCTGCACAGAGGCATGATCCCCACCAGACAGCAAGCAGCTGAGTTCAGTGCCTCTCCTCCTGTGTGCTAGTGGGTGTCCACCCTCTCTTGAGTGGATCCCAGCTGAGATTCACCCTTCATGATGCTTAGTTAAACCTGGCTGCCAGGCCCTGACCACAGTGTGAACTAGTTAACAGGTATGGGTGGATCTTGAGAACTGGCCTTTGTCACACTGTCCCAAGGGATGCTGCTGCTACGCTGGTCCTCAGACCATGCTTTGAGAGTCACTGAACATCTGCACAGTGGCCTTGAGCTCGTGAGCTGAAAGAAGTCAAGTGGCCTAAGCCCCGTGGGTAGATTTAGATGGCTGCTGGGTGGACCAGACTGTTCTGGATCCTTCTTTTCCTTTTATCAGTTTCCCACTCCTCTTGACAAGAGGCAGGTAGGTAGCTTGTAGCAGGGCTTTGCTTTGGGTGGTCCTTTCCTAGTTTCCAGCAGTTTGTCCTGGTAACACCAGTGATCAGATCCCAATTTTGTGGCAGTCAGCTCCTCACTAAAAGTTCTGTTCACACCTCATGCTAGGTGCTCTGCACTCTGGGCAGGCACGCTTCAGGTGATATCAGGCTGTTAGTGTTGGGATGGGATTATGCCCCTCATACGTTACCCAGTTGTCACCAGTGTGTGCAGCCTTCGCTTCTGAGGTAATTTCTTTTCCATTCTGTTCTTTTTGATCCCTCAGCCGCTGCAGGTGCTCAACAACTCTGTACCCCATGTCCCCCCATCTTCTTGCTTTTCCACCTTGCTGCAAACAGCATATGAGAGCCACACCCTTGGGGACAAGAACGTTCAGACAGAGCTGCTAGCTGCTGTCCCGTGTCTAGCTCTGCAGCACATGGTGCGCTCAGCCAAGCAGGTGCTGCTCTACCTCAGGAGCACAGTGGAGAACTTCGGCCAGGTCAGTGCTCTCCTCTTCCTCCGAGCCCTCCACTTGTAGAGTGTGCTCTTGTCTGAGTCTGCACCAGAGTGCTCATAATAAACCACCAGGCAGACCCCAGCTCTGGAACCTGGGCTCTTGGTTCTGCTGCTCCTTTGCTGGGCCCCGTCCTCAAGCAGCTGTACTGAGGCGGCCGGTGTGTGTACTCAGGACAAAGGTCCTCCTGTGGTAGCCTGGACAGTAGTGCATAGCCAGGCCCGCTCTTTCATGGTTTGTCAGTCCGGCAGCTCACTGTTGAACTTTCTGCTGATGGGCTGTATAGCGCTTTAGGTTTTGTTGTTGACCTGTTCCCCTTATTAAGAAAATAACAAAACCACACTTAATACATATTTGTTCATTTATTTACTTATGTGCATGTGCTTGTTTATTGTTTATTTATGTGCATGTGCAGGAGCATGCATGTTGAGCCCAGAGGATGACATGTAGAAATTGATTTTCTCCTTTTACATACGGGTCCTGGGGATTGAACTAAGGTCATCACTCTTGGTGACAAGTACCTATACCTGCTGAGCCATCTTTCCCTTTATTTTAGCCAAAGCTAACATTGTATTTCACTGAGGTTTAGGAGCACAAGTTTCCTTTATCCCATGCTCCCTTAAATAGGAAGTATATACACAAGTGCTTTCTTATGTACAGCTTAGGCCAATCTGGGAAGCGTGGTGAGGGGAGACTGGCTCACAGTCCTGGAGGAAGACGGTCTCCCGTGTGAGAGTCCTGCCCTGTTGACCTGCCCCTCCAGTCTCCTGACTCCGCTGGCTAGTCAGCCCTTCCTTGTCTAAGGGTCACGTGTCTCTTACAGCTGGGCAAAAGTGTGGGCCCGGCCCTCCTGCAGCTCCTCCTGGATCTCCTTAAACACCTGGTTGTCCACTCTGAGCAGTTGGATGCCCAGAACCAGCAGAAAGCCGAGGCCATCCGTGCTGAGTCTGATCTCTTTTTGGACATGGAGTCTATGACTTCACTTGAGCTGGCTGCTGACAAGGTACCACAGATAGTCACTGTTCATTTCTGAATTTAACAATGTGTCCGCTGTAGAAGAGTAGAGAAATGTAGAAAACTATGGCCGAGATGCTGTAATCCCTGCCCAGGGACAGTTAATCTAGGTTCTGTCTTTTGGTGACTCTTTTATAGCCATGCCTGCCTACAGCTTTTATTTGTACCTGTACTGGCGACGCTCTTGAGTGGGTCAGGGTGAAGCTCAAGTAGCTGTGTCCTGTGCTGACTGGGGCCTTTTGTAGCATGTGTGTGTGGCAGGATGCTGTAAGCTTGCCTGCGAGTGGCATCAAAACTTGGGGCTAAGATAGAGCAAGTTTGCAAAGTTCTTCCTGCCTTGTTTTTCTGAGAACACAGAATGCTTTTGGGTAGCTGTGGCCTCCCCCGTCCCTTTGTTACACATGAAGTATGCCCCGACCTTGTTTTTTAGACCGTAGAAGAGGTGCTGGTGGCCATCCTTAAACATCCCACACTGGAGAGTTGGTTTCTAGCCCTGGAGCGGAAAGCCTTGCCTCCACACACGCTCAGCCCCATCCTTGTGAAGCTCCTAGCAGCCCACTTCAGTTCAGGTGTCCTTAAGCTACTGGTGGCGAGTTCCCCAGTTCTCCATAAACTGGGTCAGTTGGGTCTCCTGGCAAAGTACTCAGAAGCCATTACCCAAAGTGTGTTGAAAGAGCTGCGTGCCAGAACTGTGAACTCTGCCACAACACCCAAGACCCTGCCTCAGATGGAGGCCCTGCGGGAACTGCATCCATACATGGAAAGTGTCCAGATTCGAGAGGTCACGTTGGCCCTGCTGGGCCTTCCAGAGGCTCACCTGCTGACCCAGCAAGCCGCACAGTCTCCAGAAAAGGAGAGACAACTGAGCAGTCTTGGGAAGACCCTGGTACAGCTGTTGACGAGCAGCCCACAGGATCAGCTGCAGCGGAGTGAGCTCCTCTGGTGGGCCCAGTATGTTCGCGGTCTGGGGGCTCTGCTCCCCACTCTGGCCGAGCATGAGCTGGACACTGTATTCCTTCAGACTCTGCAGAGAGACCCTGTGCTGGCCTCTGTGGTCCCAGCTGACCTGCTTGAGTATTGCTTGGTCCGACGGACAAAGGCAGCCCTGGGCATAGCCAGCCTGCTCCTGCAGCATAGCAGCACCCACCTACTGAAATTTGAGCTCTGGTGTGGGCAGCCTGGAGTGGGGCTCCTGCAGGAGCACCTGGATGACTTCCTCCCCCTTATCCATGTGTATCTCCAGCACAGGACACAAGGATGCTTCATGCGGCCAACAGGAGGTATGGAAAGAGCTGGCTTTGGGCAGCTGGGAGTTTCTCCCTGAAAGGCAGAATGGCTTGTATCCTGGGGCATGGTACAGTTCTGTTCCTCCTTACTGTAATCTCTTTAGGCTGAGAGTTGAGAATTTTCAACATCCTCTCTGCCTCCTGACCTTGGGAATTGAGGTGTGGCTGTGGGTGCCTATCCATTCCTAATAAGAAAAGCAGGGTAGGGTGGGCAGTAATTGGGGTGGTTTGGCTGTTTCTGATTGAGTGGAAGTAACTGAGGGCTAAGTCATCCTTTGTCCCATCACTCTGTCCTCTGCCTCAGGGAAGTTGTTGGTGAGTTCCTACTGAATCCAGGCAGTGTGAATCTAATTCTTTCCCCCTGCTGAGCCTCAAGTCTGGCACCAGTCACCTCCAACTTCATCACTTATAGTAAACATAAAAGTGTTTCCCTTATTGCTTTGTATTGTCCATGCCAGGTGCTTCCTAAATGGAGGTTCCCCACAGGTGCCCTGCACTATGCACCGTAACCTCTGCTTTGTGTCTGCCTAGTGTGCTCCGCTGTCACTCCTGTCTTGAAGGCCCTATGGAGACAAGTGCGAGACATGTTTTTCCATACTGATGGGGTCTCCAAACATGAGCTGCATCTGGAGTCCCTGGCTCAGCTCATTCCATTTGCAAGAACCAAAGATCTTCATGTTCTCATGGACCATTTACCCAGCATGCTTCAGACTCTGAGCAGTCCCCAGAGGTATGAAAGCTAAGACCATTGGGTGGTCTTTCCCTTCTTAGTGCCACTTTTTCGCTTTGTATGTATAAAGTTAATGAAGTGTCTGTCTTCCTGTTGTGCCAGTGGATGTCATGGCAGTTCTGACTAGAGCAGCCATGATGGCTGGAGAAGTGCATTGCTGCATGTGGAGGGCTGTTGCTGATGCCCTGAGAGCAGTGTTCTATTAGAGTGGCTTCCCCCAGAAGTTGTTTTGCAGTGTCTACCTTGGGTGAGGTGGTGTGGTCTCTGGTCTCCATAGGACAGAGAGGACAGAGCCACTAAATATTGGAAAAGAACAGCCTTCCAAAAAAGCAGCAGGTCTTGGATGTCACAGTAGGGAGGTGGGGGAGACCCTAGATAAGAATGAGTCTGTAGAAGCCCAGTGACTCATTGCAGTGAACATTTGCCAATAAAGCTGATTGGACAAAAGGGGTATATTATGTGACACAGGGCCCCCAGGGCCACCAGAACAAAAGAAGGAGAAGGAAAGAGGGTTGTTTTGGGGGGTTTGTTTTTTTGTTTGGTTTGGTTTGGTTGGTTGCTTTGTTTTGTTTGGTTTTTAAATTTTCTATGGGAGGATACTGCAGGGGTGAGGGGAGGCTATGGGGGAAACAGGTGAGCAAAATTGGGAACATGATGTGAAATTTCCAAAGAATCAGTAAAGAAATTATGTTTAAAAAATAATAACTGCCAACCCAGTATTCTATACCTAACGAAACAATGTCACACACACACACACACACACACACACACACACATCTCTGGAGAGACTGTCTTTTCTCTGCTGTGCTGATCCCACTGTCAGTGTGATGTTAAGAGTGGCCCGGGAGAGTGGGCAGTGCGGGCCTTTGTGCCATACAGACAGCCTTAGAGATGTAACCCTGCCACTTGGTCTCCTGCTGCAGTTGGATCGTGGCCGACTCTGTCTCAGCAGCCTTGGCAGAGACAGCAGAAGAGCTGAGTGCCTGGAGGAAGACTCTTCTGGGGTCCTGTGTCCAGTGGCTGACCATGTCCTTCAGTGCCAGGGAGCCAGGGGATGAAAACACCCAGAAGCAAGAGAAGCCAATGCTTCTCCGATTAAGCGAGTTGTTGGTAAGTGCTCTCCTTAGAGATCCTGGTTATATGCTGAGGTGATATGTAGCCAGACTTCAAAGGTGCATTTCCAGCTGTGTGTTATGACTGAGACCTCAGAGGAAATGAGGGAGCAGTGTCTAGGGGCGGGGCGGGCACTGATTTGTAAGCCATCTTTCTCGGGAGTGGATGTTGGATTTTACCAGATTTTTTTTTTTCATCTACTGAGACTGTTTTTGATTAGTCTGTTAATGGGGTGAATTTTATTAGTTAATGCTAAGCCAGCCTTGTATTCCTAGGATAAAGTACTTGGTCATAGTGGAGAAGCCTTGTTCTGTGTTGTTGAATTTGATTTGTTAATAAATTCCACTAGGAATTTTTTGCTCCTATGTGTGTAAGGAGTAGTCGTGTTTAATGTATCTTTTCTGTGAGGCCTCTGTGTTTGTGAGGCAGGTCTCACAGGATGAGTTGGGGAAAGTTTCCCTGGGTTTAAAATTCAAGCTGACAATTATTTTTTCTTAACTATTTAGTACTGCTTTCTTAGCTTAGGAATTACTTCGTTTTCCGTAAGAAATCTGTCATTCTTTCTTTTATTCATCAATACATGGCACCTTTTTTTTCCCTATGGCTGATTTAGGGTTTTTTGGAAATGTGGGCTGAGCAGTTCGCTTATGATGACCCCTAGGCTTTCCGTCCCTAGTTTCTTAAGCACTGGGTTCAGGAAGCTCTCTCTGCAGCTTAGTGATTGTTATAAACTTGAGAGATGGTCTGCGTTGATTCCCTTCTGTTAAAGTTGCCCTTTTAAAATGTGATATTTGTATAGAAACAGCACCCTAGAAGTTAGTAGTCGCCCCGGAGGTTTGGTGTAGAGTTTCCACATGTGCCCCATAACTCCATCATGTAAAGCCCCAATGGACAAGGGTTCCCATGGCTACCATCTAACTGCTTGATGGTTTTATTTGTGGGTTCATTATGAATCACAAAGTGATATATATGTGTGTGTGTGTACATATATACATACAATATATATGTATACACACATATAAAGAAACTCCACGAGCTGTACTTTCAGACTTAATTTGTTGTGTTATAGGTTTATAAATTTAAAGTAACAGGAACCCAAACATGACATAATTTCAACATGAACCCTTCAGTGTCCCTTCTCCTGGTTAAATAATACTTTATAGATATTCCATGTATGATGTCTAACACCCTCTCCTCCAATCCCATGAAAATTTAAGTTTACTAGGTTTTGTGATCATAAAGCTAACAAATATAGCAACTATAGAAATCAGCAGTGCAGGGCTGGGGTGTGCTGAATGGTAGAGTACAGGCTTAGCTCTGTAGGTCCCTGCTCTCCACCCACAGTGCCCTACCACCAACACCAGGAAAAGCAAGAAAACTACAGGAGGCTGTTGCACCGTGTCAGGTGAATCATCATCCTCAAGGTGCTCTATCTCTGCGTGTGTGTAGTTGAGATAAAACTGAATCTGGACTGTTAGAAGCTCCCTCGCAGCCATGTCCAGAGGTTTCTGTCTTCAGATTATCCTAGATCCTGTCATACTCAGTACTGAGCACCACAGTCCCTCTGTACATTTGATCAGTTATATCCAGGTGAATTCCTGAAAGAGCAATTGCTGGGGCATAGAGAGCAGGATTTAAGAATGTGATGAGTCGAGATGTTCTCAGTGGACAGTCCAGTGCCCTGGGAGTCCTTCCCAGTCTTTGTCACTGAGGACTCCAGGCATGGCTAGCCTGGTGGAGACAGTGACATAGGTGAAGCATGCTTAGCTGCTGCCTCAGGGCAGACCCCTTCCCTTTATGCAGTGTCTCCTGGGTAGGGTGAGCATGTCCTCTGAGTAGCCTCCACTGGTTCCTCATTGAGAGGCTGGATGCAAATCCACTAGTGCTGCCTGACAAGGCAGGCATGGAAACATAACAGGACCGCTCAAGAAATGTCGCTTTGCATGTTTGGTGTGCTAGTAAAATGTTAGTGCTCTCTTTCAAATAATGAAACAAGGGTTTGTAGCTCAGTGGGTAGAGCTCTTGCTCAGCATGCACAAAACCCTGGGTTCCATTACCAGCACGGAATAAGCGCCTGTAATCCTAGCATTCAGGAAGCAGAGGCAGGATGATTCGAAGTTCAAGTTCATCCCCAGTTAGTTCAAGGCTGGCTCCATGAGACCCTGTCTCAAACAAAGTCCCGTAATGGTTTGGGTGCTTTGCTTATATTTGCTGTTAAACCCAAAATCTGCATGTTGGTCTTTGTTGTAAGATCCTGTTAGTGTCAGCAGGAATGGTAATAGGTGGCCGGAGCAGCTGCAGAGTAGGCTGACAGACAGTAGGAAGGATAGCAGGGCTTTTCGTAGCCCTGATTCGGAAGGTTATGAAGAAGAACTGGAGTTTGTTCACTGGACTCTGGAGCCCTCAGTGTTACCAGCTCACTGACATGTTTCATGTCCATTTTTGTTTGCTTTTTTTGTAGCATGCACTTAAAGAGGTTGAACCTGGTGACTGGCAGCAGTTTGTGAAGACAGGACTCAAGTGAGTTGATTTCATTTTCCTGGTGCCATTTAGAAAGATGTGGGTGTTCCAACCGTGCAAGTTTCTTTAGCTTGTCATTAAAGTACCTGTCACAGCATTGCTGTTGCCTTGTCTGTAGAGAAGAAAAAACATCTTTAAAACACAGAAGTGGAAATGGCGTGATAGTGCATGTCTGTAATGTGGCACTTGGGAGGAATTTCGAAGTCATCCTCACTCAGCTACATAGCAGGCTCAAGGCCAGCCTGGGCTGCATGAAACTATCTCAGGTAAACAAAACAGGCTGGCAAGATGGCTCAGTGGATGAAGGTGCTTGCTGCCAAGCCTGACAATCTGAGTTTGATTCTGGCCCAGGACCCACTTGTTCTGACGTCCATACACATGCTCTGACATGTGTGCGTGTGCAAACACACACACATACACTCACACACACATACACACACTCACACACACATACATACACTCACACGCACACTCACACTCACACACACAGTAAGTAAAAAATGAAATTTAAAAAGCTTGAAAGGTAGAGATAAAAGCTATACTCAAACATAATGAATGTTACAGTTTTCTCTATTATTCCTAAAGAGTTCTAGTCTCTCCTCCCTGCCCAGCCAAATGCTTGTCATCCTCTGCTTATTTTGTGGTTTTGTTTGCTATTTTTGTGAATTTGATTGATTGTTTTCTCAGTACTGGGGATTGAACCTAGGGCCTTACAAATGCTAGACAGGTGTTTTATAGCACTGAACTGTAGCCTCCAGTCCCTTTATGAAGCAGTGTGTGTTCTGTTCCACGGCACAGTATATTTGTGCATGTGTTTGATATTTTAAACGTTCATATCATTCTTTGCCTTTGATTTTCTTTTTACTCAGATGTTTCTAGTTTAATACAGATACGAAAGTCATCCATTTTCACTACTGTATAGAATTCCATCTTTATTATTTAGCAGTTTCCTGCTGGTAGATATGAAGCTGTTCCCTGAGCCCTCCCTACCTTTATGGCCCCTGCAATGACCCCCACATGTCGGTGCGTGCATATTGATACCCGTTTTACATTAGTGCTGGTGGAGGACCTGCTGAATGTTAGTCTCAGCACACTTTGAGTGTCACTAGAGGAGCAGAGTTGAGAGACTTTGTTCCCAGTAGCAAATGTGTGAGAGTTAATGTGACCTAGCTCACATTTGCTATAGTTTGGTGCTCAGAGAACCATGAAGTGATGTTGATGCCTGTAGTCTTCATTTCACAATCATTTGTGACGTTCAGCATCCAGAGAAAGGAAGATTCTAACCTACGTCCATCTTGGGCCGGAGCTTCAAAGCATCTGCCTCTGAGAGGAGAGTCATGGCCTCTGCCTGACTCGGCTTTCTTTCTCCCAGCATTTTGTTCTGTCTACTCCACCCA
>LOEQ01002277.1:201121-213062 GCA_001685075.1 Bramus lutescens | reverse complement strand
TTCAGGTGTAAAGCTAGCCTTGCGGGAGCCGGGCGGGATGAAAAGCAGGCCTGCCCACCACTCCTGCTACAGAAATCATAGTTTCAATGCAGTTTTATCTTTTCTAAGAATGGGAGTGATTGCTTTAGGACTCTTGTTGATCACAGTTTACCCTCCACCCAGATTGCTTTGCTTCATGCATTGTGTAAGGGGCTAACCATAGCACAGACCATTTCTCCTTTCTTAGTGTTTTAGGTAGGTTTCTGTTGCTGTGATAAAGCACTATGACCAAAAAGCAAGTTGGGGAGGAAAGGGTTTATTTGGCTTACACTTCCAGATGATAGTCCTTGATTGAAGGAAGTCAGGACAGGAACTCAAGCAGGCAGGGTCCTGGAGGCAGGAACTGATGAAGAGGCAATAGAGGTGCTGCCTACTGGCTTGATTCCCATGACTTACTCACCTCTTTCTTACAGACCCAGGGATAGCACCATCCGCTATGGCTGGGCCCTGCTTCTTCAATTCCTAATTTAAAAATTGCTCTTCAGGCTTGCGTATGGCCCAGACTTATGAAGGCGTTTTCTTAATTGAGGCTCCCTTTCAAATGACTTTAGCTTGTGTCAGGTTGATAAAACCAGCCAGTGCACTTGACTTTTGTACCATTCTTAAACCCTTGCTTTGTTGCTTATAAGCCTCACGATTGTTTCTTGGACTTCAGTTTTCATAGTTTTCTCTGGTGTCTGTATTTGTGCTGCTGGAGCTCCTGCACTGTGCAGCCCCGCTGGGTTGGCTTGAGAGAAGCGAGGCCCTGTGTCTGCAGGTTCTTTTCCTCTGTATTTGGGTTCAGATAGTTTTCTCTGTATTTGAGTTTAGATAGTTTCCACTGCAGTCTTCTAAGTCACTGGCCTGTTCTGATCTTGGTCCCAGCCAGTGCACTTCCTGTGGGTGAAGTTTTTCATCAGGACCATGGGTCAGCTCTGTCCTGCCAACTGCTCCCAAATACACAGAGCCTTATTATCAATTATAAGTGCTTGGCCCATAGCTTAGACTTGTTTTTAGCTAGCTCTTTTAACCTAAATTTGCCCATTTCTATTTATTTGTTTCCACATGGCTCATGAATTGTTACTTCATTTTGTACACATCCTGCTTCCTCTGCATATGGCTGATGACTCCCTCATCTCTATCCTCCTTGGATGTGGGATTCCCCTCTGTATGCTGTAAATATACTTTATTACCATTGGTTAATAAAGAAGGTGCTTTGGGCCTGTGACAGCACAGAATAGGGCAAGGCAGGAATTCCAAGCAGAGATAGAGGAAAAAAGAAGGTGGAGTCAGGGAAACACCATGTAGCCGCCACAGGAGACAGACACCTGATGGAGCCTTGCTGGTAGATCACAACCACGTGGTGACGCACAGATTAATAGAAATGGGTTAATTTAAGATATAAAAATTAGCCAGGAATATGCCTAAGCTATTGGCCAAGCAGTGTTGTAATTAATACAATTCCTGTGTGATTATTTTGGGTCTGGGTGGCTGGGAACAAACAAGCAGTCTCTGCCTACACTCCTTCCCAGCATCCTCTTAGTTTGGCTTTCACACATAACTTCTTCTTGCCTAGCTATTGCTTAGTCCGCTCTATTAAATCACTGAGAGTAATAAGTATTCACAGCGTACATAAAGGATTATCGAACAGCAACTTTCAACTTCAGTATCCCAACAACTGCCTCCAGAAACTGCTGGTTTCTTCATTCTCTCCACCTTTGTCTTAGCGTGCACCGTCTTTGCTTCAGTTTTCAGTTATTGCCTTGACAGTCTATCCCAAGAGTGTTCATAGAAGACACTCGCTCTTATCTGCCACTGTTAGTTCCTGTGGGGCACTGGCTAAAAAGCATCTTTATGGAAAATTGCCACCAGGGTACTCATTTTTCAGCAAGGGAAACATCTCTCTTCTGAAGTTTTTAAACAGAACTATTCCTGGGGAAAAGGAAGGCCTGAGTTCCCACTAAAGTGGAGCTGACAAAATACAGGTTCTATTGGTGAGCATCAAGCTGTCTGGGATTGGACCCCCTGTGTGTGATCCAGCTGTCTTGTACTTTCTCATAGCAATTGGGGATGCCTTGAGGCCTCACATAGAGCAAAGGGATGTCAGCCAGCAGGAATCACCTCATGGCCTTGTGCCACTGAGCTGTGCCCTGGCTCCCAGCCCCAGCAGACATTTTGACTGTTGCTTTTGTTTGAGCGTGGTGAACTACACTACAGAGATTTTTGTTGTGTGTTTAAAGAATAAAGGAAGGAAGGTTGCCAGAGTGGAGGTAAGGAAATCTTTTGTATACAGAATGGGCCCAGGCCCACTGGTTTGCTCTGACTGAGTTTCTCACTTTCTGTTCCTTCTGGTCTTTCGCATGGGATAGGCACAGGACTGAACAAAGTAGGCCCCAGAAGCCAGGCCCCTGCTGTGTCTCATTCTGCTGACACGCTGAGGTTCAGAGTGGGTCTCAGTGTTGCCCTCACTCTGCTGAACTTCCGACATTTGTGGTTGAACTGACCAGTGTCGTAGAAGCATTGCCACAGAAGAGAAGATACCGTTGTCCATTCTCGGCAGCCAGAGAGACACTCTTCTCAGTGTCCAGCCTGTACAGCTGGCATTGGTGGGATGGAAAAGAAAGTTGTACAAGCATCATGAAATGTGGATCATGTGTTTAATGCTATAATTTACTTTCTGTAGAATTTGTGGTGGACTGTCGGAAATTTTTGGATTCAAATGCTCTGGGCCTCACTGTGGCAGCCCTCAGCAGCTATGACTCCAATATGCGTGCTGCGGCCTACTCTGTGCTGGCAGCCTACTACTCACACCTGGAGGGAGCTCGCTTCCGGGAGCAGTCACAAGTAAGTAGGAATTGAGTGTCTGTGGGGATGCGGTTGAGGCTTTGGAGAAGGTGGCTGTCACCTGGGGCAGGGGGAAGAGTGCAGAGAAGGCATAAGTGAGAGGCCCTGCTCAGGCCTAGCTCAGCCTTGGGAGGCTGCCTTCTAACCCCAGGGTCCAGTGGGGAAGGCGTCCCTTGCACACTGGTTTCTTGTGGATAGACAGATGGCTTGCCTTCTGTTGAATGTGGCTTTGGTCTAAATTCAGCGGTGAAGGCAACACCGTCTAACCCAGAAACCCACACCCCATGTGCCAGAGGGACAGGAGCAGATTGGTAGTAGTGTTCGGCTTCTCTCACCCACTGCAGGTCTGCTCCTAAAAGAAGAAGGCAGGAGCATCTCCAAGAGGAAGGCACACAGTATCCTGCTGTGGCTTCCTGTTTGTCCCCACATGGAAGGACAGACCCTCCCTGCAGAGCTGTGACAAACAAGCACATCCTGAAAGTGCTTATCTTTCCCTCTGTTCAGGTTCTGTACCTGTTGGATGCTGTCCGTGGTGGAATTAAAGCTCCGAACCTGAGGCTCCCCTTTACCGTGGCTCTTTTCATTGCCAAGGCAGCACTGCAGACCTTGAAGCCAGGTACCCTCATAGCTTCCGGTGGGGGAGAAACAGACAAAACTGAGGCTCTGGGGGTCTGTCCCACGGGTTTCTTCACTGTAGAAAGCCCCTGTCTCTGGGACTGTGAGAGGGTCAGGAGTCATGCCCTCCAAAGCACTTGTAGATTGCCCGGCACAGCACGCACCCTTCTGAGCCAACAGCGGCTTGTCTGACACTGCTGCTCGCTGACCCGTGCGGAGCAGAGCCATGCCGTGTATGGTATGGTTCAAGGTGCTCAGCTGGAAAGCACATGAGTCACTCTGTAGCTGTAACCAGGATGTTGGAACACAGCTCCTGGGGACCAGGCTGCCTCTGAAATGATGTGCAAGTAACAGGCCTTGATTCACCAGCAGGCCTTGTTTGGGTTTAGCCAGAGAAAAATCACGAGAAGGTTGGTACTATTGGAGGCCCCAGGGCTCTGTTAGTCCAGCAGGGTCATAATCTCAGCTGAGAAAACAGCCTCCAACCAACTCCCCCATTGTCTCACCCTCTGCGGCTCCCAGGAGAGGTAATATGTCTCAGGTCTCTCAGTTAGTGTGTAGTCAATTGTGTAATCAGATTGCTCTTAGAATTCAGGTCTGATTTTCATCTGTGATATAATTCGTGTGACTTAAGTTTTCCTGCCTTGGAAACTTGTGGAGGAAACTATTGTTATCACTTGTCTGATTTAAAGGAGTCTGTTAGGAGAAAATAGAGCAGAGTTTAGATGTTCATTGTTGTAGCCTCCTATTGAGCCCATGGTGCCTGGGCTGCCCACATTAGTCCTTATGCCAAGGAAGACCATGTGTTGATGACCAGGCCACCCAGCTGGACTTAGAGATTGCAGCAGAAAGACATGTATACTCTCCCAGCCTTCTATTCTAGAGCCAGATGTCAGAGCCTCCCTCCTGGGTCAGCTCCTTTCTAGGAGAAGCCAGAAGCAGTGTGGGCCCTGTGCTCTTGTCTCTGTGGCCAAGTCCAGGAATGGTGGTCCCTAAGTCATGTGGAGAAGGCTATGTGCAGAAGTGGTCTTGAGTTTCCAATCTCCTGTGGTTCTTAGGATGCAGAATCTCTCTGCTGGGTAGGGATTTATCCCCCAGTCCAGATACTGCCAGGCTGTACCGAGGACATTAGTGACTGTCTGCTTGTATTCTCAGAGGAGCACATGTACTGGAAGATCAGCAAGTTCCTGCTATCGCACGAGAACCTGAACATGGACAAACTGCCAGGCTTTTACCAGTTCTTCTACAGCTCTGACTTCCAGGTAGCGTGGCCAAGCCCTCAAGGTCCCCATAGACTTTGAACAAGATTACTCACTCAGCCCTACGTCTCCCCTGTCCCCCAGTAATGCAGCTTGCTACACAATGCCATTGCACAAACAGTGCAGAGCAAGGTCGCAGAGAGGAACTGTCTGTGCTGCCCCACAAAGCCAGACACACTCCTGTGTCCTGGCACTTCCCAGACCTGCTTATTAAAAGTCTCGAGTCTGGGAGCCTTTAGCATCCCTCTTGTGTTTCCTTGCTGAGTCCCTGGACTAAGTAGTACATACTCTTCTGTAAAACTCCCACCCACTTAAACATGGCTTACTGTTTAATTTAACTTGGTCTTTGATTTCTGAGCTGATAATGGAATCAAAGGACAAGACTCTTAATGATGTAAGGCCAGAGCTGTTGGCCATCACTTGGAAACACTGGTGTTTGCTTGTCCCACAGAAGAGCCGTAACTCATCTAACAATGCTTTCTTGTTTCTCTGGCCTAGCAAAAAACAGAACAAGAATGGGTGTTGGGAATTCTACGGCAGGGGATTAGAGACAAACACTGTTATGAGCTGTGCTCTAGGAGAGGGGTGTTCCACATCATTCTGTTGTTCTTCAGCAGCCCCTTGTGTGACGAAGTGGCTAAGGTGAGCATGTTCCTTGGGTTCACAGCACAGGTGTGTGTGTGTGTGTGTGTGTGTAAAGTCTGGCGTTGTTCATCCCGACAGTTGGTTTTCTTTGTGGCCTTCTTACCACACTGTGGTGGATAGGAAGAAAGACCTTATCATCTTTATTTTATCAAGGGAAAGGAGCTAGTTCCTGATCATAAGCCTGTGGAGTTGACCAGAAGGCCAAGATGCAAATTATCCCACCTGAGTGACAGGAACCCTCTAGCTCCCAGTTTTGCGTGTAGTGTCTGCAGACATAAAACCTTTGTATAAGAATCCTAAAATCCTAGCCCTCAGAAGGCTGAGGCAGGAAGATTAAGGCCAGCCTGGAATGCATAACATGACCCATGTTCCAAATAAATAAATGTTGGCTGTACACAGTCACACTGTGTGTTCAGTTTTATTGGTTCATATCAGTTATATTTTTCTTCTGGATTTACTCTCTTTTGTTTTTAAACAGGGTCTTACTTTGTTGCCCTGACTGACCTGAAGTCTGCTGTTGATGTTGCTGGCTTTGAACTTGCAACATTCCTCTTGCCTCTCATGTACTAGGGTTGCAGTCATGATCATTCTTGAAGTTGACTCTTAAAAAGTTTATACCGTATGTAGTCCCTAAAGTAGTAAGCACTGGACACACGTTCTCTTTAGTTGTTTGAGGTCATAACTTCTTGTATCCCTTCCCATGTCACCATGCACTGATCTGCAAGCTTCAGAGTGGCCCCTCAGGCAGGATCCCTGTCTTTTTTTACTGTCTGATGTCAGCATCATCTAAGTAAATGACAGTTTACAATTTTCACTAAAGCTTTAAAAGTCAAAGGCACTCTGAATTTTAATTAAAGAATTAGTTCTTAATTTGACTTTGATTTGGGGAAAGCATAGTAAAGAAGAATAGAGAGTTGGGATTGCCTCTCTCACCCATTCGGAACCAGTGAGTTTGCCCTGTCCCTGACTGTCCCTGGGACCGAGAGCTAATTTTATGTTTTCTAAATACACAACTGCTGAAAGAAGTAAGTGGGAAAAGCCTGGCAAACTTTTATTTCTGCCTTATGTAAGATGTGGGGAGTAACAGTCAAGATTAAGAAATACATTGTAATAAATGGAATTTGAATATGGTACCTTTTTATTTTGATAGTGAGAATTCTGAGGTACTCAGAAACAGGGAAAGGCCCGTGTTTATGGACTCCCTTGGGTAGATAGGACAAACGAGTTACTAGCAGCTCACAGCTGGCTTGTAAATTCTGGGGTCTGTGCTGCATCCCACCTGGACCATCTTGTTTCTGGGCTGTGTGGTTTTCATGGTGCTTGTCTGCTGTGGGTCAGTTCTCCCCAGGCCTTCTGACTGCTGGGAGTCTGTTTCTGTCATTTGCGTGCTGATGTATTTCTGGAGCTGGGCATATGGCTAATAATGCTTGTAATCCCAGCCCTCAGAAGTCTGGGACCAGTGTGAGTCCCTATCTAAAATCTATTAAAAGTTAAACCAGTGAGAGAGAAAAATCACTGTTGGTCCACTAAGGAGTGACTCTTTGAACTTTGCAGAATTGGATTCTGGAAATTCTGCAGAATGTTGCCCATATCACCAGATCTGCCTATGAAGTCATCCGTGACTATAGTCTTTTAACATGGATTTTACACATCCTTGAGAGCAGGTAAGTGCTTTCTGCATGATACCTCTAAAGGTTTAAGCATCGGTAGGTTGTGTGCAATGGGGTCCCACCCATACTCCTGCGAGCTTGCAGTCCAGCTCCTGGTAATAGCCAAAGGGCCTTTCTTCCATTAACTCCTGTTTTTCGGGGTCTCTTGTCTGCCTTGGATTGAAGCACCGCTGCATCCACCTTGGCAGAGCCCCACCAGCCTTCCTGTCTTTATGTCACACTCAGCCACTGGGGCCAGCTGTGTAGAGGGTATCCGTCTGCTGAGCCTCTGCTTCTAGGCTTGTTGAAATGCCCAGTGAAGGTAGATGAGTCGTCAAGCACTGGGTGGCGGGTTGGGCAGAAGATGCTTGTCATTCCTCATAGTCTCCATCATGTGAGCCTGTGTGCAGGGCTGGGGTCCCTGCCGCAGCAACACTGTCAGGAGGGCTCTGTCTGATGGGGCAACTGTAACATGCCCAGGGGCCACTGGGTCTTTTTGTTCTTTTTCCTTTTTCAAAAGTAATTTTCAGCTCTTTGAGAAGCTGGCTCCCATGCACATGTGCAGGCTCTGCCCTGGGAACTCTGCATGTTTCAGTGTCCTGCTTGTTACAGCACTAGGTGACTTCTTGAGGTGCCTGCACCTCATCCCCGCCAGGTTGTGGCACTATCACGTCATAACCCTGCCATTGCAGAAGACGGTTGGTCGTTCATTGATTTGTTTTTAACCACAGGTTAGAGTCAGTAATCCTTTACTCCGTATATAAAAAGTAGGTGTTCATACTGGAAGTAAGCAGTGCTGGAGACTGCATTAAGAAGGTGATTCTTCTAGGCTTTCTCATGCACAATAACCTGTGCATGTGATCCCACCACTCAGGAGACCGTGCCAGAGGATTTCAGCGGCTTTGAGGCCAGGCTGTGCCTCAGTGCGAGACCCTTCCTCAAAAAGACAAATAGAGTAAGATCTTTCTGAAATAAACAGCTTAAATTGTGTCTGTCTTCCAACGTCAACAACTTCAAGATTTTTCAGATTTTTTTAAAGGCATAATTGGCTAATAGCAATAATAATAATAATAATCCATAGTAACTTTGTTTATACTTCAAGTTGCTACCATAACCACACTGCTGTTTCTACTGTACTTCAGGGACTTGGTACAGTTTTCTGGTGAGAAAGTGGTTTGGCAGCCTCGTCCTGGCTTGCTGCTGTATTTCTATATCAGGCACCTTGTTTTTACTTAGAGTGTGCTTTGTGCTGAGGGATGGACAGGTCAGACTGTCGAAGGCGGGGCTGTCACCAGCATTCTGTCCCACTCTGTGGTCCACATCTTATCTTCACACATTGGCCTCCCTGACTAGGCTGCTGCCATGTTTGATTTCAGATTTGTGGAGACTCGGCTGCTCTCCAATGTGATCTCCTTGCTGCACACCCTGTGGGTGACCAACCTCGGCAACAAAGCGCTAGAGCAGGGTGGGCAGCCACCGCACCACCCTGGCTCCCAGGAGTCCCAGAAGATGCTTGCCCTGCACATTGTCGACGAGTTCCTGTATGTCCTCATCGCACTTACAACGCACCTGAGGTGATCCTGTTGTGAGATAAATACCCTGCTGTGCAGATCAGGACAGTGGGCTATTGCTGCTTATTCCTTCCTGTCACCTGTGCTCACCACATCTCTCTCCCTGAGCCCCGGCCTGATGTGGTGTGGCCCAGAGTGCTGTGCCAGCATCAGGACATCTATTGTAGCTCTATCTTTATTTTCATCTCTGTCTCCAAGGTTCTCATGGAGGCCCTGAACGCTTAGCAGACTTAGAACCCACAGTGCATCATGCTAGAGCATTTTTTGCAAGAAAAACATTTGTATCTGTTGCACCACACACACACACACACACACACGAAGGATTTGGTGTAGACAGAAGTTTCTGTCCTNGTTGCACCACACACACACACACACACACACACACACACACACACACCATGCTTAAACAAATGAGGTTCCACAGAAGAGCGTGTTTTCTGTGACCTTAGTCTTAGCCCGGGCACCTACAAGCCATCTCCACTACCTCTCCAGCCTCCAGAGATGCACGTGTACATAGATTCTCAAGCTCATCAGTCCATCAGCTCTGGGAGCTGAATTCTCCTCAGATTCACTGTTAGAGAAAACATGTGCTTAGATTTCTCATGTTGGGAGCTGACATGTGTCTATGGGGTAGAATGGGGCTCAGAATTGGAGCCTTTTTTTTTTTTTAATAAGAACAGGGCAATTGGTTTCATGTTGCCCCATATTAAATTAAGACTCTGCTGGACAACCATATCTTGTATTTTGGGGTTGTCTGGCACATTGCTGCCTAACTACTGATAACTGTTAGCATTCAACCTTGTGTGTAGCAGGTGACATTAAAAGATGAGAAAGCTCTCTTCCCTCCACTAAGCATTATTCAGGCTTTGCCTATGTGGTGATGCTGAAGAAAGCCTGCCTGAGCTGGAGAGGAATCAGCATCCTTCAGAGTTATGTCACTCCCCTGGCCCTGACCCTCCATCTTCCTGCTTGGCTTCCCCCGTTTAGCTTAGCTTTCTAAAGAGGTTTCTCTTCCTCCAGCAGAGAATTCAGATTCCAGATCTCTAGAGTGCCTCCCTCACCTTTCCTCTTTTGTGTCCTGAGCACACATTGGTTTGACCTTAAAAAGAAGTGTAATTTGTCTGAACTGACTTTCCTGGGCTAGTCAGGACAGGGTTGACTTTTGCTCAGTCTGTAATATTGACTTCCAAACAGGCCCACCTTGGCCTCTGCCCAGCTGATCAACTTCTTTTGGACACTTGAGTCTGTGCTGAGTTATCGGGCCACCATCCTAAAGGCCTTCAAGGATATGGGTCGATTCACTGTGAACAAGGTGACACTTTCCACCAAAGATGTCCTTGTCCTCTTATATAAGTGGAGCCTCATTGAAAGAGACATGAAGCTACAAGGAGCCCTGAAAGCCATCATTGAGCAGCACCAAGTCAAGGACCTAATGAGTAAGTTCTAGACATCCTTACTGCCCTTTGCTGCCTGAGTCCACCAACATGCCCCTCCCTCAGCCACGGCTCCAGAGCAATGGGGCACAGAGGCGGAAGTGAGGACCTGGATTTGAATTTTTCCCCAATGCCTGGTGGCCTTTTTGCCTTTAGATAAGGCAGTACCCAAGTGTGTTAGCTCCATGTTACTGTGACAAAATGCCCAAGAAGATTAAAAAGGATCTGGGATCAGACACACCCTTCAAGGGTCCACCGCCAGTGACCTACTTCCAGTGTTTCCACATCTCCTTATAGCCTGGTAAGCTCTAAGTGCATGAATGTACTAGTGCCTTCACCTACAAGATCAAGGCCCTCCTGAACCGCTCACTTCAGCATTGCTGCATTGGAGCATTGGGGATGGAGAAGACCCAGGCAGTCGTGTGAGTACTGAGGAGCTTGCCTGGGAAGGAGCTCCCAGGAGTGGCGTTTCCTTTGTTTGCTACCCTAATGTCAAAAGAGCAGATTGGGAGAAAGTACAGCCTATACGGTGCTTGTCACACACACACACACACACACACACGGACGCTCACAGAAGATGAACACATTTGGCAGACCATGTTTAAAAACCCTGTGCTGAGGAGGTGGAGACAGGTGGATGTCTGAGGTTTGCTCAGCCAGATGAGTAAGCCCAGGTCCAGTGAGAACCTTGTCTCAAAATACAAAGAGTGCTTAGTGTTCTATCAAAGGGCCGGCCGGAGTTTGTACCCCAACGCCCTCATCCCTCCTCAGGCAGTTCAGAAACACCCTTAACTCCAACTCCAAGGGATCCAACGCCCCATGCGCGTGCGCCGCGTGTGTGTGTGTGTGTGTGTGATGCGCGCATGTGCACACACGCACATTCTCACTCTGTACGGATGTGGCGACCCCACCCTCACTTTTTTCCTCTCTGTCTTTAACAGAAATGCTCAAGGATAAGAACAAGCCTATGACAGCTGCTCGTGCCAAAGGCCCACGAGGCCGAAGGAAGAGGCATGGAGAAGTGGAGGAGGCTGCTGAGTCTGAGCTGGAAGCATCTAGCTTGGCAACGTGCAAGGACCTCTTGAGGGCCACACTGACTCACTGGGGGCCAGTTGTCCCAGTCCCGGGACCCACTCAGGAGTCTGTGGGCCAGGCTGCCCCCAGGAGTAAAGCACTGGACTCTGCTCACGCTGCTGTTTCTTTGGTGGCCAACTGGGTGCTGCGGTCATTGGCTGAGTGCCCCCTCAGCAGGGCAGAGGCCACAAGACTCCTTGACTGGCTCAAGAGCCACATTTTGCCACACCCAGTGGTGGTAGCTGACCTTCTCGGGGACAGTGCTGTAATGAGTGGCATCTTTAGGCTGTATAATCGCCACTGCAGTGTCCAGAGCCTGGCAGAGCCTGCGCAGGATGTGGCCTGCAAGTTTAACACTATCATGCTGCAGCTCTTGGCGGCCCGGGGCCGGATAGATAGCCCTTTCCACCCAGTGGTGGAGGCCCTGTGCCTTGAGTGTCTGGACGAAAAGGATGAAGCCAAACGAGGTAATGTGGACTCTTTGGTCAGAGCTAGAGAAATACGTGGGGTGGGAGAGGGTGGGCTAGAAAGCTCTTCAGCTTGGTGCTCTGATTTTTAGTCCTCCCCGAAACTGGGAGTTACAGAGTGGATGTAAAGGGAGAGCCGGTCTTCCTCCTTAGTGGCAGTCATGTTTATGACGACAGGCACCCCCCTAGAACCTGAGGGACACTCCATCCTACAGAGCAGAGGGTGTTTTAACCATAAATAACCTAGGCAGAGGACTGGTGTTGCTTAGTGACCACACACGTATACCCACGTGAGCACACGCCTGCACATGCAGTTTGTGCATGGCATCCAGACACGAGTGAGTGGATGAGTGGCCTGCTCTGGCT
>LOEQ01002277.1:147731-172617 GCA_001685075.1 Bramus lutescens | reverse complement strand
TTCTCTGTAGCTTTGGAGCCTGTCCTGGAACTAGCTCTTGTAGACCAGTCTGACTTCGAACTCACAGAGATATGCCTGCCTCTGCCTCCCGAGTGCTGGGATTAAAGATGTGTGCCACCAGCACCCGGCTATTGCTTTATTTTATGTGTGTACATGTTTCTCTTGCATGTGTCTTTATGCATCACAAGTGTGCCTAGTGCCCCCAAAAGTCAGACGGCATCAGATTCCTCTGGAACTAGAGCTGTGGATGATTGAGCTACCATGATGTGGGAATCCCCTCTGTATACTGTGGTTTTGTTTTATTATCATGGTTAATAAAAGGCCGCTTTGCCATCTGTAAGCGGATACTGTGCTTTCCTTTTCCGGCCACCCAGACCCAAATAATCACACAAAACTGTATTAATTACAACACTGTTTGGCCAGTGGCTCAGGTCTAATTTTAGCTAGCTCTTACATCTTAAATTAACCCAAATTTATTTTATATTTTACCACGAGGCTGTGGTTTATTATCTCTTGATTTTTGGGCATCTCCCTGACTGTGCCTTTTTTCCTCCTCTAAACAGCTTCTTTATTAACCAACAGTAATAAAACATATTCATAGCATACGGAGGAAATCCCATATCACTACCATGTGGGTGCTGGGAACCAAACCTGGTGATTCTAAGTTGTGTGTATATATGTATGTGTTGGCTTGTGAATGTGAATGCAGTGCCTGCAGAGGCCACAAGAGAGCACTGGATCCTGTACTGGCTTTGTATGTCAACTTGACATAAGCTAAATCCATCTGAGAGGAGGGACCCTTAGTTAAGAAAATGCCTCCCCAGATCGTGGTAACAGCACACACCTTTAATCCCAGTACCTTGGGAAACAGAAGCAGAGGCAGAGGGATCTTTGTGAGTTCAGAGGCAGTCTGGTCTACAGAGCAAATTCCAGGACAGCCAAGGCTACACAGAAACCCTGTCTTGATGATCTCCACATCTGCTTCTTCTTCCAGCTTCCTGCCCTTTCTGAGTTCCTGCTCTGACTTCCTTCAGTGATGGACTGTGGCTATGGAAGCATAAGCCAACACACCCTTTCCTCCCCACATTGCTTGATCATGGGGACAGCAGTAGAAACCCTAGGACAGATCCCTTTTATGTATTCCTTACACTGTGTGAATGTATTTCTCTGTGACTGGTTTAACAAACAAACTGACTGGCCAATAGCTGAGCACAATACAGTTAGGCAGGAAAGCCAAACTGAGACTGATGGGATGAGGAAGGGCGTAGTCAGAGGGAGCAGGAGACGAATGTGTCATGTTAATAAAGGTACTGCCATGTGGCAAGGCATAAATAAGGAATATGGGTTAACTTAAGATGTAAGAGCTAGTTGGTAACAAGTCTGAGCTATTGGCCGAGCAGTTATAACTCATATTCAGCCTCTGAGTTAGTTATTGGGGACCAGGCAGCTGGGACAGGAACTTCTACCTAGAGATCCCCTTGAATTTGGATGTATAGGTTACTACCCATATGAGCTGCTATGTAGGTTCTGGGAACCTAACTTAGGTCCTCTGCAACAGCAGTACATGCCCTTAACCACTGACCTATCTCCCCAGCCCCAACATATTTATCTCTTACGAAAATTCTTTTTAAAACACCATAGATGCTTAATATAGAATAAGTAGCTAGCAGATTACCTAGCCAGTTATATCACTAGTGAAATCTTACCAGGTGGTAGTTTTGATTCTTGTTCCATATGTTGTACCATAATTAAAAAGCATCTGAGTATCTGTAGGAAGGTGTGCTGTCTGTCTTACTCTGTCTGACTCATTGGTGGCCCCCTTTGGCATGACAGCAAGGACAGGTACTTAGTGATGACAGGCCCAATATTAAGCAGGAGTTAAAGCCTTTTTGAAATAATAATTCTTTGTGGTGTATACTTAATACTTTATCAACAGTAGATCTAAAAGTCCAATAGTAATGAATTTGGTTCATGTTAGGACTGTAATTCTCACGTGGAATGGTAGTTTAGGTGCACTAGTTTGGGAAACCCTGGGTAGTAAGGACGGTTTGACGATGTGAATGGGCCTGGAGGGAGAGCCAAATCTGTGCAACGGGAGCTGGAAGACTGGAGGAGCAGTAATGAGGAGAAATACAGAAAACTGAGTCCAATGATATGATGAGTCACCTGTACTGGACATAGCTCTAGTTGACAGAAAAGTGTTTGTGCCAAAATACAATGTAAGGGAAAAGACAGTTCTAGCAATCACACAGCAAATTTATGTCAAAGGTTGATTTAATTAGCTAGGTGAAAGGAAAGGCATGGGCTCAGGATGCCCAAGACCAGGTTCTCGGCAAAGGAGACTTATTTGCCCCAGATGGACGGTGGGCAAGGAATAAGAGACAGACCCAGGAGACAGAGGATGAAGAAGAAGGGGTCATGGGAAATGGGGAAGGGCTGTTTGTCCTGTTTGTCCTGGGGGTAGGGGAACAACAACAAAGGACTGCCCCTGGGTTGAGAGGACACTGACGGGACACATAGGAAGATGGTGGTTTGTAAAGGTGCAAGGGGAAGCCCCTTGTTAGGATGAGGGGCTTAATTTTAAAATTATTTATTTATTTTATGTGAATTGGAGTTGTGCCTGCTTGCGCCGTCTGCCGTGTGGGTGCTGGGGATTGAACCTGGGTCCTCTGAAAAGGCATCAAGAGCTCTTAACTATTGAGCCATCTCTCTAGCCCCTGAGGTATTTAATTTTAATTGGGCATGTTAGTTAGGTGAGCCTTTTGATTGCTGGACTTTAATACTTTGATAGCTGGACCTTGGTGGTCAGTCTTAGGAGGAGGAAGTGGCCAGCTTCAGGAATGTAATCTAACAGTTTTTAACAAGGCAGAGAGGATGGGAGAGAAGGGCAAGGCCTGCCAGAGCCATGCCTGCCACTTTCAAACTGGCCAGAGTCCATTCACTGGCTATGGTGAGACATGTTTATAATCCTAGCATTTGGAAGTTTGGAGGCAGAAGGATCAGGAGTTCAAGACAATTCATAGCATAGAGACATAGCAAGATTAAGGCTAGCTTGGGATACATAAGACCCTGTCTCAAGAGGGAAAACTTTGAGCTGAATTTAACTATTTAATAAGGGACCAGAATGAGGCAGAGCTGCTCAGTGGGGGAAATGCTCTTTGGACAAACCTAGTTAACGCTGCATGGGGCAGTACAGCTCATCCTTTGCGACTGTCTTTTCTCCTAGCACAGTCCTTTACACCTCAGCCAGACGAGGGTGTTTGCAGCTAATCTTTCCACATGCCTTCTAGGAGAACTTTTCTCCTAAGGTCTGCAAACCTTCCTGATCCCCACTAGAGCAGAATTGCAAACTGGTGTGGGGACTGGGTGTGTTTGTTTCTTGGTTTTTCAAGACAGGGTTTCCCTGTACGGTTCTGACTTCCCTGGAACTTGCTCTGTAGACCAGGCTGGCCTCAAACTCACAGAATCTTGCCTGCCTCTGCCTCCCTAGTGCTGAGATTAAAACTTTGTGCCACCACTCCTGGCCTGGCCTGGGTTTGTGTTGTGTGACTGGGTTCTGTTTGTCTGCTGCTCTGTGCCACAGTACAGAGTTGATGCTTGCAGCAGACCCTGGTAGCCTGAAAGCCTGGAATGCTCCTTCTCTGTTACTGCAGGGAAACTGCCTACCTTCCTACCTAGAGTATTAATGACCCGAGGTGATTGGTTGGACATTGTAAAGGATATGTAGACTTTGTTGATTTTCCAGGTTTCAAATAGTTTGTATTAATAGTAGATCAAGGACTCTAGATTCTGGAAACCCTGCCTCAGCCTTTTGTTCATGTCCTTGCCATTTGCTGTCCAGAGCCCTGTGGCCTAGAGTGGTCGTTTGCATTCTCCTGCAGCCATCTTAGCCTCGTTTTTCTTCTTCCTTACATATGACATCATACAGTCAGAATGAACCTGGTTGTAGTGGCGCTTGCTTGTGGCCCCAGCACTTGCCATGGAAGATGGGGCAGGACGACACCTGCCAAAAGTTTTAAGTTGGGGTGAGCTACATAGTAAGACCCTGTCTCCAAAGCACAAACCAAAACCCAAAACAAACAGAAAGCCACAGAAGGAAAACAACAACACGAAGATAGCTCCTTTTCACCTGAAGCAACTCAGGGCTTATGGAGCTTGATTTTATATTTATTTCTCTAAATCGTGTGTGTGTCTGTCTGTGTGTCTGTCTGTCTGTGTCTGTGGAGGTCGGGACAACTCTCCTTTCACCATATGGGTTCTGGGGATTGAGTCAGGTTGTCTTGCTTGGCAACAAGCACCTTTACCTGCTGAGTCGTCTAGCCAGCCCTCAGCGTGTGGGTTTTAGCAAGGAGGACTTTCATCATACACATTGCTACTTTCTCCCTAAGTGGTGTCATTTCTTTATTGCAGCATTCTTGAGACTCTGTACTGCACAGGCTGCTCCTTGAACCTGGGCTACGTGTACAAATGCACTCCCAAGAGCCTAGACTACAAGAGGGACTTGTTCTGCCTCAGCGTGAAAGCCATTGAAAGGTAGGCTTCATAGATACGTGGCTGCCTCCTGATTGATTTCTCACAGCTGAAAAAAGTGAAATTAATATGAGAACAACAGAACTAAATCAACACTGTTGGGTTCAAGTATATTTTTAAGTAATAATTTCTGATAGAGTCATCCCGTCCCCGACACACACTTTGTGTCTTATTTATTTGGTATTGGGAAAGTCAGAGACTAAATGTGAGAATTTTTTTTGAAGTAAATATTGATTGAGTTTTTTGATTATTTTTTAATTTTTGATTTTGGTTTTTTGAGGTTTCTCTGTTTACCCCTGGCTGCCCTGGAACTCGGTTTGTAGACCAGGCTGGCCTCAAGCTCAGAGATCTATCTGTCTCTTCCTCCCAAGTGCTGGGATTGCAAGTGTGTGCCACCACCAGTTTCAGAACACACTCTTAGCTGACTTCAAAGTCATAGTCCCCTGCTTCTGCTTCCCAGACGCTGGGATCATGTGTATGCCTAGCAAGATGTTTTGGAGCAGTTGTGTGGACCAGTGAGTACTGTCCCCACTTTCCTATCCCCATCGTTAACCTCTCAGATGAGCGCTTCCCAGCCTTCCTAGCGCTGGGACCCTTTGCAGTTCCTCATGTCATAGTGACCCCAACCATGAAATTATTTCATTACTACTTCCTAACTGTAGCTTTGTTACTGTTATGAATGGCAGTGTAAATATCTGATGTGCAGAATATCGGATATATGACCCCTTGAAAAAATCGTTCAGCCCCCAAAGGGGACCCATAGGTTGAGAACTGCTGCCTTCAGCGATCATGGAGAAGGGGATATAGCTCAGTGCAGTGTGTAGAAAACCCTTGTCCAGTGCCCAGCATGGTATGGAACAAGTGTGGTGGTGCACACCGGAATCTTGGCACTTGGCAGGTGAAGGCAGGCGGATTGGGCATCAAGCTATGTAGAGAATTGGCCTTGGGATTCATGTGTGACTTGATGACTTGGTGTTTTTTTTTTGTTTGTTTGTTTTTTGTTTTCCAAGACAGGGTTTCTCTGTAGTTTTGGAGCCTGTGGAACTAGCTCTTGTAGACCAGGCTGGCCTCGAACTCACAGAGATCCGCTGGCCTCTGCCTTCTGAGTGCTGGGTTTAAAGGTGTGTGCCACCACCGCCCGGCTGATCCATGCCACTTGGAATCCCCTCTGACTCCCAGAAGGTTGTAAGGGAGAATTGGCATTTCAAAATTGGTTCAGAAAGGAATTCCTTTGGTATTGTAGAAGACTAGAAATATAGACTTAGTTATTTACTATAATAAAATTGGTTAAGAAAGGAGTTTCTTTGGTATTGTAGAAGACTAGAAATATAGACTTAAGTTATTTACTATAATAAGAATTGTTTTTTTTTTCAAAAATTCAAGAAAATGTCTGTATTCTTCAAGATTTCTAAAAAGCATTAGGAAACAAGGTGAATTAGGTGCTACAGGCCCCTAATTTCAGATAGTTTTTTGATTAAAAGTTTTTAGTGGTAATGCTTTGAGATTGTTATACAATGTGTTGACCATATCCACCCTCATAACCCTAACTTTTCCCAGCTCCGTCCCACTGCTTCCCTCCAAAACTTCCAAGCCTCTTTGTTTTTTGTNTTCCCTCCAAAACTTCCAAGCCTCTTTGTTGTTTTTTTTTTTAATTTAAATAACCTATCAAGTCCAGTTTTGTTGCCTCTGCTCCTGGGTGTGCGGCTGTCCACTGGAGCGGTCCACCTGCCAGGGCTGCCCCCTTTAAGAAAATGGCTCTTCCCTCCTCCGGAAACCATCAGCCATCTGTAGCTTCTTTGATCATTTGAAAAGGCCACATGGAAGAGTGCTACTTTATTGTATATGTGCATGTTTGAGTTTAACCGGAATTACCCTATATAGGAAATTATGCTCATCCCAGAAGCCCTGGGTTGCCTGATAGAAAAAGCCAGTGCTAGATATGGGAACCCTTACCCCTCAGAACAATTCCAGATGTCTTAATGACCTTCCAATTGATTGACCTTTTTAAATAGGAAATACAAAATTAGATCAGCTCATACCAATGCCTCTCAAATCGTCCTTATAAAGAGGTGACGCTAAGACTGTCTATCAGGAAAGGACAATTTAAGAAGAAAAGGACAATACTTTCCTTGCTTGAGTTACTTTTACCATTCTTGTTTAATTTCTTACATTTTTCTCCTTAATTTTTTTTAAACAGTGATTTTTATCCAGTAATTAATTGATAGTTGTGTGTTTGGCATATTTTAAAACCAGACAAGTTTAAATCAAAATTTTATAATCCACAAATCAACTCATGTGGAAGGATCACTAAGCAGGCGATGCTCCAGGTTACAGAGCAGAAGGCCGGGTCCCAGGGTCAGTGACAGTGACCTGAGGGTTGGCAAGCGCGTAGAAGAGAGGGCCCTTCAGCCCAGTGTGGGGACACACCTGTAGCCTCAGCACTCCNCTCCAGAGGCGGGGGCAGGAGGGAGCTGTGTCGCGGGTTACCCAGTAAGGTAAAATGGAAGGAAGATACAAATTATTTTAACGCCATAGGGTTGGAACAAAACCTTCCCTTTTTTTGTTTTGCTTTGTTTTTTAAGACAGGGTCTCGTTATGTAGCCTTGACTTGCCTGGACCTTGTGGTGTAGACCATCTTGGCCTTAAATTCTTAGAGATCCACTGCCTCTGCCTATCAAGGGCTGGAAGTAAAGGTGTGTGCCACTGCGCCCAGTTGGCTTTCTTTTTAAGTCGGAGTGGTTTGTTTGGACTCAGATGTTGTGGGTCCAGTCAAGCGGTGGGGAAGATGGTCCTAGGAGCTTGAGGCAGCTGGCCACACTGCATATCAGTCAGGAAACAGAAATAAATTCCCAGCTTGCTTTGTTGTTCATGTTTTTAAGATTGGAGGTGATGGTGTCCCTGGCTAGCCTTGAACTCAGTCTTCCAAGGGCTAGGATCACAGGGATGTGCCACCATGCTAGGCTAAAACGTTTTAAAGTGATACTATCTGTATAAAAGAAATGGGATAGAATATTTTGCCCTAGAAGATCACAACATTGTAGTTATTTTTCTCCTTAAGAGTTGAGTTTAGGATCGTGTTACCTTTGGGGGCAGAGTTCATGCTGAGGAGCCTGGGTTTATTATGGAAGTGTTTGTCCAGTGTGACATATATTTACCGTTTTAAAACACTACTTAAATGGCACCGGTCTTCTCAGGTCATTTCTTCTTTTCTCTTTTTCACAGGGTGGCTTTTTTCTAGTTCTTTTTTATTTTTTTTTTAAATTTTATTTTATGAGCATTACTTTTTTTGCCTGCATATATATCCTTGTGAGGATGTTGGGTCCCCTGAAACTAAGGTTACAGACAACTGTAAGCTGCCATGTGGGTGCTGGGAATTGAACCCAGGTCCTCTGGAAGAGCAGCCAGTGCTCTTAACCATCGAGCCATCTCTCCAGCCCCAATTTCTTTTTTTCTAAAGAGGATGTTAATTGCCTCTTGTGGTTTTGTTTACTGTGCTCTTTTTTGGGAATATAATCCATAGGATTCCAAAGAAGACCTAGTTTCCCCTTATTATCTCATGGGTGTGTGTGTTTTCCCTATATTTATGTTTGTGCATTGCATGTGTGCAGTGCCTGTGGAGGCCAGGAGAGGGCAGTAGTGCTCTGGGAGTGGAATTGCAGCCATTGTGAGCTGCCATATGGGTGCTGGGAATTGAACTCAGATCCCCTGGAGAGCAGCCAGTGCTCTTAACTGCTGTGCCATCTCTCCAGTCGTAGAAAACTTCTTCCTTGACACATGACATGAAGTTGCTACATGGATAAAAACCTTAAAGAAATGGGAAGGCATTGTGTGTCCTTTTTGTTGAGATTATGTGATAGTTGGCACCAGACTTCCTTTTCTTATGGTCCAGGCTGCTGCTGCTTTTTTATTTTTAAAGAAATTTTTAGTACGTTTTCAAATGATAACACTCCACAACCCTAGAGAGCTGTGGAAAACACAAGTTGGAAGACAGTGTTGAGGTTTTCTAAATCTTATTTTTTGACACTATTTTTATTTTATGTTTATGGGTGTTTTGCCTGCGTGTATGTATGTGTGCCACATGCAAGTCTCGTTCCCTGGAAACCAGAAGAGGTTATGGGATCCTCTAGAACTGGAGTCGGGGAGGGTTGTGATCTGCCATATGGGTGCTTGGATCTGAACTCAGCCCCTACAGCAGCAGGTGTTCCCAACTCCTCCCAACCGTCTCTCTGACCCTGAGGTTGTCCGACTCTTGGTCATTATTACCACTTATTAAATTATTACTTATTAAAAGTTAAGCTTGGAAATATTCACGTTTCTAGAAAGTCACATAAAGCAAGCTTTGGTTTCTTAGGGATGCTCTGCTTGCCCTCGGCCTTGAGCCATGATGGCGCTTTGCCCCCCGGACTGCCTGGGGAGGGGCTTATTCCAAAGTGAAATATTTATAATGGAAAGTGGATGTGTGGGGCTACCTGGAAGAAGCCATTAGGGAGGAGTGAGACGATGTAGTCCAGTGTCCTTAGAAGGGCTCCACGAACAGGGAAGGCAGTCTTCAGTTACTTGGTGCTTGCAGGGATGGATGGACTTAGAGCTGACAGTGCTGGCTGCTGTGAAGTCGACGCTAGATCCTTCTCATACGGTAACTCCTACGCTACCACGTCTCAGTTACACTTTAGGGTCCTCTGAGAAGCAGATCGTGCCGCAAGACAATGAGCTTTTCAGTCTGGAGAGCAGAGTTGAAATAGAGAAGTCTATAAAGCAGGTAATTTTGCTCTAAATTTATACCTCTGTTTGAACAATTTCCTGCAGTGACCAAATGACCCCTCCACTTGACCCTGTGATATCATCTGTTTTGCTTTTAGCCCTTCGCAGTGAGAAAATGCTCATCGTCCGTTAGGGAGTTGAGCTGTGAGCTAAGGCTGTCAACAGAACACCGAACACATTCCATGCTGAGCTTAGAACAGTACTCATTCTAACCCAGACCTGTAACCTTAAGCAAATCAATATTTAAATTGTTGAAATGGTTTTTTATGTGTCTGTGTGCTTTGCCTGCATGTATGCATGTGCCATGTGCTTGCTTGGTGCATGTGGAGGCTGAAAGAGGCTGTTGAATCCCCAGTCAGGTCTCAGGGTTGAACCCAAACGATCCGGCTCAGCAGCAGGTACCTTTGCCTGCTCAGCCACCTTGTGGCCCTAAGCGGATTGGCTTGCCTGGTATTTAGCTCAGTGCTGAATACTAACGTTCCTTGAGACATGTGTAGCTGTAGATTGTGGGTTGGGTTGCAACTAAAGCTAATGAAATTATGATTATGTTTTATTCAAGTTAGACTCACTCCTCTAAGGAGTTTGTTAGGCCTAACATCTTAATGTCTTGCATAGCATTCAGAGTGTCATAAGTTATTTTAACCATTAAACTGTGAGGAATTAATCATACTCACACTTGTGTTTCTTCATGCTCTTTCAATTTGGTAGATGGAAGATGTTCTGAGAGCCTTGGAGACGAAGCTATGGGAGGTTGAATCAAAAGTGACCGCTGCTGGCCGCTGACCGTAGCTGAACTTGTTCCATCCCCCACCTTGCACCACTCTTGTTCCTAATATATAGTCAGACTCTAAGTATTTTAGAGGAAAGAGGTAACTGTTACCAGATTTGAATTTTTAAAGCCAGTTTATGATATATGCTGGAATGAGGGGTTTTTTTTGTGAGTTTTTATTTTATTTTCATAAAAAACCAGGGTGATTTTTCTGTCTTTCTTTTAAATTCATTGTATGTGTACATTTTTCTATCTTTTAAAACTTTGTGACTTTTAATACTTTTTATACTTATGACTGAGTCATAAGAAAATCACTCATCTCTGGGGTAAGATTTTAGTGGAATGTGTTAGATTTGGTTTTTCTATAATGTAAAACTTTTATGAGGAACATGTATTCGTTTTATAATAAGGAAGAGAATAAAAATTTAAAAGTGCTTGAAGGTTCATTTGTTTGTTTAAAAACTAAACTGATATTTAAGTGAGATAAAAAAAATTCCATGGCCGTGAACTGTCCACGTACTGACTGAGCATGCACTGTGATGCCCTGCCTAGCCCGCCTTCTAGGTGCGGTGGGTGAGGCTTGTCTCAGCACCCTGTAGGCCTGACTCACCCAGCTTCTATCAGCTGCTCTTGGAGCCTTCTGAGAATGCTAGAGTTCTAGCAGGTGTAACTGAGGGTATGCCCCTGGTGCCTGGAAGGCTTTGGGCCATTTCAGACCCAACAGTACAGAATGTATGAACTACTTTAGTGGCTTTATTGACAATTGAATATATGCATCAAACAGAAGATGGGCCACGGAAGGTCCTGTGGTATGCAGGCGTTGGCATTTGAAATGTTCAGAAATACCTGAGCTGCTGGGTAAACCACTGGCAGCTTGAAGTTGGGCAGAAAGGGGTGTTGTGGTTATTACACTAGAGAAATCAGCAAGTACGTAAAAAAAAAAAAAAGTCAGGGTTTCCCCACCCTTCCGAGCTGGTTTCCTAGCACTGTAGTCTATTTTAATCTTGCTCCATCCTGTTTAACTTAACATTTGGAAGAAAATACTTCAACATACAAAAGACCATTCTTAACACCTTGTTCATTAAGTAAAAAAATGAAAGTGTCTTATGACCATAGGATTATAGCTGCATTCTTCATTTCTTCCAGAGAAAAAGCAAAATACTTGAAAACTAACAGCTTGGAGTCTTCCGTAGTTGCTGTCATATGCATCATTCTTATTCTCCGCGAATAAGCAGCTGGTCAGCCTCTGCGTCCACAGGTGGAGGAAATGCTCGCCCTCCCTGCCGAGCTGTGGGCGGACAAATAATTTCCACTCCGTCTAAGCACACATGTGGACACTCAGTCTTTGTAGTGACGCCCTTTCCCTGTGTGTGTGTGCTCGTGCATGTTTGTGTGGAGGCTGGAGGTCGGTGTCCCGTGACTTCTGACACTAAACCTGGAGCTTGACAACTTGGCAAGACTGCCTGGCCGTGAGCCCCCGAGAACCTTCCACCTCCGCCTCCAGGGCGGCTTTCAGGAGTTGTTCTTTCTACCAGGTGGGCTCTGTTGATTGCCCCTGTGCCGCTTTGCATCTGCCTGAGCTTTCCTCGTAGATGCCTGCGGCTCCTACCTGCTTCTCTGTAGATCTCACTTGTCCCCTTTGAAGCCCAGCATCCTCCTCCTAGAGACTGCAGCTTGCTCAGCCGTGGTGGCCATCATCCCTCCATCAGGGAATCACTGGCGTCACTGTCTTGCTATCGTATTTTAGGTTGGGGGGATTGTTCCTTCAAGACTTAAGATGCCTCCAACCCTGCCTGAGATCCCAAAGTGTCGGGCCCTATACACTGATTGGAGGCATTAATAATGATGGTTTAAGTGAAAAGAGCAGTATTTATCCCGTCTACTTGTTCATCAGTTAAAAGGATAAATGGCACCATCTGCAAAAGCTAAGCCTAGGAAAATAGTTGTCTAAATTCCCCTTAATATTTTAGGATTAACATATAAGAATAAAAAGAAACAGCCCCAAATGGAATGATAGTGTAGGACTAAGCATTGAACGTGAGCTTTAAGGAGGAATTCAGGGGAACTTACCAAACTCCACTCATTTGCATGTGTAATTACCCACCTGTGATCATTCTCCTGTTGTGTCTATTCTGTCTTTCTCCTCCCACACAAGTTAAAAATACTTTGTATTCAAAATTATTTTTTCTAACCAAATACAATGAATTCTTAGAATTGGAGATAAAATATGACGATTTGAGACAGGACTCTGACCTCAGCGGGTGCTCACTGAATTTGAGTGAGACAGGACTCTGAGCAGAGCGGGTGCTCACTGAGTGTGAGACAGGACTCTGACCTCAGCCGGTGCTCACTGAGTGTGAGACAGGACTCTGACCTCAGCGGGTGCTCACTGAGTGTGAGACAGGACTCTGACCTCAGCGGGTGCTCACTGAGTGTGAGACAGGACTCTGACCTCAGCGGGTGCTCACTGAGTGTGAGACAGGACTCCAATCACAGCGGGCGTGCAAATCTCAAGAGGGAATTTGGAGGTGAATAGGCCAGAGATCACCCTACTGCACTTAGTGCCGGGAGAACCAGCCATAGCTTTGTTCATGTAGATCCCGCAGGGTACAGACACAGCCAGCCTGAAATGTTGCCCCTCCCATAGGAAGACTCCTTGTGTTAGGTGATGGACATTGCTCCCCACAGGGACACCCCCCCCTCTCACACACAGAAGGACGATCTCAGCAGGGCTCTTAGGTTTGCAGGAGGAAGTGGTCCCTGGGTCTCAGCATTGACAAGGAATTATATTACCCCCCACAACCTTCCCTGGGCTGGGAGGACAGGAGCTTAATGAGAATGCCGCCCTGGGACATGAAATCCCAGAATGACGAGGCCCAAGCAGAGCTGTGCTGAGTGACATCTCCATGGCAGTGATTTCAGAAACCCAGACTCCAGGCTTTTCCTGCAGTGGTCCTTATCACCTTCGTGGCTGGCTGGTGATCTGGGGCTGCACCATGAAGAGTTAGTGTCACTTAGGCGGAGCTAGATTTTTTCCTTCCTGAATCAGACCACAAGGGGGCGCATTTCACCACATAAATATCCACCACGTCTGGCTGCTCAATCGCATTGGGACAGACCAGAGGCTGCTGGAGTCTCTTCCCACTAACCAGGCATATCAGAAACTTCTCAGTTAAGTAGCACAGCCAAGGATCCCCCAGTCCCTTTACACCTCAGGCCCCCATCAGATTACTAACAATGTTTCAGCTCATCCCTAAAACTTTCCTCCTACGTCCCCACAAGCAGTCTCCCTGAGACTCAGATTGCACATGGGAAGTTAATTATGGTTTCTCTTTCACTTGCTTCCTATGGTTCCGTGACTCAGGTTCATTACTAAACCCCCTTCCCGAATGCTGACTCCCTAATACCTGTGTCTGCCAGCTCCATTTGCCAACTGAGAGGTGTTGGGCTTTTGGGGAGATACACTTCTAATTACCCCACCAAAATGCCTGACTCACTAGGGACTTCTCAAGAGTTCTCCCTATTTGTCTCCATGTCACTAGTTTCTTTGGAAGGCCTAGGAAACGGAACTTTTAACGGAACAAGGTGTCCAAAGTACCTTCAGCCAGTCCATTTTCTAAAATGTAAGTAGATGAAGGCAGCTAGAGTTGGCCCCTCTCTCTGCAGCTTCTGTAGCCATGAATCTAAAGAACCACAGACCAGAAATATGGGAGGTGCTGGGAACGGAGCTCAGCTGGTAAATGCTTGCCCAAGCATGAGGATCGGAGTTCAATCCCTGGGACCTATATCAAGGGCTAGCCAGGGTTCTGAGTGCCTGTCGTCCTAACCCTGGGGAGGTAGAGATAGGAGGATCTCTGGGACTCAGTGGCCGGCCCGTCTAGCATAATTGGTGAGCCTCAGGTCCCAATGAGACCCTGTCTTAAAAACAAGGAGAATGGCTTCAAGGAATAACACCCAAGGTTGAACTCTGGCCTCCACGGGTACCTATAGCTGTGCACACATGTGCACACACACTGTCCACTTCCCGCAAATAGTTGAAAAAAGTTATAGCTGTAGATTTCTTTTCATTGTTAGTTCCTACATAATAGCATATAACATTATTTGCATAGTGTTTACATTGTATTAGGAATGAAAAGGAATTGGGAAGTAATTGAGTGTGTGCAGATGTGCCTCGGCTATGTACAAAATATAATGCCGTATTGTAGAAGGGCCCTGTGGGTACTGAGAAAGGACTGTGTTTTATGTTTCCATCTGCTGAAACACATGTTTGCATTCGTGTGTTACATTATGTTCAACATAAGAGCGGAGGCAAAGGTGGTTCTGTCTGGCAAAGGTACAGCCAGACAGGACCTGGAGCTCTGCATCTGGGTCCCGCCACGGCTCTAACAAATGGCCTCTTGTTTCCGAGCCTTGGTCTCCTCAACTGTGTAATGAGGAATTGGATTAAAATGGCCTTCAAAGTTCCCTTTCAAATTCACTTTAAAAAATGGAAGGATGTTACGTTAATTTTTTTGTTAAAGTATTTATTTTTTGTGTGTCTGTGGAGGTGGTGCATGTTACAGCGCATGTGTGGAGGTCAGAGGGCACTACCACGCATGTGTGGAGGCCAGAGGACACTACCGACTTGTGTGGAGGCCAGAGGACACTACCACGCATGTGCGGAGGTCAGAGGACACTACCATGCATGTGTGGAGGTCAAGAGGACACTACACGCATGTGTGGAGGTCAGAGGACACTACCAACTTGTGTGGAGGCCAGAGGACATTACCGACTTGTGTGGAGGCCAGAGGACACTACCACGCATGTGTGGAGGTCAGAGGACACTACCACGCATGTGTGGAGGTCAGAGGACACTACACGCATGTGTGGAGGTCAGAGGACACTACACGCGTGTGTGGAGGTCAGAGGACACTACCGACTTGTGTGGAGGCCAGAGGCCAGCTTGAGGAGTCGCTTCTCTCCATGTGGGTCCTAGGGATCAAATCATGCTGGTCAGGCTCGTCACCAAGCACCTGTACCCCTTGCCAGCGCTCTGGCCCCTGCTGTATTTGTTTTAATTAGGGAAAGATATGAGTGTCACTGATTTGAAAGCCTGGACTCTGAAATCCAAATCTTTCCATGACTGATGTAACCCCATGAGGGGAAAATTCCACAGCCAGTCTCATGTGCTGGGTCTCAGTGAAAAACGCCCGAGGCTAAAATTATTCTGTGCTGTTCCCTCTGCGCTCCCCATGGAAGGTGTGTATAGAAGCAGGGTTGCTTTTCTGTTCGGTCTCTGCTCCCATCCCCATTTATTTTATTTTTAAAATAAATTTTCATTTTATTATGCAAATATTCCAACATCTAAACATATTTGAAATATCAGACCGTATTTTCCCCCAAGCATTTCGGATAGAGGGCACTCAGCTGACGCTGATTTGAAATGGACCATGCCTGGGCAGGTAGAGGTTCCCAGGCAGAGCCAGAGTCCTGGTGGACATTGGTCATATCCTGCCTATTAGAGCAGGAGACCAGAAAAGAGGTTCGGAATAGAAGTGCCACCCACGCGGCTGCTGCGGCGTGGCAGCTGTAGCTGGCTGGCAGGTGGCAGGTCTTGAAGATATTTTTGAATCGGCTCAGGGAAACGTGGGCACGTGAGTGCTTTGTTTCATAGCATCTCCGGCCCCGGCATTTCATCCACCATCGTGACTGTCAGGACACCCTAGCTGTTTCTCTTGTCATAGCTTGCTTTGTTGAAGAGAGCTATCTTGCTGTAGTCATTTCACGGGTTCAAGTTCCCCTGTCCTCTCCCCTCCATCACTGTGTCCCCCAACAAAGCCATAACCAAGTCAAACTGAATTAGTCAGCATTGGCTGTCAGCCCTGGAGCAGGACCCGCAAAGTCTCGTGATGCCAGCCTGCTAGGCACTGTCTCCAAGGCAACAGCGGCTCTCTCTCTCTCTCTCTCTCTCTCTCGGAAGGGAAGCCTAGAAGAATCTGGTCCTGATGTGGTCCTTCAGAAAGTCAGTGTGGGGGAGACGGTCTGTGAATGAGGACACTGGCTGCTTTGTTCTCCTTGCTAAGGATATGTCTCATTCACATTAATTACTCTTTCTCTCTCTGAAATCAGCCTTTGGATTGAACTGTTTGTGATGGGCGTTAAAAGCACATTCAGAATGCACCCAGACACTAGTCTGAAATGCCCTGGTTCATTGCCTACTTTAAAAAGCAAAAGATTCAGAATTCTCTCAGGAAAAGCCCAGATGAGATTAGCATGAGCCAAGACACATATAATAAAGGGTGCAAGTCCTGGTCTCCAAGCCCAAGGCCTCCCCTGCAATGCTCTTCATGCCCAGAGGACTATAAAGTTTATTGTCCAAACCAGGACACATTGCACGGTGAAAGAGGAAAGTTCGTAATTAAGCAACGTGACGGACACATACTCCCTGCCATCCAGGTGTTTATGCCCCCCACCCAGTGGGAACTCCTTTGAACAAATGCTCTCTCAGCCAGGGGAGTTAGAAGACTTCTGAGCTCAAGTGATAAAAGGCTCTCCTCCCGGCTGCGGGATACGATCTAGTCAGAGGTCTGGAACAGAGAGAAGGCACCGCTGCAACTCTGAGAATCAAACAGACCGAAGGGAAAGGCTGTGGTGCAGGATCCCAGGAAGGAGGGCTGGTCAAGCTGCCTGGCTCAGCGGAACTGCCATTCTGTCTAGTAGAAAAGTTTTGCCTTATGTTTGAGCAGGGCCACATGAAGCAATGACGCCACAATAAACAAGACAACAAATTTACTGCTGATGAAAAAATTTTCCTAAGCATTTGCTGAAGGTAGACACCAGTCAGCTGGGAAACGTGTTTAGTCATGAACAATGATGCTAAGAGAAACTGGAAAGGCTGTATATATTAGTCAGGTTCTCTAGAGGAAAGGAACTGATAGACTATACATATACACATATATATACATATATACACACACACATATACATATATATGGAATTATTAGGATAGCTTATGGGCTTATGGCTATGGTCCAGCTAGTCAATGACTACCAACAGAAGATTCAAGAACCCAGTAGTTGTTCAGTTCACAGGCTGGATACCTCAGCTGGTCTTCAGTTTGTGCCAGAATCCTGAAGAAATAGGCTCCTTCTTCCATGTCTTTATACAGGCTGCCAGCAGAAGGTGTGGCCAGATTAAAGGTGGATCTTCCCACCTTAAGAGATCCATATGAAAAATGGGTCCTCCTACCTCAAATTAGTTAAGAAAAAAAAAAAGAACAAACCCTTACAGGCGCACCCAGGTTTAGTTAGTTCCAGATGTAGTCGAGTTGCCAGCTGAGACTTGCCTTCACAGCATGTTTCCACTCTATCACGTATACTCATCTCTGATGTAGATGTGCACTTTCTCTTTGACCATAGGCTTCCTGATAAAGTAATCTATACTTGGCTGAGTCTGAATGGGAAGGAAAGGATCCAGGTCTAGCTTGGAGTTCCCTATCACGTGCGGAGTCCTGGGTCAATGCCCAGCACGCTGGTGGATGCCTGCAACCTAAGTATTAGGGAAGAAGAGAAAGGAGAACCTGAAGTCCAGGTCCCCCTCAGCTACACAATGGGGCAGCTTGGGATGCATGAGACCCCGTCTGAGAGCAAGCAGCATGCCAGTCCAGGTAATGGAGATGTAGCATAATCTGTACCTTAAGTAACCAAGAATGGCCACTAACAGTTTATGTCCATCCTTCCTCGCTGTGGCTTACACGTTTTAGACAATTATAAAAGGCAGCTGCCAACATATTCTGTATTGTATTATGGACAGTTCTCCATCTCATCAGATATACACATGTATCTGTCTGCGTGCTGACAATGGCATTTCAGGACATCGAATAGTTCTAGAAGCTGAACTCCCAGCATCAGGTTTGTGGTTCTTCCCAAACCCTCTCTGCCGTAAACAGTGACGCCACGCACGTACGGGCAGTCTGGGCTGCATGAGTGCGGAGAGTCTCCAACATTCTGACTCTGGTTCTGTTTATGGCTCACTGGTGGGGTGGACACACGATAAAAGGCAAGGCAAGGAGAGACAAGCTCCTGTCTCATTCGGACGCACCCGTAAGCCCGGTTCTAACCTCTCTGTTTAGTTTTCTTAACTCGCCACCTTACAGCACTTAGAGGAAATGAAGTCTTTGAACTGACTACTGAAGGGGTTGGAGATGGAAAAACGACTTGTTTATACAGCTAGAAAGCGACTTGTTTCTAGAAGGATTTGTTAGTTTCTTTTAAAAATGATGCTAATAATTCTACTAAAATCAGCCTCTTTCCAGATTTTTTTTTTTTTGTAATCAATAAGAGATTGGGGATGACAGGGTGCCTGACTGGGTCCTTCTGGGGAGAAGCTATTAGAAAGGTTAGGGTCTGGTCAGGCTGCTTGTCTGCCTTCTGAACTGTCACAAATGACCTGCAAAAGTCCCCTTGGTGGAGGTGGTAGTGAGCTTGCTGTGTGGTGGTGGTGGTGGTGGAGGTGGCAGGGAGCTTGCTGTGTGGTGGTGGTGGTGGCGGAGGTGGCAGGGAGCTTGCTGTGTGGTGGTGGTGGTGGTGGCGGAGGTGGCAGGGAGCTTACTATGTGATGGGTGGCCCGCTGGTTCTCTTTCCTTTCCACACCCCTGGGGGAGGCTGTGCTCAGGGCAGCTCTTGGCCCTCAGTATGTGTCAGGTCTGATGCTCTCCAGCCCTAGGGACAAAGGCCAACTTGCTGTCAAGATAAGAACAGCCATTGGAAGGGGAGTCTGGGAAAGAATTCCGATGAAGAATCCTGGGAATTCCAGCCTCACATGGGAGAGGGCTGGAGGGGGTGATATGAATGAAGAAATTGGCAGTCGGTACTGAATCCCATGAGCCAGCTGTGTAGCTGGAACTATTCACTGGTACCTGTGCCTTCTCATCACAGTGGGAAAACCATGGGGGAACCTCAGACCACACACAAAGGGGCCTGGAGTTTTCCTTTCCCCCAATGCTCCTCCTCACAGACTACCAATGTCTAACCTGAGAGTTAGGTCATGCTGGGGTACCCCGACTCCAGTGCCCGTGGGAAGGTCATGGTGGGCACCCCCTTTCCAGTGCCCGTAGGAAGAGCATGCTGGGGCACCCCCTCTCCAGTGCCTGTGGGAATGACCTCAGTACACAGACTGTGAGAGGTTCTGAGGGAACCCTTTCTGCTAAGCCCAGACATCCAGCCCACGTAGAGGATGCTGTACCCTTAGCAAATGCAGAAACGGATAGCTTTGAGTCCAGAGAGAGGACGCCGCCACGATCCACACCACTCTTGGGAGACCTGGCACCACCAGCCCGCAGCCTGCCAGCAAGGCGGCGTGTAGGAATTTCACGGCCCTGTAGTCCCCTAAATAAAATAATATCTCTTCCTATCCATGTGGTAAAGTATTTTGGGTTATAAGGAAGTAGAAACCCAAGTTAACAGAGAAAAGAATTTTTGAGTTTTTCTACAAGGTAAAGCAAGCATGTTTTCCTTTTCTGTCTGGGCACCCAAACATTGAGCTCAAGTGTCAGGGAGATGGTTGGGGGCAGGGCGGCATTTGAAGAGGTGGAAACGTGGCCACCCTCCTGGAGTGGAGACGTTAGGAGAGCCTTCCCTCCGATGGCTCCCTTGCAATTATCCACAGTTCTTGAATGATTATCTGTTTGTGACGTGATACAGACTGAGCACGAAACTGTATCAATGCAGGTGGGTGGTGGTGACGCAAGCCTTTAATCCCCACCCTTGGGAGGACCAGACAGGCTGATCTCTGTTTTAGGCCAGCCTGGTCTACAGAGTGAGTTCCAGGACAGGCTCCAAAGCTGCACAGAGAAAGCCTGTCTTGAAAAGACAACAAAACAAAACAAAACAAAACAAAACAAAACAAAAAACCGTATCAACGCATTTCCACCAAGTTTTGAACCATGTTGGTGGCAGCCTGGGAGAAGGGGTTGTTACTGAGTCCCCCTAATAACAGTGACTTAAGATTCAGTTGTTTTTAAAGCCTAAAAAAGTGCTGTAGTGTCTCCCCAGTACAGGAGGCAGTAAAATCAGTCTCTTCTTCAGTAAGGAAAGCCTGGGGAAGCCCCTGACTTGGAGTAATAGCTGCCTTTTGGGGTTGGCTTCAAACGTTAAGTGTTTTCTTTTTTGTTTGGTGATTTTATCTTTCCATTGACTGACAAATTATACAGAGGGGTGGATCATATTTTCCTGTCAATGACATGACTGTGTGATTCATGGCTGCATAATATCCCATTGGTATATATACGCCATATTTTTTTAACTCATTGGCTATGTACACTGGTTCCATATAGTAGGTATTATAAACAGTGCCATGATAAATATAGATATGTTTTATTTAAAAAATAGTAAGAATATTTATATTTTGTAATAAATATTGAAATAAGATTTGAGTTTCAGATAAATGCAAGTGTTGGGGGCTGGCGAGACCTCGCTGTGAGGTGGTCTATAGGTCTATACAAAGGCTGAAGACAGAAGACATAGCCTGTTTCCCCGCCCTGCTCCTTCCTATAGGAGACGGCTGATTCCTGACCGTCATTCTTCTCTGTATAGGAATGTGAAAATCTCCCTCAGAGAGCGGTTGACAGGCTTCTACGGGAACTAACCCCTCACAAACTGCTTCACAAGTTGCTGCCAGTGAGCCTTGGAGTCTTGGTCGGTCGGGAGCCTTAATCAGAACTGCGCAAGTCATCTCGGCTTCATTTCGGGGTCGCTCCAGAGCAAGTCGGAAAAAGTAACTTGATTTGTATCAAGAAGACAGAAATGCTTAGAAAGTCATTGCCCACTGAGCCCCTTTCTGTTATTTTTCTAGTTTCTTGATTCCTGTAACTTCCTAAGCCTGGATGAGTCAAGTTTACTGCTCCCAGAAAGGAGTCTATATGCTGTGACGGTAAGGGAGATGAGAGGGGGTGAGGGAGCAGCGATCCAGAGGGGAGCCAGCGATCCAGAGCCCAGACCTTTCTCTCTGGAGAAGGCAAAGTTCTGAGGAGGAAGTAGATGCCCAGGTCAAAGGTTATACAAACGTCATGCAAATGCGAAGGGAGAGGACTTGGGGGTCACTAGGGTCAATTGTGTCTTGGGGTCACACAGAGTAAAGCGAAGGGCTCAGCAGGGACACTGTGTTTAGATCCTCGACCTTGTTAGGGCAAGACAGAAGGAGCAAGGTGAAAGGTTTCCAACGTGGCTTTTATCCCTCTCCAGCCCCCAGTGGTTTGAACACGTAGCAAACTCACTGACGTTTGGTTATACATGGGATATGTGTCTTCATGCTCAATTACATCTTAGGGAGCCTTAGGAACACCTCTGACCTGCCAGGTTCCTAGCTCAAGATGTATCAAGCATAGCATCAAAGGACCCCAGTTCAAATCCCCAGAGCCATTGCCCTGGGATGCTGGGCCAGCAGCACCATGGTGGGTTCCCTTTGGCCCAATGAGAGATTCCTTGTCTAGAAGCATAGTAGGCTGGGGAGTGGGTGGCTGTCGTCATCCGTCAGGCTGTCATAGAAAAATGTCACAGACCATGTGCCTTGGATAATAGACATGGTTTGCTTGAAGTCTGGAGGCTTTAAGTCTGAGGACGTGTCTGCTGCGTGCTTAGACTTCTCAGTATGCCCGTGTGATGTCTGAATGAGAAACATGCTCCGTAGGCACAGGTATCAAGAATTGGTCCCCAGATTGTGGCACTGTTTGGGGAGGTCTGGAACCTTTGGAAGGTGGAGTCTTGCTGGAGGAACGGTCACCGGGGAGGGCTTTGAGAGTTTCCATGTTTACTCCACTTTCAGTGTGTTCTCTGCTTCGTGTTTGCAGTTGAAGATGGGATCTCTCAGTTTCCTGCCAGCCCTCTCCGCTGGTGTCCCTCAGATGAACCCCACCCTCTGTGCCTAGCCTCGCGTGGATTCTTCCTCTGGAACCAGTAGCTCTGACGAACCCCATTTTCTGTGACCCCCCCTTGCTCATGGTGCTTATATCACAGCAACAGAAAAATGACCGATAACTATTGTCGTCTGTGCCTTCTCTGTGTGACCTTATGAGTCCTCTGTGTACAGGTATGTGTCCCAATCTTTTCTTTATACAGGGACACTGGTCGTGCTGTATTAGAGATCACCCTAAAAGTCTCATTCTAGCTTTATTATTATTATTTTTAAAAGCCCATCTTTGTCAGGAGGTGGTGGTGCATGCCTTTAATCCCAGCACTCAGGAGGCAGAGGCAGACGGATCTCTGTGAGTTCAAGACCATTCTGGTCTACAAGAGCTAGTTCCAGGACAGCTCCAAAGCTATGGAGAAACCCTGTCTCAAAAAAAAAAAAAGCTTATCTTTATATATACTAACATCCTGGATACTTGGAGCTAAGCCTTCATATATTCTTTTGTGGTTCATCCTTCTAGCCGTGATGGCGGAGCTCACTGTAGGGGGGNCCTTTAATCCCAGCACTCAGGAGGCAGAGGCAGACGGATCTCTGTGAGTTCAAGACCATTCTGGTCTACAAGAGCTAGTTCCAGGACAGCTCCAAAGCTATGGAGAAACCCTGTCTCAAAAAAAAAAAAAGCTTATCTTTATATATACTAACATCCTGGATACTTGGAGCTAAGCCTTCATATATTCTTTTGTGGTTCATCCTTCTAGCCGTGATGGCGGAGCTCACTGTAGGGGGGGGGGCATTTCCACCGAGTGATGTTTCAGTTTAGTGAAGACTCAGTGGCGTATTTTTGTCAGTGTTAGCTCTTTACACTCTGCAGAGCTGTAGCTTTCTTCATGAGGAGCTCATTCCCGGAAAGGGGGATGATGCCCAGAGCCATGACACACACACACACACACACACACACACACACACACAAAGCCCTGGAGGTGTGAGGGCACAGGGTTTGGGGGTTCTGCTTCCCAAGTGGGTTGAAGATGTCATCTTCTGAGGTAGCTTCTCCTGTCAAACAGGTGAGCAGGTAGAAGAGAGTGGGCTCAGTGGGCAGCTGACCCCCAGCCTTGCACCGGTGAAAGCCAGAGAGCCGGGGGAGGGCAAACAATTGGCATCAGCTGGAATTAATGGAAGGTCTTGTGCTTCCTGGACTAGAGGGCTTCCCATCAGAACTGGGCTGCAGCCAGCCATCATCCATGACTGGCTAGCTTTATTTGGTCAAAAGTAACTCATCTACTTTTCTGCCTTCTGAACCCAAACAGCACATGTGTGACTGAGGAGTCCCAGAGAAAGGCACATTCTGTGCCTTCCCATCAGTCACAGGCTCATCTGCCCTAGTGCCGGCCCTGGTGACATGGCTTGGCTCTCAGCACAGATCTGGCTGCTGCCTTCGGAATCCTGAAGACCTGTCACTAAGACAAAGAGCCTGCGAGAACTCTAGTGTCATGGGGATGGAGTTAGAACAAGAGCCAGACACAGGCACTCTCAGCCCTGAGTTCTGGAACAAACATTTCTCAGGGACTCGGCCTTCCCTTCACCGTCGATATGGGTGCGCTCATTTTTATATCATTTTTAAATTTTATATGTCTGAGTGTTTTGCCTGTGTGAATGTCTGTGTACTATGTGTGGGTCTGGTATCCTTGGAGGTCTTAAGAGGGCACTGAACCCTGGAACTGTAGTTACAGATGGGTGTGAATCACTATGTGGGTGCTTTATTGGACCTAGGTCCTCTGCAGGGGTGAAAAATGCTCTTAGCTGCAGAACCATCTCTTTAGTCCCTGTGGATGTATTTTAAAATAGATGTTTACGTTTATTTAGTTTGTGTATATGTGCACACATGCTTACACACATGTGCAGTGGCACACATGGTTCAGTTCTCTCCTTCCACCATGTGTATTCCAGGACTTGAACTCAGGTCACCATGCTTGACATCAGGCACCTGTACCCACTGAATCGCCTTGCCAGCCCACGTGAATGGATCTTGAAACTTTTCCTGTATACACTGGACATCGTATTGTGGCTGAGGAATTCACATCCTCGTTTCCTGGTCAGACTCTTAAGCCAAATGAATGGTAAAAGAAGACCATGCCTCAGGGGCCCACTGATGAGTTCCTAACAGAACTATAGAACTAGACAGAAGTGGATAATGGTGTCAGAAGGAAAACCAACTCAGACAGCATGGTCCCAGATCTAGTTCCAGTTAGATCTCAAAGACAAGTGTAGGAACAAAGGAACAAGCCATGCTGGCCCAGTTGGAGAGGGGTGGTCAGAGTGTGGTTTGTTCTCCAAAGTTTGCGTGCCCGAGGCTGAAAAGGAACCGAGACCGGATTATGGAGCAAACCTGCCTCATCGTCCACAACAATCAGGTGAAATAGGCTTCCTTCTATTGCTGCGGGTTTGACCAGCAAAAGGGCACCTGGGAAGGGACCCCTCCTAGCACGTCCACTGTGGGTGTGCTGGGGACTTGATGCAACAGTTCTCATGTCGATGTCAAAGTCACGGAGAGCTTGTTTACCCTTTGGGCAAATATCAATGGCCTGTGGCTCCGAAACAGCAATGTAGGTTGCTCCAAAGACACATTCCACTGTGGAAATGGTTATGGGAGATATTATTAGTTTCAAAACAAGGGGAGTCAAGACATTTATCACATACATTGATGGCAACATAGGTGGTGCATTAGAGCACGGTGGGAAATCAGCCATTGGTTTCAGGAATGAGCTAAAGACATGCTTGGCCTCTGCACTGATGGGAACCAGTGATCAGGTATGGATCTCTCTTAAAGGGTCAAAGGACTGGACAATGAAAGGTGTAGCGAATAGGAGCGGCGGGCTATCTTTTCATCCCGCCCAACTCCCGCACGGCTAGCTTATACCCAGAAATAACAACACACAAATTGTA
>LOEQ01002277.1:134270-147695 GCA_001685075.1 Bramus lutescens | reverse complement strand
GCCAAGGCAGTTTCTTTATTAACCAATGAAAGTAACACATAACAGATGACCCTCTTACATCAGAAAGGCATTCAAAGGAACTAGAGTAACCCAAGATAATCTAACCTGCAACATTCTATGTCTTCAAATTCAGAGATTCTAATCAGTCAGAAATGAATCTTTGTAGAATCTTCAATTTATGTTGTAGGGGGAGGACTTTAGGGATAAGAACAATAATGATCTTTGTCCTTGAGGTTTACAGAATAGAAAAACATCTGATGACAAGCAAGTTAGGTCAGATGTGCCTCATCTGTCCACAAAACACCATAGTGGGACGGTATCCACCAATCCCTCTCCCATCTCCTAAACCACTCCTATATCAACCCCCTGCTTTGATTGTTCCTCAAGTTGCCTGCCCTCTTCCCATTAGCTGGATCATCACAACATAGTTCTTTCTTTGTCATTGTCTTGTCTGCCGACTGAGTGGCTACCATCATACATAAAGGACAGGGAGCCTTTTGCATGGTTAAAGAACCTTTAAGAGCTGGAGTGTGCTGAGAAGGCACTAGGTTCTTGGGGACACCACCTGCAATGGTTTGAGTGAAAATGGCTCCCATAGGCTCACAGGGAGTGTCACTATTAGGAGGTGTGACCTTGCTGGAAGAATTGTGTCACCGGGAGCGGGCTTTGAGATTTTAGATGCTCAAACCAGGCCCAGTGACTTCCATTCCTTTCCTGTTGCCTGTGAATCAAGATGTAGAACTCTCCTCCTTCTCCAGCACATGTCTGACTCCATGCCACCATATCCCACCATGATGATAACGGACTGAACCTCTGAAAATGTAAGCCACCCCAATTAAATGTTTTCCTTTATAAGAGTTTCCATGGTCATGGTGTCTCTTCACAGCAATAGAACCCTAAGACTCCCTTAGATAGGATTAGCACTCATGGAATATGTTAGTTCCCTTAGGTTGTTGTAAGGGGAGTGAGCCAACCTCTGGGTTCTTGTCTCACTGTGGGATTTCTTCTTCACATGGCCCTGCCATTGCGATGCTACCTACCTTGAAGCCAGAGCCAAACAGAAGCAGATGTCATGCTTATAGGCCTCTAGAACTGAGTTAAATAAACCTTTTTTAAAAGAAAAGTCAAGCATATATATATATATATGCCTATTATTCTTGTACCAGGAGGCTAAGGCAGGAGAATTACGAATTTAAGGCCAGTTTAGGCTTCATGAAGGCACCCTGCTTAAAAACATAACAAAACAAACAAACAAAACCATAAGACAACTTTCTTAGAGTTTCTGTTATTGTGAAGAGACACTGTGATCACAGGGACTCTGAAAAAGAAAACATTTAATTGGGGGCTGACTTACAGTTCAGAGGTTTGGTCCATTGTCTTGGTGGAAACATGGCAGCATGCAGGCAGACATGGTGCTGCAGAAGCAGCTGAGATCTGTATCCAAGGCAACAGGAAGAAAGAGTGACACTGGGCTTGGCTTGAGCATCTGAAACCTCAAGGTCCACCCCTAGTGACACACTTCCTCCAACAAGGCCACACCTACTCCAACAAAGTCACACCTCCAATAGTGCCTCTTCCTATGAGTGCAAGGGGCCATTTTCATTAAAACCACCACTACCACCACCACCACAACAAAACAAATTTTAAAATGTTCTCAGCCTCAGGCACTTTGTTGCAACAATGGGACACAGACTGATACAGGGGCTGAAGGGTAGATAGAGGTTGGTTGTCCTGCTTCATGGTGGGAGGAGGGAAGAAAGGCTTCCCTCCAACACCACTGCTTTCCTCAAAACCATCCAGTTTATGGGATATTCAGGGAGAGAAGTGTTTACTGAAGGCTTGGCATGACAGCAGGGAGCTCACGCTACAGGATGCCGACAGCTTAACCTTGATGACCAGCCATTAGTAGCCCACAGGCTTGCCTGCGGTGAGCAGTTCTTCACCAGGCTGCTTCCAAGGCTGCAGTTTGCTTTTGTATTCTTGGAAGTCCTCTCTTGGGATGGAGGGACGGCATTTCAGAGCTACACCCCTCCAGGGTACCTTGAGGAACATCAGAAGGCTCAGCTAACTAAGGGCAGTCATCCACCTGCTTGGTTTCTACTTGCTGACGTCCCAGAAGGACCAGCAGGGACCTTGACATTTCAGCACTTCCGCCGTCCTCTCCTCTGTGTCTGTGGGTGGAAGGGCACACTTTGGATATTTATCTTCCCACTGAGATAAATGATGCCGTTCCCATTAGAAGGTAGTGCTGACTACAATCAGCTTAGCTGGTAATAGCATTCTTTTCTTTTATAGTAAAATCAGAACACAGGGTAATCAGTGGCCTCCTAAACATTTTACAGGGTCAGGAAATGACTAGTGTGAGCCATCACAGCTAAGTCAGCTATTAGATAATTAATTTTCTATTTTTAAGCACAGTGTGTCTTGTGTAGATAACAATTCTTTTTTTCAATGAACTCAGACTTGAAGAATTGAAGAATCCATATTATCCACTCACTGAAATCATTTTCTAGGCACATTGTTCTCCATTTGAGCTCTTTATGTCTGTCAGGCTATGTATCTATTGCTGTACCAACAGTACACTTGAAAAATTGTAGTACCTTGCCTGGTATTGTACCGCACTTCTGTAATTCCAGCACTCAGGAGGCTGAGGTGTGAGACTGCCATGAATTTGAGGAGAATCTTGGTTACAGAATGAGATCCTATCGAGACAAAGCAAAACAAGACAAAAAAGTGTGGTAATTTTATGGTATATGTGGTGGTTTGGAAGAAAATGGCCCTCAAAGGGAGTGGCACTAGTAGGAGGTGTGGCTTTGTTGGAGGTGGCCTTGTTAGAGGAAGTGTGTCACCGTGGAGGTGGGCTTTGAGGTCTCATATATGCTCAAGCCACACCCAGTGTCTTAGTTCACTTCCTGTTGCCTGCAAGACATAGGACACTTGGCTCCTTCTCTAGCACCATGTCTGCCTGCACACCCCGTCACACCATGATGACAATGGACTGGACCTCTGAAAATTAAATGTGTTCCTTTATAAGAGTTCCCATGGTTATGGGGTCTCTTCACAGCAATAGACACCCTAACTAAGGCAGTATATTTTGATACTTTTCAGAGCAAATTCTCCTGTGCTTCTCCTGGTTACATGCCTGCTTCAGTACCTTTCAAACAGCTAGAATTCACATCTTGCATCACCTGGCCTAATAGAAATAAGGTGTGTGTGTGTGTGTGTGTGTGTGTGTGTGTGTGTGTACGTATGTACGTACATACATGTGCATGCATTGCTGGAAATTGAACACACAGCCTTTAGTATGCTAGGCAAGCACTCTGTGCCTAAGCTGTGTAACATGCATACAGATATTCCTGCTTTCTTAAAGCATAGCTCACATTTAATAAAATCAGCCAAAAATAAGCTCAGTGTACAGTTGTTAGCTTTGATACATGAATACCACCATGTAACTACCCTTATAGCGATGGCATATCTCATTTCCATCATCTAAAAAATTCCCTCCTGCTCATTTGCAGTCAACCTTCCCTTCAACCCTGGCCCCAGGCAATCATTGTTCTTTTTCCCTGTTCCTATTATAAAAGGAAATTGTACAGTGTGTAGTCTTTTGTGTCTGGCTTTTCTTCAGTGGCATAATGCTTTTTGAAACTGTAGGATTGTTCATTTGTTCCTTCTCATTGCTGGTGGCCATTCACCCTGCGGATATTCGCTGTTTTTCTAACCATTTACCTGGTGATGGCTGCTTGAGTCATTCCCATTCTTTGTCCACCTGGCCCAAAGCCTTCTGGGTAGACACAGACTCCTATTTCTCTTGAGTAGACACCCAAGGGAGGGTTTCCTGAGTCGTATGGTAAAGTTTAACTTTGTGGGAAACATTTAGGTGTTCCAGTTTCTCTGTATTCTCGCCAGCATTTGTTAGTGTCCTGCTTTTACCTCCTCGGATAGCTGTGCAGGGGCTCATCACAGCTGTTTTCAATTTCATCCACTTCATGACTGCACTCCCCGGTGCTGCGTCAACTTGGTACAAGCTAGAGTCACCAGAGAGGAAGGAGCCTCTGTTGAGGAAGGGCCTCCACGAGATCCAGCTGTAAGGCGTCTTCTTAATTAATTAGTGACCAATAGAGGTGGGCCCAGCCCATGGTTGGTGATGCTGTCCTTGGGCTGATGGTTCTGGGTTCTCTAAGGAAGCAGGCTGAGCAAGCCAGGGGAAACAAAGCAGTAAGCAGCTCCCCTCCATGGTCTCTGCATCAGCTTCTGCCTCCAGGACCCTGCCCTGTTTGAGTTCCTGCTCCAACTTCCTTTGGGGATGAACAGCAACATAGAAGTGTAAGCCAAATAAGCCCTCTCCTATCCAGTTTGCGTTTTGGTCATGGTGTTTGTTGCAGCAGTAGAAGCTCCAGTTGGGACAGTCACAGATGATAGACATCTTTCATGCGCTCGTCACCTATAGAGTTTTGGTAAAGTGTCTGTTTGAGGGCTTCAACCACCATTTCTTTCTGAAATTGTCATGTTTTATTACTTCTGGGTTCTTATGTAAATCATCTAGCCAGTATGTGGTGCTCATATACAGATGATGTATGTTATATTCAAGATGTTTGTGTCTATATCTTGAGCTAGTAGCAGACCTGGGCAATATCATCCACAAGGTACTGGTTTTGCAGTTATGAAAGACGCAAGAGAAAAGTGGTTGTGGAGGCTTATGCTGAGGTTCTATACAGCCACCAAGGCCAAAGAAGGTGTGGCAGTTTCAGATTCCCTGAAAGGCCCCCCTGTTTCCCAGGCCATGTGTCAAGCCGTGAAGGTAATGCTTAAGTTTCATTGGAGATCTCAGGGTTTTGGAGATGGGGGTATCTCCCAAGGAAAGTTACAGGCATGGGATGGGGCCAGACCAAGGCAGAGGATCCACATGCTGTAGGAGGCAGAGCTGGAGGAGTGAAAGCTGTTCAAGGCCATTGGAACCCAGATGATTCCATCACAATCCCAAGATGCTTGACATGAAGCTGCTGACGTCAATGTTTGCCCTGCTCTGGCTGGTTTTATTTTGACCTGATTGTTCCTTGTTGTGGCCACATTCTTTCCTTTTAGAATGGGGGTGTTTGGCCTGTGCCTTTCTACACTGGGGATGCTTTGATATTACAGGGACTCGTTGTGGAGAGGTTGCCTGGAGTCTTAGAAGAGGTTTTGGACTTTTCAGGGTTGGGACTGTTACCCACTATGGGGACTTTTTAAGTTGGAGTGAACACAATACATACCACAAAATTTGTTTTATGAGATGACCATGGACCAATGGGAGTCGGGGGTGGGATGCTGTGTTTTGAATATGAAATGTCCCTGGATGTACCATGTATTTGAACACCTGGTCCTCATCCCGTGGCACTGCTTTGGAAGGTTGTGGAAGGAAGTGGGGCCACTTGAGGTTTTAGAGCCCAGCTCCCCTTTGAGGTTGGTCTGTTTCTTGTCCTGCCACCATATGAGTAGGAGATGGGTCCCATCTGAAGTCCTGCAGCCATGGAGCCCCTATCACCATGCCTCCTTTCTAGTGGAAGTAATTCTCCCCTTTAGAGTTGCTTCTTTATAATTAATTGCTGTGTGTGCATGATGTGTATGTGTATATGTGTGCCACAGCATGTATATGCAGGTCAGAGGATAGCTTAGTGAAGGAAGTTCTCTTCTTCCTCCTTTATGTGGATTCTGAGGATCAAACTCAGGTGATTTACCTGCTGAGCCATCTCTCGGACCATAAGTTGTCTCTTTCCTTTTTTTAATTAAAGTTTTTTTAAGTATATGTATATTTTGTTTGCATGTATATGAGTCTACCACATCTATACCTGGTGCCCACAGAGGTCAGAAGAGGACATCAGAGTCCCTGAAACTGGAGTTACAGATGGTTGTGAGCCACCTTGTGGGTGCTGGGAATTGAACCCAGGTCCTCTGGAAGAGCAGTCAGTGCTCTTAAGCTCTGAGCCATCTCTCCAGCTCCCTGAGTTGTTGATTGACAGACACTTAATCACAATAAAAAGAATAACACACAGCTTTTGTTTCTCTCCCATTCGGAGCTTATCTTTTCATCCTTTTAATTGTCTGTAGAGCAGAGAGTGTTGCTGTCGAGGAGGTACAATTCAACTGTTTTATCTTCTTTTCGGTATCATTCCTATGAGTGCATCACCTAAGCCATGCTCACAGATACTTTCTTCCTTGTTTGCTCCTAAACAGTTTGAAGTTCCGTATTCGTTACTTAATGATTGACTTTGTGATGGGCGTGGTTTACCGGTAAATTAGGATCAACCAGACCAATTCAATATAACAGATTTAGTTTAATAATTGGAAAACAGTGAACTCACGTAACCAGGGTCCAGCGCGCAAAAGGGAGAAATCAAAAGAGAAGAGCGCGCGCACCTGGATCTCCAAGTTTATCTTCCCCGGCGCCAGGAGGCCACGCCCTAGCCAAATGTGATTGGCTGAACTTCCCCATCAACTTTGGCCTCTTTTTGTATCTGGTGTGAGGTTTATGGTCAGTTTGCTATTCCTTTTGTTGTTGCCTGTGGTGGCCCAACTGCTTCAGCATTGTTCTTGAATGGACCATTCCTCCAACATGCTTCTGCAGCCTTCTCTTTGTGTGAGTCTGTGTCTAGGTTCCCAGTCTCGTTCTGGCAGCACTACAATACCTCGGAGGACTAGATGCGCCAGTGAATAGTTTGCTCACGTGTTAGCACTCAGCTGAGAGCTACTGGGTTGTTCCTTTTTCCACCTTTGGGTCTTTGCTGCCCCTGTACCACAGAGCCTCAGAGCACAGCGGGCTTCAGGAGGTCAAGGACATGACATTTCTTCTTCTGTGTGGGACACATGGCCTGCCGCCCAGCAGGGACACGAGATTTGTTGCCTAAAATGAATAAGAGTTCCCTGGCTGAATACTGCCTGCCTTCTAAAAGAGGGAGAAGAGGGAAGTTCTTGCTCCCATGGTGACTGTTTCACAAATGGGGGGCTGAGGCAATTTTCTATGCGGCAGGGTGGGAGTTTTTATTCTCTCTCTCTCTCTCTCTCTCTCTCTCTCTCTCTCTCTCTCTCCTCTCTGGCATAATTCTAGAGAAAACAGTATACTCCTGGGCTGGATTTTCTCCCTGTACATCAAAATGAACTAATTATGCTAAGTCCCATGGGGGAAAATAATATATTTCTTTGTACCTAAATTTAACCTATTCTATTCCATTTAAAATACTGTGAAAGACAGAGCAGGCATTGCTTCTATGTCCAGGCATCTTTGAGGCGTGCAGGTCTATGGGGGTTATTGCCCTCATTCTGTGGGATGGGAGGCAGTTAGGTTCTGACTTATATTGGGAAACAGTCCATATGAGGCTGCCTCTTCCAGGACTTTGTGTGTGTTAGATATGCCATTTACCACCGAGAGGGGCCTCCAGGCCCACAGTGAACTTTTGCTTTTGTTACTTCCAAGCGGTTGGAGTTGACACATGGGTGTCTCATCTCTTCCCCATTAAGGGGAGGAAGAGCATCAGGAAGCCAGGCGGGGAACTCCCGGTTCCTTCTCTGATGTTCAGATTCTCACATCTCTGTTTCCAACAGTCTGGTGGAATAGACAGCCGACAGGACTGGAAAAGTTGGCCTCAAGTCTTGGTTCTCAGAAACTCCATGTTCCTACCTTTTAAAAGCAAGGGAACGTGGTGATACATGGCTCAGCAACACGAACATGTTCAGCAAAACATAGAATTAGGCCATTCACCATTGGATGGGCGTCAGAGTGCTTACTCAAAGACACACTACACTACAGGAAGATATAGAAGAGAGAACCACCCCCACCATACAGTCTGTCACCATTGGAAACACTGACTGACACTGACCTTACTCTGAATATAGCACACCATCCAGTCCGTCACTTTCAGAGACTGAATCATAGAGGATGTCTGTTTTTAAGCTGCCTCTTGGTGCCCCATCTGGGACCACTATATTTCTTACCCTTTCTCCCTCTCCTTTTCCTTTTGGGGCAGGGCATCATGTCATGCAACTCAAACTTAGACTTGATATGTAGCCAGAACTGCCCTGAATGCCCACGCCTTCTGATCCCACATCTCGATGGCCTGAGCTGCCCTGAATGCCCGAGCCTTCTGCTCCCACATTGCAAGTGTTGAAACCTCTGGAGTGTACCACTGTGCACAGACCCTGCCACTTTCTTGTGTATTTCTGACTGGTGACCAGATAGATACTTTCCTTCTTGGAGTGAAGTGGAGTGGATTTTAGATGAGCTTCCTTCGGGTAGTGAAGAATTTGATGTTCTACTTTCAGAATAATCAAAACATTTACCTAAATCAAAAGCCAAATAGCTCTCTACGCTTAATTTTCAGAGCCATAAAATCTTGTATGAACAGATAAATGCTATCTGCACGGACTGTGAAAACAATAGTGCTGGGCCATGACAGTCTATCTAGAAGAGTATCTGAAGGTGATCTTCTCTAAAAGTCAAATACAGCCACAGTGTTTAGATGTAGATTAAGGAATAGGGTTGCATTTTCAGCAGCTTGGCAGGCCTCAGCTTTAGCTCCTTTCTTTAAAGAAAAATGGCTAAACATTCAACCAGCACTTGCCAAGCTGACCAGAAAAGTCATGCAAACCTTTGAAATCCTTTTTCATTTTAGGTTGGTTTTGTGTAGCTCAAGTTGGCCTGGAACTTGCTGTACAGCCAAAGATGACATTGAACCTCTGTTTCTCCTGTCTCTGTCTCCTAAGTGCTGGAGTTATGGATGCAAGCTCTGTCACAAGGGAACAACATCCAGAAGTGGATGGACCAGGACTAAGAAAGACTTCAAAACTCTGGGTATTACAATAGCTGTGAGAAAAACTGCCATAAACGAATCCAAGGACAAAGGGTGGTGCCGGAGAATTGTCTGTATTCTGTCAATCATGTTTTAAATAAATGCTGATTGGCCAGGTAGGAAGTATAGGTGGGTCAACCAGACAGGAAGTAGAGGCAGGGTAATGAGAACAGGAGTAGTATTCTGGGAAGAAGGAAGCTCTTCCCACAGTCCAGCCCAGACCACCGAAGGAGCAACATGTGACCTGCCCTGCTGTGAAAGGTACTGAGCCATGTGGCTAACATAGATAAGAACAAGAGCTACAATAAGCTACAAGAGCTAATAAGAAGACTGAGCTAATGGGCCAATCAGTTTATAACCTAATGTAGACTCTGTGTGATTTTTTTTGGGGCTTGCTGGCTGTAGGGTACCGGGCGGGACAGAACCCCAAAAAGCCAGCTTTCATGTTACAGAAGGGTGTAAATATATTTTGAGGTGACAGTTCGCTGCAAAGTGACAGCACACATCATCTTGATGACACATTTCAAAATAAAGCTAATACCAAATGGGATTTTCAAGCATGAATGTTTGCGGTACTTCTCTCTGTCTGCATGCAAGAGATAAAGGTATCTGTTGGCAGGTAGGACTGGGCAAGCGAAGCAAAGAGGACAGGACAAGCATTAACTGTACACGCAGGTTGTACATAATCCTCACAAATACCTGGAGGGTACTGGGATCATCCTCTCACAAGTGATGATCCATCTTGCTCTGTCCCTTGACTTTTACACAAGATCACCGTCTTAGTCCCTTTAGGCTGTTGTAACAAAACACCGTAAGCTGGATGGCTTATATACAACAAAAACCATTTCTCTCTGCTACGGATGCCGGAAGCCCAATATCAAACTGCTGGAAGATTTGGTATCTGGTGTGAGCTCACTTCCTGATTCACAGAGACCGTCTTCCTGTGTCCACCATGATGGAAGGTCAAACTGGTCTTCGCAGCTCCTGAAAGGACACAGATCCTCTTCTAGGGTCCCCATCTTTACCATCTTTACACACAGCAACCTCCCGAAGGACAAATCTCTTAGCGCCGTTGCTCCGCAGATCCAGCAGATCCGTCTCATCCTGTGGATTTGGGGAACGGATTCATTCCAATGTTCGTACATTGGTTCATTTGTCTCTACCATCTCACGGTGGTGACAGGTATCAAGTATGCTTCCCACAGACGAGGGTCTCCTTTTCTCACAGGTCCCCGGCAATGCAGCTCTAGCCTCGTGACAGACACTCATTTCCTCAGCTGCAGCTTCCTTTGTTTGCACACTGCCAATCAGAACCAGGAGTCACCGAGAGTCCCTTCCAGTCAGGTCGCACTGTAGTTCTCTTTGAAACCACTGAAGGTTTTCTCCTCGGGAAAGTGCCCTCAGCTTGTAATCACCGTTCTGGTCCTGCTGAGCTTTCTCTCCGCAGAGGGTTCTGTGGAGTTCCAGCCTTCTTTTCCCAGCAGCGGCAGCAACNAACCCCAAGGGCAGACTCAAACCTGGCTGGTGTCCCATCCTGTGTTCTTTCTCTGTGTGACTCTTCTGGGGCCAGGGTAATCTCAAAGCTGCTGATGACTCTGTCAGTCAAGATCTCATTTCTCTTCCACCGTAGCTCACACGTATCAGGCAGTGACAACCCTGTCCTGGGAGCCTTTCATGGTAAGAGTCTCATGAATAACGGAGAAAATGGCCTTAGAGAGTCTTAGCAACGGGGATGCTATTTTCTCTTTGGGGCTTTTGTTTTGTTTTGTTTTAATGTGTAGAGATTTTGTTTTTATTTTTAGTTACGGGTATTCGTGTGTGTATGTGTGTGTGTGTATGTGTGTGTGTATATATATGTGTGTGAATGCATTACCCACAGAGGCCAGAAGAGGGTGCCAGATGCCCCCGGAGACAGAGTTACAAGCAGCTAAAAGCCTCTGGACACCGGCGCTGGGAACTAGAACGGGATACTCTACAGGTACAGGCTTTTAACTGCTGAGCCATCTTCTCAGCCCAGCCCTTGTTTTGTATTTGAGTTGGTGTTTTGGGCAGACTGTCCTCAGCTCTGGAGTTTCAGGCTATGCTCCTGCCTCAGGCTCCTAAGTAGTTGGTACTACAGGTGCAGAGGGACCTGCGACAGTCCCGGGTTCTTCAGTTTTCTCTCTATTGCTGAATGGAAATGATTTTTTTCTAATGGATTTTTTAATGGATTTTTGCATCATCCTTCCACGGGAGATATGCTCATCTCTGTGTGGTTCCGAGGGTTAGTCTATGCATTGTTGAAGTGAGCACAAAGATTTATTTGTTAACTTATTTTTTATTGTACGTGTATTAGTTTTGTCTACATGTACATGTATGTACATCACATTTGTGCCTGGTGCCCACAGAAGCCAGAAGAAGCCACAGAAGCATTGGATCACCTGGAGCTGGAGTTACAGATGGCCGTGAACCACCATGGAGATACTGGGAACAGAACCTGGGCTCTCTACAAGAGCAGCCAATGTTCTTAATCATTGATCCACCTCTCCAGCCCTGGGTTTTATTTTTTATCTAACTTTATTGGTGTCAGCTAGCCTCTGGAGAACTTTCAGGCTAACTGGAAAATTGTCTCTGGGAATCAAAAATTGCATAAATGGTTTCAATTTAAAAATGATATTTCAAAAAATATCTTTCCCCTTGTTCCCGGTACCCACCTTTTCATCAGAGAAAAGTTCAGTAAAAAAACCCAACCCAATAACTCTTGAAACTTTCTGTACAAAATGAACTGGTCAGGGTGTTCCTGAAGTGACAGTTACACAGCCAATCCCTTAGCTTGACTCCCCTCTCGTAATTACTCTTACTTTATCCTTGAAGGACAACATTTGTACCCCAAGAAGAATATGAAGATTAGGGACTCATGGGTTCTACCACAGACTGCTAATCTGTTGGCCACCAACAGGTCCAGGAAAGGGGGAAGCATGGTATTCAGTGGGCACTCACTGGTCAGCCCCCAGACCCTGATGGCTAGTTCCAAATTAGTATCACAGTGGCTACTCTGACCAAATGCTGTGGGACATGAAGCCAAAACTAGTAAACAGGATAAAGAGATAAAAACAAACAAAAACCCAAAGAAAACAGATAGATGTAAGCCTGGTGGTGGTGGCGCACACCTTTAATCCCAGCACTGGGGAGGCAGAGGCAGGCGATCTCTGTGAGTCTGAGGCCAACCTGGGCTACAGAGTGAGTTCCAGGACAGCCAGGACTCACACAGAATCCCTGTCCATAAAGTATGAGAAGAGATTTAGAGATTTATAGGGAGGAGCCGAGAACTGGTAGGGGTGAGAGGTGAAACGGAAGAGGTGAGGGGCAGCGAGTGCCTATGTATGAAAATGTGAAAGAACACAATTTACTGACAAAAAAAAGGAACTGAAAATTCATAACACCACTACACAGTAATAAATGTTGTTAATTTTGCTAAGGTTTTTTTTTTTTTTAGCTTATCTCTGTTATTCTTTTGCAAAATATTGTCTTCTAATGTGAAGATGGTGGTTGGGGCTATGGCAGCCTTCCTGTAACCATGAGGACGGCATCACAAAGATTGCAGAGCCGAAATATAAAAAGAACGATCTGCCTGAAAGTGACCCACACCACCTCTACTGAGATCCCATTGGTCAAAATAAGTTGGTGGCAAGGAATGGGCTTGGCAAGAGGAAAAAGAAATGTGGTCATCTCCAAGTAGATGCTATTTCTCTAGTCATTAGCTGCACTCCTGGCATCTAGCCCCCACTAACTGGCCACCTACAGCCTCCATATTTCAATTTGTAGATGGACTTGTGACTTCCAAATTAAACCCTGGTTTCCTCAGCCTCCCTTGCGAGGATGTGTGGGTACCTTTTAGTCAATAAAGGCTGAGCCAAAGCAATAGACTCGCACAGGAAGGGACATGCTCTTTCTCGTCTGTTTCTCTGCAGCTGCTGCTGGCGGAAACCTTGATTGATGTGCAGGTGAACCCTCGCCTGAAAGTCTAACACTGAGGATGAGAAAGGCACAGAGGCAGTGGGAGTCGTTGCCCTCGTGGACGACATCATCAATCCAAACAGCAGCTTGGACATTCACAAAAGCGATAAATAGAGTGTAATTTATTCATTTTGGTCTTGGTTATTCTGGGTTTCCATCAGTTCTACGCAGTTCCTATCCAAACATATTTAATTTTTTTTTAAAAAAAGACTCAGCTGGCATTAAACAATACCAGAGGCTTTTAAAAAGCCAGGCTATATTTAGTAATAAATATACCCAACTGTGGGATTGTTTCCTGATGCCACGTACAGTGACGCTGTTCAAGCACACCTGCTCCTACGAGCACTCAGCCCGGGTTCTGTTGGGGGGGATGGGGGTGGGAGATTCTCTCTCTTCACAGGCGATGGCTGGCTGCTGGGAGCAGGGGCCACATATCTCTAGCATCGCCGCTCTCTTCCGTGTGACAGAAGCTGGATGTTCTAGAGGGACACGAAGGATGGACAGGTCTCAGAACAAGGCCTGGACACTGCGCATCAGGGACCTTTTCTGAGAGCAGTTGATAACTTGGGAGGCCGTTTGGGCCCTCAAGCCTCTTTGTTGTGGTGGTT
>LOEQ01002277.1:84747-100524 GCA_001685075.1 Bramus lutescens | reverse complement strand
TGGCTCAGCAGGGAAGAGGGTGGCTCAGCAGGGAAGAGGGTGGCTCAGCAGGGAGGGGAATGGCTCAGCAGGGAGGAGCATGCATTACTCTTGCAGAAGACCTGGGTTTGGTTCCCAGCATCCATGTCTAGCAGCTCACAATTGCCTGTAACTCTAGCTCCAGGGGAGCTCAAAAGTGAATGTTAGCTCTTCAAAGACGACCTCTTTAGCAATATTACAAACACATTCTGCTTGTTCCCCAGTCTAAAGCATGTTTGACCCCGTTCATCAGTGACTGTCTTCTAATTCTGTGTCATTCTCTTCTCAGGCGTTCTAACAGCTTTTCCTCCATAGGAGGTGGGTTTGGCTTTGAGAAAACACTGAAGTTCATCAGAGGGTCTCCATAGATGGCTTTGGAACTTAAAACAAGTGAATCATGCCACTGTGATGGATTAAAAACAGTTTTGCATTTAAAACGCCATGCTCTGGCAGATGTGGCTCTACAAATTGGTTTCTAGGAAGAAAGGCTGAAAGAAACCACCACTCATAGGGAGGTGACCACCCTCACAGAGATCACTTTGGAAAAGGACAACTTCCTAGGATGAGACGAACCTACGGATATTAGTAACCACTTTTATGAACTTGATGAATTCTTGGTTGCAATGTTTTCTATGAGAAACAAGGTGCAAATCCACACTCATTACTAGCTCTTCATAAGAGAAATTGTATATTGTGTTGCCTTTTTCAATGCCGCATTACTAAAACATACGACGTTGCTGTTTATACAGCATAGCAAAGGTTTGCTGGGCACGTGTACTCAGTTACCTTTCACGGTGGCAAAGGCAACGGTTGTCTTATCGTCCAGGACCTATGAAATGTATTATTTTATGTTACTAATGTCTGACTTTGGTTCAGTGGTTGGAAGTTGGTACATGTGAGTTCATGTGTTTGTCACAAGGAGAGAAGGGAGGGCTCTAGCTTTGAACACAGAGCAGATTCTCCCCCAAATCTGTGTCTCAGGGTAGCTTATTGTGCTATCCTTCCTGCCATACAGTCTCAGCTTTGATTCTGCTAACTTTTAGTTTCTCATTGTTGAAATCTCGTCCTCAGTAGGAAGCTGGGATGGAGGGCCATCCCACCACCCGTCAGGCTAGGAAAACGTGGAAATCTAAAAACAAGTCAAGTGTCTTACAGTGTGCATCTTGGCAAACTTCTCCTTCCAAAACTATTTGATCTAGGAAGGACACACCCTTACAATAGAACAGCACAACACAGCAGGTCTTACTTTTTCACATGATTCAGAAAGCCAGGTCTCTGAGAAGTCAACAGCACTGCACCCCCCTCCGAGGCTCCCACTGTGGGTTTCTGCCCAAGCTGGCACTAGACCTGTGGACCCGGGCCTTTTTTGCTGTGCCAGGCTCTCGTGTGAACCTCTGATGACACACAGCTCTGCTTTGGTAGCCCCCGTTTCAGAAGACCCAGGATGTCTCTGCCTGTGAAGAGCCCATCTGAGGGCTGTCCATCACTGCAGGTATCAATGGGGCAGAGACATCAAGGATGAGCACAGGGAAATTCTCTACAGAACTCACAACCAACAAGAGGCTGTGCCTATTTTCAATATATTTGAAAAAGGACCCATGTGCTGTTGACTTAGCCCTTTTGGAGGGTTTGTTTATAAGTGCTGTCATAGACACTTGAAATGGGAAGATTGCTGAATCTGTATTTATTAGGTAAGTTATATGATACAGGCCAAAGGGAGAGGGTGTATGTATGCCTGCTACCACTCTCCATCAGGGGTTTTAACAAATGTTGCCAATGGATCGCGTTCCACGGCACTCAGGGTGTGAGCACAAAGGAGTTCTTGGAATGCTCAATGAATAGCCACTCCTGATCAATCATTAGACTATATGTTCACAGTGCCAACCTGACATTTCAGTGTGTTCCAGTGGGGACTGGTCGTAAAGCAGCGATTGGAGAGAAGGATGTTGGTGTTCAGAACAACAGCGAGTGCTTCCCGAGGTCTCACTACTTACCAGACCCTCACAGACTTTCTCCTCATACCACCCCATTGCTTTTTGGGGAAGCTTTATAGATTCATATAAATGATCTCACTTTGTTGCTAAGGAAATAACGGCAAAGAGGGGTTAACTAGTCTGCCTAAGATCATGGATTGTGAACCCAGGTTACCGCCTTCTGAGGTTACAGTCATTCTGCTATCCTCACTTTGGACCCTGGCAGGTGGAATGATGGACAAGCGCAAGCCTCAGATCCAGATGTGCACAGAGATCTCCCAGGAACTCGCTGCTGCTGCTCCTGTTCCCTTGTTGCCTCTTTGCCTAACTTCCTCTTGATTGACCAATTTGTCAGCCACCTACCAGGACCTTCCATTTCCAGTATCTAGATGCCCTTTGATTAGATCAGGTGGTCCTGGGTAAGCTGCTTAATTGATTCAAGAGTTAGGGTGCTGGTGCTGACCTCATCTCAAAGACCCAAGCAGGGTGCAGCATGAGTGGCTGTCCCAGATTCCCTGGCTGTCAGAGCTTAGATCTCCTCTTTCTTACATAGCCTGCATCTTCAAAGTAGAGTGGTCAACTCCTCTATATTAGTGAAGGTTCTCTAGGGAAACATAATAAATAAGTTATCGTCTATATATAATCTACATCTGAGAAAGCTATTTGCTATATGGTGCTGGAGACTGAAAACTCCCAAAGTATGCCATGGTGACCCAGAAAAACTGGTGGAAAGTTCAAAACCCCGAGAGCTGGAGAGCCAATGTTGTCGGCCTCGGTATGAGTCTGAAGGCAGGAGAATCAGCAGGACTGAAGGCAGGTGGACGCTTCAGCTCAGCTCAGTGGAGGTCATTTAGCTGTCCTCTGTTATTTTGTTCTACGCAGACCCTGAGAAGATAGCACAATGTCCACCTGCACAGTGGAAAGGCCATCTCCTTACCCAGTCTGCCGATTCAAGTGCTAAATTACTTATGGTCCAACTCTCTCAGACACACCTACAAATAATATCTAGTCGGCTCTCTGCCCATCTCATGGCCCAGTCAAGAAGACACATGAAATTAGCTATCACTTGTCCACCTACAAAACAAAATTGATGGATTCAGCCTATTCCTCAGGAAGGACTGCAGACGCCTGATCTAAGATCCAATGTCTAGAATGACCCATTGAGTAAAAGTCAGTCACCATGGGTGGCCTTTATACTGCTGTCTGCTTCTAGTTCCATCCCCAATGGGATGCCCTAGAGAATGAAATGCATTTTTTGTGCCATTGATGATCATGATTTTTTTCATGTCATTGAAGAGGATTTGGTAGTGCATTTGCCAAAATGATCTGTGCTCTGTACTGCCCTTTGATGCCAGTCTTACTGACACTGGTCACTACAAAAGAACTTCCCTACAATTCATTCCTGACACTGGTTACTACAAAAGAACTGTCCCACAATTCATTTCAGAGTTCTTTTAACTTCTTTTATATATTCTGAATCTATGTTATTAAATTCATCCAAACTTAGTTTTGTTATGTCTTTCTGAATTATTCTATTACCATCCATTGAGAAATGTTTCTCTTTGCCCCTAGCAACGTTTCCTGCCTGGAAGTCTACCTGCAGAGCTATTCCTGTACTCTTTGGTTGAATGTTAGTGTAGTATCTATTTTCAATCTATTTACTTTCAATGTGCTTGTATTTATTGTATTTTGTAACTGTGTTTTTAAAAAGCTAATCTGATAATCTTTGCTATTTTTTTATTGAAGTATGATTCACATACTATAAAATTCACTTAAAGATGTAGAATTTAATCCTTAACTATATCCACAGAATTTTGCCACTAAGAAAACTATGTAAATTTAGATCTTTTCTAGCTTCTGCTAAAACACTTTGACTAAAAGTAACTTAGGGAGAAAATATTTATTTACCTTACACTTCCAGGTCATAGTTTATCATTGAGTGAAGTCAAAGAAGGAACTCAAGAAGCAGAAACCATGGTAGAAGGCTTCTTACTTGCTCATGGGCAGATTCCTGATCAGCTAGATTCTTTATACATCCCAGGATCACCTGCCCAGGGAATGGTGCTGCCCACAGGGGGCTGGAAATGTCTCTATCAATTATTAGTACGGACAATCTCCCCATAGACATGCTCACAGGCCCCTCTGCCCCGGGAAATCCCTCAATTGAGAATTCCTCTCTCAGGTGACCCTAGGCTGTCAAGTTGACAGTTAAAACTAATGAAGATAAGATGATTTGCATAACTTCTTAAAGAAATATCACACCCTTTAGCATCCACTGGTCACCTCCCATCACCCCTAATCAGCACTGATCTTATCTGCCTTTCTCCAGTGTGGATTTGTTTATTGTGGGTATCTCATATAAATGTAAACATGCATCACCAAGTCATAGTTCAGAGTATCAATACTCCACATGTACATTTGAGTTGTTTCTGATTTTGGGCAGGTATGAAAAAGTGTGCCAGGAGCATTCCGCTATCAAGTTAGTGTGTGTGCAAGCTTTCACTACTTTTAAGGTGTGTGTTTGAATGGAGTTGCTGGGCCTCTTGGCTAGTCTACATGTGCCATTCTGAGGAATAACTGGGTGGTTTTCTGAGTTACTGCTCCAGAGCTTATCCCCATCAGCAGTGCAGGAGGATTCCAAGTTCCCACATCCTCACCCACTCGTGGTATGGGCTGTCTTGATTCTAGCCACGCTGTGGGTGTGAAGCGCTGTTTGTTGAGGTTTGGATTTGCATTTCCCTAATGACTAATGGTACTGAGCATCCTTTCAGATGGTGCTCATTCCTATTCTGCAAGTTGTCTTCCCATTTCTCTTGGTGGTATTCTTGAAATACAAAGGGTTTTAATTTTGGTAGAATATAATTTGTTTTTTTGTTGTTATCATCTTGGTGCAAATCCAGGAAATTACTGTCCAACTCAAGACCTAGGTTTAACTTTTATGCCAGGAGGATTGTTCATTGAAGTAATCTTGGCTATGCTGAGACGTTGGAGTATAGCTTCCTGCTTGTTCTATGTGTATTTGGTTGTCTCAGCGGTGAATTGAAAAGACAGTTTCCCTATTGAGTGATTGTGGGCTCTTGTTATGAACAAATTGATCACATATGTGCATTTTTATTTTTGAGTTCCCAGTTCTGTTCCATTGATACATTGGCCTATCCTTACATAGTAACAGACTTCCGAAATTGGAAATGGGATTCTCTAAATTTGTTCTTTTCTAACTTATGTTAGCTATTCTATGTCTTTGACATTTTCATAAGGATTTTAGGATCATATTGTCAATTTCTTTTTTTTTAAGGGAAGGTAGGAAGCTAGGTTTTTGGTAGATACTGCACAGACCAATTTGGTTTTTAAAATGTTTGTGTATTTAACATAAACAACATGATGTTTCAGTGCACGCAGTGAAATGCCTGCTGTGGTACATGGACGTGTCCATCATCTCGAGGAATTACCCCTCGTTTGTATGTGTGAGAGGCAAGGGCACTTTAAACTTAGTTCTAGCAGATTTCTAGCACACAAAATAGTAACTGTAGCCCTTGTGCTATGTATCAGGCACTAGACTTATTCTGCACACTTGCGTCTCTGTTCCCTACACCTCTGTTCTTCTTGCCCTCCATCTTTTTAAAGTCTGATTGGAATTATGTCACATAAATATATCACAACCAGTTCATCCACTGAGGACATTGACTTTGTTTCTTTATCTCGGCCGGAGTAAAAAATGCCACAGTAGACATTGGAATGCAGTCCTTGCTTTCCTGTTTAAAGATGGTCCGTACTGTTTCTGCTGCTGTGATGGCCTCAAGGGGATTCTCCAGGCTCTGTCTTCCTTCGCACTTTAGGGGTGCTAGGATTAGAGATACAAGCCATTGCCTGTAGCTAAAGATTTCCAGGTTCCCAAACTCAAGTCACCAGGCTTTCTTGTCAAATGCCTCTCCCTGCTGAATCATCTCCATGGCTCCTGCAGAGATTACTTTAAAGCCCCACTACTTGATGCTTCTTTCGCTGTTAATCTTTCTTGGGCCTTGAAACACCTTGACTCAGTTTCTCTCACTTCTACCTCCTGCACTACATCCTATTTACATACATAGGAACAATGCAATGGTTATTGGATTCAATAGACATGTAGTTTTACCATATAGCTATCATTTCTGTTGCTCTTGATTTGTTCATACAATTTTTCCTTTAAAGAAATCTCTTTGATGTTGTTCTCATCTAAGCATGCTGGCAGACATTACAAAAATCCCTTCCTCTTTCTCACTTTTAAGTTACATTTTTTTTCTGGGTATAGATTTCTCCGTTGACATTTTCTGTTAGTACTGTAAAGATGACATATGCCCTCGTCTGCTCAACTGCTATAACAGAATGTCATAAACTGGGTGGCTTAAATGACAGGCATTTAATTCTCATAGCTCTGAAGGCTGGGGAAACAGGGTCAGGGTTCTAGCCAATTTGGTCCTTGGTAAGGGCTCTTTTCTCAGCTTGCAGATGGACACCTTCTTGGCTGTGTCCTCGTGTGTCAGAGAGAGAGATGATTTATCTCTCTCTTCGTGTGAGGTTACTTATTTACAAAGGCTCCATTCTCATGGCCTAATCGCTTCTCAGACGCCGCTGTGTTGGGTTAGGGCTCCAATATGGAGTGGGAGAGACACATATTAAGTTCAGAACAGCATTTAGCATAACGTTAACATAACAGTTCCATTATGTTTGTTAAATAATGGTCTCATATATTTACTCATTGGAAGGTTGTATGTTGTTTTCCTGAACATTTTAAAAGATGTTTCTATTTGTGTTTGATTTTAGCACTTTAGTCTTTTGGGCCCAAGTTATTGCTTGCTCTTTCTTTGTTCTGCTCAGTTTGTGGGGCTTTGTGAACTGTGGTTTGTGGTTCCTAAGTCAATAAAAGTCCTTGTCATTCATCGATCCACACAGTGTCTACTTCCATGTGTGGGAGCTCTTCTGCCACGTGTGTGCCTTTCTGTGCTTCCCGTGTGTGTCTCAGAGTCAGGATGCCCTGGGCTCCCTGCTGCTCATCTGACCCGTGTTCAGTCTGCCATCCCACTCAAAGCATGGTTTTCATTTTAGACATTATAATTTTTAATTTTATAATTTCCATCTGTGTTTTTAAAGTTGATTCCAGTTCTCTGGCAAACATCCCCATGGTATAGTATAGTTTTTGAATAAATTAGTGAGATAGTTTAAAATCTGTGTCAGATCATTTTAATCTAGGGGGACCTATCAGGCCACTCTCTAGTTGCTTATTGGTTCTGGCTTTTCTTTATTTAATGCTTTGCATAACTGTAGGCTGAATGATGTATGTTATAGATAATGAGTAAGCTATAAAACTCGGCATGATTTACCTGGAGAGGATCTGCTCTGCTCTGTTGGACAATGGAAGGGAGGAGCACTCATCCAACTGGGACTGAGAAAACTCAAGATTGACTTCAGTTGCCCTCATTAGGATTGTTCTAGAACGAGATCACGTGTGTAGCTCCTTCTTGTCCATGAGTCAGAACCTTGTGATACCATCATAAGCTTCTCTCTCTCTTCTGATTGTTTTAGTTTAGCTTCCTCCTGTCTCCCCTGTGGAGAAGGAGGGGCTCTGTAAAAGCTTGGTGCTGGGAGCTGTGGGGATAGCTGTCAGTAAAGTATTGCTGCATCATCATTGAAACCTGAGTTTTATTCTTTGAACTCACATTTAAAAAGTCATGGGCATGATTGCACAGCTTGCAATCCTTTTTGCACTGGTAAGGCAGGGACGGAAGGATCTCTGAGGCTCACTGGTCAACCAGCCTCCTTTATGTGCTGAGTTCCTGGCCATGACAGTGGGAAATACCATCTCTCTCTTTTAAAACTTTATTTTATGTGCATTGGTGTGAAGGTGTCAGATACCCTGGAACTGGAGCTACAGACAGTTGTGAGCTGCCATGTATGTGCTGGGAATTGAACTCGGGTCCTCTGGATGAGCAGCCAGGGATCTTAACCACTGAGCCATTTCTCCAGCCCTAGGAGATCGAATCTCAAAACTAAAAGCAAACAAAAATAACAACAAAAAACCAAGGTAGATGGCATGTGAGGAATGACACCCAAGATTATCCCCTAGCTTCTAAATGTGGGCATGCACATGGGTGCCCGTACAAAGGTGCACATGCAAAGAGAGAGAGAGAAGAGTTGGCCTGGCCTCAAGACCTGCCTGCTCTGTCCTCACACTGCAGCTTCGGTCTCTCACAGCAGGGAGCTTCTATAAAGCTCTGTTGGTTTTTCAGCCTCATAGGAAGTCTTTGAGCACTTCTAGGAGGGGTTATCATGAGGAGTCTGGTCTTCCACGTGCCTTCTTCCTTTTGGGGTCAGCTGACTCAAGTTCTGCCAGCCTTCAAAGCTCCTTCAAAGCCCTGAACATCTTCAAGCTGGGGATTTTTTTTTTTTTTGGAAACACATCCTTTTAGTGTTTATTTTTCTGGAAGCACTGACCTGTTAAGTTACTCCATAATAGCTGCAAGTAAGTTGGCTCGTATTTATTATTAATGACTTGGATCTTAAAGAAGTTTTAGCTTCACAGCAAAACTGAACAAGAAAGCAGCAAGAATTCCCAGGTGGCCCCTGTCCTGAAGAAAGTACCTCCCATTATCAATCTGCTCTGCCACCCAGGTCTATTCACTATAGACAGACGGCATGCTCTTATCAGCACAGCCGAACCCTAAGCCCCAAACTCCAGGTGCCGTGCATTTTACTGTTTCTGGCAAATGATATTTCACTTGTTTAGTTAGTTGGTTATTTAAAGCTTCTCTTTATAAATATTTAAGTAATGTATTTGATATATATATATGTGTGTGTGTGTGTGTGTGTCTGTCTGTCTGTCTGTCTGCTTGCGTTTATGTGAAGCACATGCATGAAACAGTTCACAAGGGCCGGAAGTCACAAGTGCTTGTGAGATGCTATGTAGGTGCTGGGAACTAAATCCAGGTCCCCTGAAAGAACAGTAAGAACTCTTAGACACTTAGCCTTTTTCTCAGGCCCTAATTTTATTTTTAATTTCGTGTACTTGTTCTGTCTCTGTGTGGGCATGTACATGTGAATATAGGTGCCTGCGTAGGTTAGGAGAGGACACTGGGTCCCTTGGAGCCTGCATTACATACTACTGGGAGCTGCCTGATGTGGGTGCTGGGATTGAATTTGGGTCCTCTGGAGCTGAAGAGATAGCTCCTAAATCTGAGCTATCTCTCCAGCTCCCCAATCTATTTTTTCCCAAATAAACTTTGTTTAAAAACTAAATATAAGGAACTGGAGAGACGGTTCAGCATTTACGTACATGTACTGCTCTTGCAGAGGCCCTGAGTTCAGTTCCAAGTTCTCATATTAGGAGACACACAATGTCTTATCAATACAGTTCAAGATGCCCTTTTCTGGCCTCTGTGGGCACTGCACTCATGTGCATGGACGCATTTTCAAACACACACATGTGGAACATTATTTTAAGGTGTGTTACATTTGTTTATGCTGTGAAACATTTGTTTTAACAATGCAAAGATGTGTTGCATTCTTTTATGTTGTGTTTGTTTAACTCTGTGAAGCCATGTTACTTTGCCTGCCTAAAACACCTGATGGTCTAATAAGGATCTGAGTGGCCAATAGAAAGGCAAGAGAAAGGATAAGTAGAGCTGGCAGGAAGAGAGAATTAATAGAAGGAAAAAATCAAGGAGAAGGAACAAAAGCAAAAGGAGAGGAGGATAGTAGGAGCCAGCCCCCCAACCACTCAGCCAGCCATGGAGAAAGAGTGAATGTAAGACATGCAGAAGAAAAGGAAGAAGGCCAGAGGCAAAATGTAGATGGGATAATTAAGTTAAGAAAAGTTGGCTAGAAACAAGCCAAGTTAAGGGTGGGCATTTCTAAGAAAAATAAGACTCCATATGCCATTTATTTGGGAGTTGGGTGGTGGGTCCCCCAAAAGAGCCAAGAGTAAAAACCGACAACAATACACACGCATGCACACATGCACACACATATTCACGCTCACAGTTTCACAGAATTTCGATGGATCTAAAATTAGCGAAGACAGCTCTGAGACTTGGTCTTTACACCTCACCATCCTTCCCTACCACTGACATCGCATCCCTGTGGAGCCTCCATATGAACCATGAGAAACAACGGTGGCACCATGCTCCTAAGGAAGCTCCAGACTTGGCATGCAGTTTTGTGAGTTTCTTTGTTAAAATTCCTTATCTGTTTTAGGATCCAATGTAGGACCCTGCCTTGTATGTGGCTGTTGGGTTTCATTTGGATCTCTCTTTTTTAGTGAAAAAGGGTTCGAGACAGGGTTTCTCTGTGTAGTAGCCCAGGCTGTCTTGGAACTTGCTTTGTAGAACAGGCTGGCCTCGGCCTTACATTGATCTCACAGAGATCTGCCTGCCTTTGCTTCCCAAGCACTGGGATTAAAGGTGTGCACCACCACCCAGCTTCATTTGACTCTCTTACAGGACACAGTTTCCTTTACTGAGTGACACTGAGTTTGGGGAAATATTGAACTGTTATTTTATAGACTGAATCTCAGTTTGGCTTCATTTGATATTTTTATGCCCACAATAAGGCTATGACATTTTTAAAATAAAAAAACACCACAGGGGTGACTTGCTTTTACAGTAGAATCATACTGTAGGTATATATTATCAGCGCATACTCCAGCTCACGTTATCAGCCTGACCATTTAGCCAGGGCAGCATCCACAGGAGTTTCTACCATGAACCTACTCTCTTTCTTCCTTTCTTTTCTTCTTGTTGGAAGCAAGCCCTGCGAACCAACCCACACTTCAGCAAAGGAGTTGATGAAGGTCACTTTTTTGAAAGCAGATACAGAAAGGACGCCCAAAGTCATAACCTTTGCCTGGGTTGACCTGCCAAAGCTGGGGCTCCAGACTCCTTAGAACTAGGTCTAAGAATTAGTCTCCCAGAACTATGAGCCTTCTTGCTTCTTTAACTGTTTTCAAAAGTGATGAAAAAGAACCAGAAGGGATAATGGAAGATGTGGGATGCTTGCAAGATACAGGAAGACTCACCAGGAGAATTGGGTAATTCGCTTGTAAATGTATCTGTTGCCTCGGGGCTCTATCTAGCCAGCAACACAGTGAAGTGGAAATTTGGCAAACATGATCATTAATTATCTAATTTCGCTGTTTATTCCAATCAAGTTGATTGGTTAGCTGCCAGGTTTCCTCCACACTTTGTAATGCTCAGGGATAGTGAAAGGGAAGGAGATTGAGTCATACATTGGATTCTTTTATGCAGAGCTGATGTAAATCTCTTCAAGGAATTGGTATTTGGCCTTTAAGGCAGTGTAAGACAAAACTTTTCCTGTATTTTTTTTTCAAAATGACAGAAGAGGCTCTGCAGGGTTTCTGGGTCCATTAACTCTCTTGGAGTCTGAGATGAAGCCAACTCTTCCCTCTTAGATTCCTCAATACATTGTCCAAGGATTCCACAAGATGCGTTTAATAGCAGTACCAAAACTCCTAGAGGAGGGCGGGGCTGGCATCCAGCTCATTTCAGGAGCTTTGTGTCATGCAGAATCTTTGTGGATATGCTTTCCCATTGCCTCCTTCATCTGTTCTTCATGGGGATGTGCCAGGCACAGCACTGAGTACAGCAGAGATAAAGGTGTCCGATGAGGAACCTTGCCCAGAGATGGCCCATAGTTGGAGAGCAGGCACTGGAGATTTAGAGTGACACTCTAGATGATTGGCATGATAGAGGCCATCAACAATACGAGTGTTAGCAATGTGGGGTAAAGGACGTTTGCTTAGATGGGCTGTGGAAGATTTGGTAGGAGTTAGGGTTGAAACTGACAGATGGTGTAAATAAGACCACTCTGCGTCTGAGAGCCGATAAGAGGTTGGAAGGAAAAGGTGGTCTAGACATGCTAACAGCATCTGCAGTGACATACTAAGCAATGAGTCTTTTGGGGTGCCTGCAGCACCTAGAGTCTGAGATGATGGTGGGAAGGTGGGCTGAGGGTGCAGAGGGCAGACAGAGTCTTCCTGGCAGTGGGAGGAGAGGCCTCAGTGGATGCTGAAGAAGGAGAACTGTTCAATCGTCTTTGAACAGCCACCCCGACGGCCAGAGAAGAGCAGAACCCCTAGAAGCAGCTACAGTCGCTGCAGACCCGAACTCAAAGCTGGACAGTTGCCAGATAGCTTCAAAGTAGGCAAGACAGGAATGTCTATTTGAAGTGTTGTTGATAGAACAAGAAACAGTGTCTGCAGAGTGCCTACAACACAATCCATGGTGCCTGCTGAGTGCCTACAACAGGATCCACACTGTCCGCTGAGTGTCTACAACAGGATTCACGGTTGTCTGCTGAGTGCCTGCAATATGATTCGGCATCTGTTGTCATGGCTGGGATGGGGATGATAGAACACACTGGAAAGTGAAGATTTTTTCCAGTGAGACAGTCTTGGGTTCTGATCTTGGTTTTTCTTCACTTGCCATGTTTCTTAAACTTTGCAAACCCATTTTCTTGCAGGGAATCGACCCTTTAATCAAAAAAACAGTGTTAAGAAATACCTCTATGCAGCCCTGTGTTCATGGAACAATCTAGGGTATTATACTTTATCCATCTGGCATCTATACACATCTCTTTTAAAAACTATTTCTTCCAAATAAGGACAATGCAATGCTTTCACCCAACATGAAGCACAACCACCCTGAGTAACAATCACATCACATTATTCCTCTCCCACAAAGAAAACATACGCTCTCTTCTTACCCGTGATGTGGGACTCCCCTCTGTATGCTGTGAATACCACTGGTTAATATAGAAACTGGCTTGGCCTATGATAGGGTAGAGCTAGGTGGGAAAAAATAACCTGAATGCTGGGAGAAAGGAGGCGGAATCAAGGAGAAGCTATATAGCCCCACCGGAGACAGACGCTGGAACTTTACCCATTAAGTCACAGTCATGGTGATACACAGACCAATGGAGATGGGTTAGTTTAGGATATAAGAGTTAGCCAGAAATATGCTTAAGCTATTGGACAAACAGTATTGCAAATAATATAGTTACAAAAAGGGATAAATTGTTTCAAAAAAGCAAAGTCTTTAAAGAGACAGTCAACTTGTAGAAAAATTAATATAGAGTAAAAAAATACCTTAAAGATGGAATATACAGAGTCTAGATTATATATGTTATTGTGTTTTATTTGAATATTTTGACTGTGAAGGAGCTAAACAACCAACATATATACTTTAAAGGTATCTTTTCTTCAAAATTTGAGTCTAAGAATATGTTGCTTCAGAAAAGAGGTTCTTTTGTTTCCACAAAGGAAGTAAACCTATAAAAATACTTCCAGGCTAATGCAGTTTTATGGACCAAGACCCCCTGGAAGGTCTACTTGAACATGCCCCAAAAATTACTTCACCCAATAAACAGCAAAAAGCAGTTTGGAGAAGAACTACACACCTATTCACAAATATTCTTTATAAGTGTTTCTTCACATTTAAAGGGAGTTATGCTATACAGATATGCATTGGTATGGATCTTGATCTACTGATACAAATTTAAGGTCAATTTTGATATATATATCTTGATTAAGGTATTGTATTTGTGCAGATCATTTAAAAATGTAATGTATAATTAAGAAATATAGGTCAATAGATAATCATCTATAATAATCAAGCTTGTAGTTATGTTAGTTAAGATTTTTAGATATATTTCAATTAGTTATTCTTCAAATCTTTCAAAGACCTTCAGAATATGGCATTTAAAATGTTTTAAAAATTTAGGGCTTTTCATGACAATGAGACACATCTGCTCCTGGCAGCACCAATTACTTCAAGAGGATGATGGGCACCAAAGAGGTTCCTTATAGCATTGGTTAGACACTTGGGCAAGAAACTGCTCTTGCCTGGACTTCTTGATGTTATGCTGTATAAACTAGACATGCAGGATTCACAGAAAAATAACTGTTAAAGTTGCCTAAAGAAGATGAGACAGTCCTTTAGGGTTCCTGCTTCATTAAAGAGCCTGTTAGACATTCTGTAGGACACACAAATAAGTGACTGACAAACTGCTAATATAGGCAAAACTGTCTTTAAAATTTCCTGCTTTATGGAAAAGTCTGCTAGATATTATGGGCCTGTAGGCTGAAGAGGGATGCTCCAACGATACAAAAAAACTTTGGGTGGCTGTCCAGGCAGCAAGATGTCTGTCATTTCTAGAGTTTTGAAAGTTGCTTATAATGCATTTCCTGTTTTCTTAGGTAATAGTATATCCTTCTGGAGTCTTTGAATATATAGTTATATATATATAGTTATATATATAGTTTTATATATATAGTTATAGTTTTTCTTAGTTATGATAAAAGATAAAGTAGATATAATTATTGTAGCTATAATTCTTGCTTGATACCTGTTTTGTTATATGTAATTTTACTATGTTAAAGTTAAAAACCTTCCTTTTTATTAAAACAGGAAAGGGGAGGTTATGTGGGGTTTGCCTTGTATGCTGTGAATACCATTTGGAAGTTGTTTTCAATGTGCTTCTTGTTTACTTAGGTAATATTATATCCTTCTGGGATCTTCAATGGGGTTGTTCTGATCTATCAATATTAATATCAAAAGGAATCAATACTATTTTCTTAAATTAGATATAAAACTTTAGACACACAGAGAGAGAGAATAGATTATAGAATATTTTCCTTATTTTGCCATATGTAAATGAACTAAATATTGTAACCATAATTCTTGCTTGATAACTGTTTTGTGTATGTAGTTTTACTACATTAAGTTTAAAACATTTCTTTTTAAATAGACAGAAAAGGAGAAATGATGTGGGATGTCCTTCGGTATATGTGTTGCTTTTATTGGTTGATGAATAAAGCTCTTTGGGCCTATGACTTAGAAGAGCAAAGCCATGTAGGAAATCCAAACAGAGATAAATAGAGAGAGTAGGTGGAGTCAAATAGGTGCCAGTCAGTTGCTAAGGAAACAAGGCCTGTAGAAAATGAAGTAATGCCAAGACCACATGGCAATACATAGACTAATAAAAATTGGTTAATTTAAGATATAAGAGCTAGCTAGAAATATGCCTGAGTCATCAGCCAAACATTGTTGTAATTAATATCATTTCTGTGGTATTATTTGGGACTGGACAGCTAGGAAAAGTTAGTGTTTTCTCCATTTACACACAAATACCTTGTCTTCTCTTGGAATCATTGAAAGAGATGACGCCCTTCATACTAAGCTAAAGAAGTCTTACTTCCTGGAGTCCTGTGGATGCTGCTACCTAGGTGGTACACAGCAGAGCCTCCAATGGTTACCTCATCATTACCTAAGGCCGGGTACTTGAAGCTAGTTCATGGACTAGTGCTGTAGAAATTTCTATAGCCAGTAGCCTTTAAGTTACTCGCCTACTTGGCCATGACCTCTTATACTGTAAATGCTGATGTAAAGCATGCATCTGGCCTCTCTTCTGGTGGTGTGATTTAGTTCCTGTTCCCCGTTTGTGCAGAGGATTGTGATCTGTGAGTGTACCCCTAAATTGATAACCCTTTATTATACTCAATTCTGAGCTAGTGTGGGATTTCTTTTTAGTGTCATTTTTTTATCTGGTGCCCACATGGATATGAGCTCCACACCTACTGGGTGGCTGGCTTAAAGGCCTAACCAGTCCACAGCCCAGAAAGTCTCCCATCCCCACCCGCTTGGCTTGCTTTTAACCTACTAATTGGTTTTTGTAAAACCCCCACCACAGCAAAGCTAACTGTGTGCTGCAACTTGGAAATTACCCAATCTTGTGTACCCCC
>LOEQ01002277.1:55245-74809 GCA_001685075.1 Bramus lutescens | reverse complement strand
TCAGTGGGTGAACCCATCATGGTCTTGACCTCTTTGCTCATAGTCTCACTCCTCTGACTCTTCAACTGGACTTTGGGAGCTCAGCCCAGTGCTCTGCTGTGCTTCTCTGTCTCTGTTTCCATGAGTCGCTGGGTGAATGGTCTATGGTGATATTTAGGATATTCACCAGTCTGACTACAGGGCAAGGCCAGTTCTGGCATCCTCTCCTCTATTGCTTAGGGTCTTAGCTGGGGTCATCCTTGTGGATTTCTGGGAATTTCTCCAGTGCCAGATTTCTTGCTAGACCCACAATGGCACCCTCAATCAAAATATATCTTTCCTTGCTCTCATCTCTGTCCTTCCTCCATCTCGGCTATTGAGTATCCCAGTCCCTCAAGTTCACCTTCCCCTCCCCTTCTCCCCTCCTCTCCCCCTCCCCTTCTCCCCTCCTCTTCCCCTTCCACCTTCCTTTCTCCCCCCACCCTTATGACCCAAGTTTTGTCAGGTGATCTTGTCTATTTCCCCTTTCCAGGTGGATCTCTGTATGTTTTTCTTAGAGTTCACCTTGTTCCTTACCTTCTCTAAGATCATGTACTATAGGTTTGTTATCCTTTGCTTTACAGCTAATATCCACTTATGAGGGAGTACATACCTTGTTCATCTTTCTGGGTCTGGGTTACCTCGCTCAGGACGTTTATTTCTAGTTCAATTCATTTGCATGTTTGCATGCAAATTTCAAGATTTGTTGCTTTTTATCACTGAGTAGTACTCCAATGTGTAAACGTGCCACATTTTCTTTAGAAAATGGACAAATCTTTGTCTTGAAGGAGTTCAGCGTTTCCCTGAATAACAATACAAACCAGGGGACATTTTTTCTACACTGCAGTCATTAAATCTCATCTACACTTTCTTCTTCCTGTGGTCTCTCTCTCCTCCCCTTCTTTTTCTTCCTCTTCCTCTTCTTCTTGGTCTGTACAACATGTGCTGCTAATTCAAGTTTTCTTGAATCTCAGTCTTCACAAACTTAAATCAGGTTAATGCAAAAGGAAAGATCCTGTTAGAAATTCGATATGTTACTTAAAAGTTCCAAAGACACATTAAAATCAATGCATAATTACTACAATGCAAAATGACTAAATGAAAATATCAAGTATTATGTGTCCCGCACTCTGACAAGCACTGCTTTAATGATGTTAAATGTGGTCAGAGAGGCTTTTATAAAGTGCAAAAGAAATAGAGGAAAGAGAGATGGAGTTACTAACCCAGCATTGTTTGTAATGAAGGCTCTGAAGCAATGTCCCCTTGATGAGAATGACAGCATCCCCCTGCTCACTGTAGTTTCTGAACGAGACAGAAAAAATTACCCTCTCACCGCAAGATGTCTGCAAGGGAAAGATGATATCACGTTACATGGTAAAGCCGCACGGAGATTGAAGCAGATGGCCCTTTCGAACAGAGCATGCCACAATGCCTGAGGGCTTTGTGCAGCCACTGTGTCTTTAAGAGTTGGCAGAAGGGAGTTGGCAGAAGGGAGTCAGCCAAGTTGTGATGGTTTGCACCTGTAATTCCAAGAGGAGGACCCTGCAGGGTTGAGGCTGGGATGGACCACATAGTGAGTTCTAGGCCAGCTTGGGTTAGCATGTGACCGAAACAGAACCAAACAGAACAGACCAGAACAGCAGAGAGGAGCTGATGCAAGCAATGCGGGGGACCCTAGCACAGTTCCCAACTTCACGGTAGAGGATGGGGCTGCGAGCCCAGGAAAACTCACAGCCTTGAGGAAGTGAAACAGTTCGTGAGGTCATATAGCCCTGCTGACATCTTGATTTTAGCCCATTTAGATCCATGTTGGATTACAGAATTGTACAATAATAACCTTGTAGGAAGTGACTCAAGGGTAGAGAATGTTTGCCTAATACTCCAAACACTGCAAAAACAACAAGTTAATAATTGGTGTTGTGTCGGCCTCTGAGTCTGTGATGGTTTGTTGCAGCTGCCTTTGGAAGCTAAGACGCCTTTGGGGCCAGATATATCCAAGCATCAACTGAGAATGCAGCAAATCAGATGAAGGCGAGGGCCTCCACTCTTTTCCGCTTGTACCAGATGCTTACTGTGGGAGAGAAAGCTTGGTGTCTTTCTCTCATGGCGGTATCCCAGGTTAGCAGGAAGGCACAGAACACTCATTTAGCCAATGTTTTAGGATACATGGAAGCCTCCAGAAATGAAGCCCTAAGCACTCAAACTAAGCGTATACATGTCTAACTGGACAGAACGGGAATATGACACAAGGTCAATAAACACGGCAAGGCAGAACCTCCAAGGCCTGTCTGTTGAATCTAGTAGGACAGCGTGTAGCATTCATGACCTCTGGGTGTAGAACATGACACCACTGAGACCTTGTGACTTGATTTCTAGGGAGGTTGGTCAGAGAGTTTCTTCACAGCCAGCATGCTCACTGTCAAACAGGATGACCTTGCCGGTTTCCTCAGTTTCCAGAGAGGCACACGGGGGGCAGTGAGTTCTGAGCCCATCTAACTTGACGTGGAATTTCCCACGTGTGTTCTGAGTGTACACATGTTTTGCTCCGTGTGGGCAAGCCTGAACAGAGGTCCAGATGTGGATAGAGAAGGAGGCTCTCAAGGTGAGGCAGAGGCATGAACGTCTGCAAAGTGTTTAGAGAAATATGTTCTCATCTGGCAGGCTTAGGGAGGGCGACCGAGTCCAAGGCGGTGACAGAAAGCAGACCAGGACGGGCCTGTGTGGCCTGCCAAAGAAGCTAGGTTTTGTGTCAAGAGGCCACAGGGAGACAGGCTTTCCCGTCCTTCTGTGTGGCATGAAAGAGGATACGCTCTTGCTTCCCCACCGACTGCTTTATTTACAACACCCACTGGAATCTTGGTTTTCTGGAAGCCTGAGATCCCAACCTCTTTTTTTGCAGACTGGGGAGGAGGCGTGTCCTTGCTGAGCTTAGGTTCTTGGGCAGGGGTCAAGTGCTGTCTATCAGGAATGGGCAGAGCGTGCAGAGTGGTTGGGTGACTTAGGTACTCCCTGAGTTGCATCCCTAAAGGAGCTGAGAGCTGTCAGGGTTTCCATCCTCAAGCCTGCACCCCGTGTGTTTGCAATAGGGCTGCAGAGCTGCACCGGGACTGGGTGGGGAGCCCTGCAAGGCTTAGCTCTGGAGTCCTTGCTTTCCCTACAGCACGGAGAAATTCCCAGACAGCTTATTTTCCTTTCTGTGAGTTACGGTGCGAAAGAAAGGGACAGTAACGAGTTCCAGATGCTTTTATTTTTCTCTGTCTATAATTGGAAACAAAAATATAACATGGCTTTTAAATGCAAAGTGCCAGGGAGAGGTGATGCTTTTAGCTCTGGGGTTTTAACCATGATTTAGAGCCCAGCATGAGTCCGTGGCCCATCATCATCACCACAGCTAGCTGGCTCTGGCTGCTCCCTGCAGACCAGCTCAAGGCTTTATCTTGGAGCCCGGGTGAGCTTCAGTGGTGAGTCCTATTTTAAGAAACTCTAATACACGAACTGAAATGTACAAAGCAGGCGGGTTTGGGCGGGCTGAGCAGCCGCGTATTCAAAGGATGATTGTTTTGCAGAAGGGCCTCGGTGCAGGGCTCCCTGCACATCGTTAATCTCCGAGGAAGGGGACTGAGAAGGGTTCCAAGCAGGGAAACTCGGAAAGAAGATGAATTGAGAAGCCCAGAGACACAGGCTCATGCAAGATAAGACCTTCGGAAAAGAGTAGTTGAATTGCCACGGGCCCATGGGTTCCCACTCAGCTTTGCGGGAGTTCTCACAAGTCCTGATGCCCGGACCTGACTTAGAACTCCATTTGGCATTGTGCCAGCCTCCTGGTAAGTTACTTGCAGCTGAGCAGGAGCGGATGTCTCACTCATGTTGATGGAAAGCTGTAAGCATCTCTTGGAATCCTTTGTTCTCCCCATTGGCCAATCACAGTGAACAAATGGGATGTTGGTGGGGAAGCAGGATTCCGTTTAGACCTGGGAAAGCCTGCCTTCCACCAAGTAACAGTAATAACAGATTTTATTCCCTCAGGGACATCCTCCTAACACAAAGTAGATCCAGAACCCCAATCTAACAGCAGGCCAGGGTGGAATGATAAAGCTAAAATAGCCTTTCCATCCTTAGATTATTTGCATATACACTCATATGAATGGGATTCTGAGCTCTGTAGCAGATAGTCAGGTTTAGCTCCTTACCTTTTATAAATTTATTAAATTATTTTTTTAATTTTATTGATTTTTATTGAGCTCTACATTTTTCTCTGCTCCTCTTCCTGCCTCTCCCCTCCCCTTCAACCTTCTTCCAAGGTCCCCATGCTCCCAATTTACTCAGGTAGCTCCTTACCTTTTGCCTACTGTAAAATAAATGAGCAGCTTTCTGTGTCTGTGTCTTCTGTTCCCAAAGATTTAGCCAACCTTGGACATCAGTAGTTTTTAAACGACCTTTACATTGGCATGGGACCTGTTTCATAGTCCTTCACTAGACATAACAACCATTTACATTGTATTTATGTAAGTTGTAATGTAAATGTAAGTTGTCTGGGAGGGTTTGTACTGATTGTCAACTTGACAGGATCTAGAATAGCCTAGAAGAAAAATCTCTTGGCACGTCATAAGGAATTTTCTAGATTAGACTAATTGAGAAGGGTAGACACACTCTGAATGAGGGCAGTGCGGCCCCACGGGCTGGGCTTCCAGAGTGCTTTAGTGCATAAGTGAGCCGAGCACTGCCGATCTTCTCTGCTTCCTGACTGAGGATGTGATGTCACCAGCTGCCTCAAGTTCCTACCACACGACTTCCTTGCCACAACAGACTGCCATGAAGCCAAAACAAACCCGCTCTCCTAAGTCACTTTTGGTATAGATTTTTGTCACAGCAACAAGACAAGTAATTGATACAATAGTACAAATAATCTAAATGATTTAAAGTAAATGAGATGGGATGGAGAGATTGCTCGGTGGGTAAAGTTCTTGCCACACAGGTTGGATATCCCAAATCTATGTAAAAATGGGGCCATAGCAGGGTGTGCTTCTGCAGTCCCTGTGTGGAGATGAGAAACAGGGACAGGAGAATCACCAGAAGCTAGCCTGGGGTACACAGCAATGAACAGGAGATCCTGTTTCAAGTAAGGCAGAAAGTGAAGACCGACACTCCACATACATATTACAACACACGTCTGCATCCATATGCACATACATACAAACACAGACACACACAGGCAGACACATCTGTCTCAGGTACACATACACACACATACACGCTTTTACACAAATAAGTTATGTGCGTGGGCTGATGTGAATATGTAATGTGCAAATATTATACCATTTTTATGAGACTTGAGCATCCATGCATGTAGGTGTCTGTGGCAGGTCCTGGGCCACTCACCGTTGCCGCTGGGAAGTGACTGTCATCCTAGTTATCATGTGACGCCAAGGCTCTTCCATCAGTCTGGACCAACAGCAGCGACTGCCCCGTCCACCCCCCTGCTCCCCTTTTACATTCTCCTCCTACAACCACAGTCCTCACCATGTGGACTTGGAATCTTTTGAGTCTCTGCTGCGCAACCATCTCGTAAAAGGTACAGTACGCTTCTCTTAAAAATGTAATTTTATCTGTTGGTTGTATGTGTGGGGTATGAATGTGCCAAGGTACATGCATAGCAATGAGACGGCAACTCTTGAGTTCTCTCCTCCCCACCACGTGGGTCCTGGGAATAGAACTCGTTAGGCTTGGCTGCAAGCATCTTGCCCACCCAATATAATTCACCCCCACTCTCATTATCCAGGACTTTGGATTTATCAGCCATTTCTTTTCTTTTGTCTGAGGTTTTTGAAACAGAGTCTCAGGTAGACGAGGTTGGCCTCAAACTCAATATGTAGGCAAAGCTGCCTTGAACCTGTGAAACTCTTGCCTTCAGCTCCAAAGTGCTGGGATTGTGGGTGTGTGCCACAGGCCTGGTGCAGGTCAGGTCTTTACAGAGCTCCCGATCCTTGTGTGCTATGACCAGTCAATCACCTACATAGATTACACAATGACTAACTCTTTTAAATATTACTGCAGCTGGGGTTCCATCCGGGATGTTTGAAGTCAGAATCTCTGGGGTCTAAGTCTGTTCTTTCTGATCAGATGCATGGTGAGCCTGAGACTGTGTAAGTGTATCTTAGACAATGCAGGGTCTTGGGGTACCCTGCAGGACTGATCCTTTGTCAGGGAGCCCCGTGCTTGGCCGGGAGGACAAGCAGAGGCCCACCCCATCCTGGAGGGCTTCCAGCCTTTGCTGGTCCGCTAAGTTGGGTCTAGCAGGAAACCACGGAGTCTCTATTTTTCTTCTGGAAGGTTGAGCCAAGGTTCAGCCCTCTCCTCTGGCCCGTCTTCTTCTGAATTCTGAATAGCTGAGAGGCCTCAGAGAAAGCACATGTATCCTTCTAGCTCAAATTGCAGAGAGTTAAGGACATGTAGGGAAGGGGGAATGAAGGTTGCTGGTCCTACTGCAGCCACAGTCAGATGTCCGAGAACCAGATGCAGGCACTCTGCTTTTCTTTTTCATTGGGTGTTCTCTGCTTATCTTCTCAAAGGGTAGAATTCAGCTAAATCCCCCTTGTTTCCGTTTTGTTGATGTCTCCATTCAGTGTTGTCAGGACCTGGCTACCCAGGGCAGGTAGGGTGGAGGCAAAGGTCACAGTTTACTGTGACCCCTGGGATGTAAACAAGTCTTCAGGCTGCTTCGGGCCATCTGCAGGATTGTCTAAGCACAGACTCAAATCTGCTCTTCTCATCTGGGTCCATTTGCTCCAAGCCAAGGTCCCCATAGGTTCTACAGCTTAGAAGGATGTGGAATAAGGGGTTTTCTGAAATAAACCATTTGCAGTCATACTTGTCTTCTTGGAATTTAGTTGGAGTAAATAATTAGAATGTGCTTCCCTGAGTAGTGACAGTGGTGGTTATGGTATGGTAAGGAGAAACCAATAGCCAATAACCAAGGATCAAGAAAATGAAGTGTGTCATTAATAAAAATCAGAATCTGGGCTCTGCTGTGGGACATGCAAAGTCATTGGTTATGTTTGGAAGGCCACTTTCAAACCAGCATGGACATTATGATCTCATGTTGTGTCTGGAAAGATACATGTATGAATTGCTTTTCCCAGTGGAGTGACAAAATGCCTGGCAGAAAGCAACTTAAGGAAGGGAAGGTTTGTTTTGGCTCACAGTTTGAGGATTCAGCCCATCCGAATGGGGGAGGCACGGGGGCAGGAGGTTGAGGTTGCTGGTCCTACTGCAGCCACAGTCAGATATCCAAGAACTGGATGCAGGCACTCTGCTTTTCTTTTTCATTCAGTCTAGGACCCCATTTTGTGGAACGATGTCATTCTCATTCAGGGTGAGCTTTTTCCTTTTCCTTTAACTGGCTCTGCAAATACCCTCACAGACATCCACAGGTGTGCCTCCATCAAGTTGACAAGATTAGCCAGCACACATGCCCACTTTGACAACTCTCCCTGCATGGGAAATTAGGTGGCTTTGTTTTCTGCCTTCTTTGGCTGTTTGCATTGTCTAATGCTGCTGCTGCTGATGCCGCCACCAATAACGGTTGTCCTTTACTTGAGCAATTGGTGAGAGTCCGATGCTGGTGTGTGGAAGGGTGGGCTTCTGAGAATGAGGAAGAGCAAGAGAGAACTTAGCCCCTATCTCCTCCCTGTAGAACCTTCAACATTTCCAAGGTTGTATCTCCAAATTCATCTCATCTCAATTGCACTTCCCAAACACCGTCACAGCAGTGTGGGCTGCAGAGGGACATGTCCACGGGCCAGTAGCATGGGCTTCTGTGGGACTTAACTATGAGGCAGCAGCATGGGCTTCAGTGGGACTTCACCATGAAGCATTTTCACCCGGCAGAAGAGAAGAGCTACTTGCTGATCCGGTCATGCTATTTCTGAGGGTTCCTAAGAGAGTGTTAAATCACAGACACAGGGATCCAACACAAAGTGCTGAACAGCACCCCCTTTCCCACCATTGTGGGGGACCGGGAAGGAGGTCAATGTACCAGTACCTCCCTCCCCCAAGTTTGGAGTAACTGTGCAGAATGCTAAGGACCATATAGCTGGAGCTGCCTGTCATTTCAGCTTTAGGCCTCCCGAGGAGTCCTGCTCCTTATGACTTCAATGTGGTGCAGCTCTCTGCACTCAGGTAGAACCCAGAGAGGCATGGCCTGGGTTCTCCAGTTGAGCAAACCCATCAGTCCTAACGGGTCCCCTGGGAAGAATAAGGTGGGGGAGAGGCCAGAAGCGTTATTCTAAAGTAAGGGTCGGCAGACTGCTCCCAAGTGCTGTATCTGGCTGGCTGCCTGCTTTTATAAATTAAGTTTTTCTGGAACACAGCCACACATGTTCATTTATGCATCGTCTAAGGCCGGGTTCCTGTTCCAAAGGCACAGTTAGGTAGTAGCCCAGTAGTGGAGACGCTGTAGCCTAGAAAGCCGAGAATGGATTAATGAATTCATGTAACTCTTTCCGGAGAGTGTTCCTTGGCCCCTTCTCCTCAGGATGCCCATCCAGGAAGACTGGCAGGTGATTCCCATAAAGCCTAATGTATTGGCTCAAACCAGGACATTTTGTGAGGGTTTGGATTTGGTTCCAGAATGTCTCCTAAAGTAGGTGCTGTGCGTGTGTGCGCTGTGCGTGTGTGTACATGTGTGTGTGTGTGACATTCGTGCACGCCTGCCATACGTGCTACGTTTTAGCTCTTAGGCAAACTGAGCAGAATCCAGACAGGAGAAGGATAATGTCACATGTCTGGAGTCCTTCAGGCTGGGCATATGAGCAATGCCACGCTTCCTGCAGGGCACAGGGCGAGCATCTGCCTCCTGTCTATCAGCTGCTGGTGACTGGTGGCTTTCCTTGGCATTTGTGGCTTTATTCTTGCTACCACCTTTTCCTTATCTCTTGTGCCAACTTCTTCTATCTAGGCCGACCTAGATAATCCAGAGTAAACTCATCATCTCTGACTCCTTAATTTAGTAAAGACTATTTTTATAAAAAACTCTCCTTTCCCTCCAAACATGCTCTTATTCCTAGGTTCCAAGAACTAGGCTGTGGACATATTTCCGGGTGGATATGTGGACACTGGGACCTACAACGGGGACAAAGGCCTGTACGTGATCTAGTGGGATAGGAGGCCTGTTTTGAGTGAGACCCTTTGCAAAAGCTGTAGACAGAGTTTCAGTTGGGTTGGGTGTGTCCAGGAGTGTCCAGGGGAGAAGCATCCCTATCACCTTGGTACTCCAACCTTCTTTGCCCACCAACCAAGTTCATTTCCTCTGGCAACAGGGTGTGGATATGGTTTCTTTTCTCTTCACTGTGACATGCCATCTGGCAAAAGGAATTTAAGAAAGGAAATGTTTGAGGGGCTAAAACCCATCCTTGCAAGGAGAGCGGTGGAGGGAGCGCAAGGCAGGGGGCCACACTGCAGCTGCATGCAGGAAGCTGAGAGAGATGAGCGCTCATCCCCCATCTTGCCTCCTCTTTTTGTCCATCTTAATTCATTCTAGAACCCAGCCCAGGCTGGTACTACCCTCAGCCAGGGTGGGCCTTCCTTCCCTCCTCTTTCTCTGCCGATCCTCCCTGGAAACATCCTCACAGATACACTCAGAAGTGGGCTACCTGGGTAACTGCAGTCTAGCTGACAATGAAGGCTAACTAATCGTCACAGTGGGCAGCAGTCAGTTGACACTCTCGCCTGAAAGTCAAGGAGAGGAGCCAGGCAAGGATTCATATTAGTTGCACAATGCAGATACCCAAGCTTCAGCTCAGCCTCAGTTTCCCCAATTAAACCTTCAGAGAATGTTCAGGGAGGCACTGCAGCCATATTTCCCCTAAGAAGCAACTTGAATGTATTTCTTAGGATGTTTTTTCCTGTGTCTTGGGACAAGTGTTGTTTTAAGAGTCTTTGGATTGAACAAGCAGGTTTGCAAAGGTTGTCTGAGCTCAAGGCTTCATCCTGTGGCTGTAACACTCCAACATTCTTTCAAAAAACAACCAGAGGCCCACCAGCTCCATCCCCTGTGTCTCATCCTCTGTGTCTGGGCCACTTAGGTGGTGTCTTCTGTACCAGGGACCATCAGCTGTCTTCAATGAATCAATCCTTTATGGCAAGGGCCATCGAGACATCTTTGAAAGGCACAGACTTCACCGACACATGGAAATGAAAACATGGGGGCCTAGCTAGAAGAGAGAGCTGCTGTGTTTTTAGAATCTGGGTTCTTTTATTCTTAGCTAATGGGGCTCATTCAGTTTCTATAAATCCTACTCGCCCTTCTGTGGTCTGATTTCAAATGAGCGTCCTGGTGCCTCCAGGCAGCCTTCCGAAATGCCAAGGCCTACGGCTGTGCTATTTAGGGTGGCAGAATTGGTGTGAGTTTCTGTTTTGGGCAAAGTGTGAAATAAGGAACTTTCTCTCGAGTGGGTCGTTCTCAGGACTCGCCTTGGCAGCATGGCTGACTCCCCGCACATGTGCCCAGCATATGTTGGCATTGCCTCTGAATACAGCGCGTGACTCATTCTTGCTTGGCTCAGCAGGGATTTTCAGAGCTTGCTGTTCCTTCAACATGGAAAGAAGCATTTGGTTTCCTGGGAGGGAGCTGGTGGGCACTTTCATCTCAGTAAAATATGAACAGCGAACACTGTCAGTCCCCACTGTGAGGACTTAGAGAAAACAAACCAGGATGACCATTGCATGACGTGCCCTCAACGGGGAGCTTCCAGATAGCTTCCGCGAGGGCTGCAGGATGTGGGATGTAGGCAGCCTCTGGAGAGGATGAGGTCCTTCCTTCAATCGACAAGGCTCTGGCTTGTCAGGTACTCCAGCGGCAACAGGGAAACGCTGGCTTGTAAAGGCTCCAGAGCGAACTGGCTGGCCTATGTCTCCAGTTTGCTTCTGATGACGTGAGCTACTCCCAGCTCCCTGAACAGCACAATCCTCCAGCAAACAGGGTTCTGATAGTTCAACTGTAGCATTTTGTTTGTCACAATCATCAAGATCCTGCCCCCCTTTCGGGATTATGCTTTGGGACCCTCAAGAATCTTCAGGGTGCTTAGGGCCACTCTGGGTGAGGCAGACGGACTGGAGCTCACCGCTGGAAGGGATTCTTCCGGGACCCCCCTCCAAGTTTGATCTTGGAGCCATTCATTCCTCTGGGAGTTTTGGGCTCTTTGAAGTCTCCATGGAAACTCAAAGGGCCAAATCTTTCGAACATGCTCAAGTGGCCTGAGAGTATTTCTTTTTTAAGGGTAGCTTTGGAAAGGTAGAAATCCTGGGCATTGGAGATAAAAATAAAAATATTCAGTCTGAATAGAGCCTACAAAGAGAAAGAAGGAGTCCTTGATGGGTGTGTGAAACAGCCCTCCCCAACCCTCCTACCCCCTCCCCCCACTTAAAATCAGGTGACTGACCAGAAAGGTGTGGAGAAGGTGGAGTAGGGGGAGGGCAGAGAGGGCACAGAAACCAGGAGAACAATCCTGCTTTCCAGGGACATCTCCCTCCTCTGTGTCCAAATTATGGCGGTGGAAGGGGTTGTGGGGCAGAAACTGGAGTCTTGAGGAGCCTCGGAGGAGAGGGAGAAAGGCTGGAGTGGTGATGAGAACCGTGAATGGAGGCGCTATGGGGGGACGTGCCTCCTCACCTCCTGCTACACAGGGCACTGGGGCTACTGCTACACACCACCCTGGGGCCCAGAAGCACACACTGTTGTGCTCATAGGAGTTTTGTAGCCAACCTGGGCCAGGTCTCTCTGGTAACCTTTCCTGTCCATCCTTGCGGCCATGCGCATCTTCACTACCACCAATGGGCAACAAACAAAGGTGTGTATCATTAAAAAAAAAAAAGAGGTGTGAGCCAGGTGATGGTGGCGCACCCCTTTAGTCCCAGCACTTGGGAGGCAGAGGCAGGTGAATCTCTGTGAGTTGAGGCCAGCCTGGTCTACAGAATGAGCTCTAGGATGGCTACAAAGAGAAACCCTGTCTTGCAAAAACTAAAACTAAAACTGAGAGAGAGTCTCTCTCTCTCTCTCTCTCTCTCTCTCTCTCTCTCTCGCGCGAACTGAGGACTTCTATCTTCATAAGGGTGCCAGAGGCCCAGTGTGGGAGGGGCCAAACTTTCTTCCTGAGAAGTCAGTCCCAGTGTTTCTCCCAGGGAGGTCAGCCCTGTGACCGTTCCTTATTCCAGGGTCCCCATTAGAGCTCCTCATTTCTGTGGTCATTTTGCCCTTTTGAGCTCCGCTGACAATGGACACATCCCTCAGGCTCTAGTAGAGTTTTCTAGAACATGGCAGGCACATTGACAAAGGCGATTTGTCCCTCCAAGCACAGAGCAGAGAGTCTTCTGTCAATTGCTTTTCTGTTTCTGTCCAGGCCGAGGCAGGGGCTGGTGGGAACTCCGCAGTCCCCCCAACAGCACCTCCTCCCTCTCCCCCTGCTAGAACTCATGGTATGTCCTTAGGCTCAGCACTAGTAGGCTAGGGAAGACCAGGAACTGCGGCGAGTTAAGGCTGCCATGGGAGAGTTTCTAGATTCGCCTTCCCTGTGTTCCAGGCCAGCTGAAGAGACGGGTCTGTGTGAAGGGACTGTCCAGCTGGGAACACAGGGTAACAGGAGAATCAGATTACGAAGGGTTTCCAGCAACCCCTGCCTGTGTTTACGCAAACTCCCCATAAAGATGTCCGTGTTTGCCGCAGACAGGAAGTAGTTCATTCTCTTTGTGGACAAGATATCAACCCTCCAAGCAGACAGAAGACAGCTGCGCGTCCCAGGTGTGTGCCATCTCTCCCACTTCATTTGCGCTGGTGGGACTGTACGCGGCGCTCTATTCTTATCCTTTTAAACAAATGCCCACTTCTCATATCCTGTTAACTCAGCTTCACTAAAGTCTGGGTGCCTCGGACATCCTCTTCCCAGATGCAGGTCTTTTCTTTCTGGAAGAGTCTAGAATATTCCTTCTCTTGAAGCAACCCAGCATATTCAAACCCAGACACGGATTAGGTTTAGCAGGAGGTTCAGTTCAGTTCTGTTAGCAAAATCTTCCTCTGAACCTCAGTTTTCTTCCCTTTATAGTGATCAAACCTAACTCCGTGGGCAACTACCTGTGTGACCTTGGGCTAGTCATACAACCTCTCCGGGCCTTAGTTTCCTTTTCTGTGACATGGGATCAACAATGACATCTCTTGACACAGTTGCTAATATGAACTACCCCGTGCCGAGTGTTGGGTGTGGTACCCAGGGCAGCACCATGTGAGGGTTCATGTGGAGGATGCTGGCAGGATGCTGCGGAAGCTGAATAGTATGTCAGGCACTCGGCACTGCCCTGCCTCAACTTCCGTTTGTGATTCTCACCCACAAATAAACTCCAGAAGCATCTTCAGGGCAGACCTGTCCTGGCTTCTGCCCTTCCCTAGGCCCTCTGTGTCTGTACTGGCCTTGGTCTCTCCTGTAAGTTTTCCTGTGTGGATGACTTTGCATTCTGACTTCCTCTTCAGCTTCAATAATAGGCCAGCACAAACCGACTCCAAGCACAGGCGATTCAGTCTGGTCATGAGTCTTTGACGCTCAAGAAGTATTTCAGAGTCTATTTCTGCAGCCTGGAAACTGGGCCGGACTTGTGACTTTCCTTAAATAACTGGCCGGGGCCACAGTGATGCCACGTCATCAGATTCTGCAAGCTGGGACACTGTCTTGTGTCCAAGGAGGAAGCTGTCACCCATTGGAAGGTGACAGGTTCTGTGGGGGGGTACCTAAGGAGCCCTCGTGGAGTTGGCACCAACTGCTCACTATGGTGAGGCCCCTCACCAACTCCTAAGCAACACATGAAGTCTGTGCTCCTACCAAACCCAGTCTATGGTATGTAAGTGACTTAGGTGTCCTTGAAGGGACCCCTTCAGGAAAAAGGATTCAGTGTGACACATACACTTCAGATCATCTAGAGGGAGCTTTGGGTGCCAGGGGTCAGGACAAGATGCCCATTTTGGAAAGAATTAATCCGAGCATCTTAGCTACCCTGTGCTACTGGAATAGAACACCTGAGACTGGGTAGTCTATGAAGAGATTTATTTACTTATTACCTGACAGGGTCTCACTAGGCAGTCCAGGCTGGTCTCAAATGTACAACTGTCTTGCCTCGGGCTTCCAACTGCTGGGTGGCCTGTCCGACTGTGTCCAGCTAACATGCAGTCATTTTTCGTAGGCATGGAGGCTGGGGAGGTGAACGGTGAGGGGTAAATATCTAGTACGGGTCCTTCTTGCTGTGTTGTGCCATGGTGACAGGCAGAAAGGCAAAGAACCAGTGAGAGCAAGAGAGATGATCGTATTTGTTTGACAACAAGTATTCTCTTGTGATAATAATATTAATCCAGTGTGAGCATTCATGTTATGATATGATCACCTCTTTAGGTCCCACCAGCCCACACTGCTACACTGCAGACTAAATGCCCACCACACTGTCACACTGGAAACTTGAGACTGACATTTGAATGGCTGGAATCCTCATGCATGTTTGGCAATGGCTGAGACATCTTCCCAGGCCCCAGGGACATTCTTCTTTTTCATTGTTTGTAGTCCATCTACTCTGCTCCTATCAGAGGTTGAAGGAGGCCATGGGGCCCTGCTGTTGTGCAAGAGGACCCGGAAACTGTTAACCCTGGGCCTGAATATTTATATGGAATCTGTTTCCTTGCCTATCATCCCTTCTCAGTTTTCTTAGATCTTAGTCCTCCTTAGCCGTAACAAAATAACATACAACGGGTAAGTTGGGAGAGTCAGAAATGTGTTTCTCATGCTCTTGAAGGTTGGAAGACCAAGCAAGGCCTGGCAGATGTGGCTGCCTGGTGAGGGCCAGCTCTTGGCTCATAGATGTCCTTAGTCTTGTTGGGTATGACTAAAGTTTGCTTGAGGAGCCTCTGGGAAAGGCCATCAGAACTTCCTACAGGCCTTGCCCTCATAACCTACTCCTCTCTCTAAGATAGCCTGTCCCCTTCCCTCCAAGACCGTCACATTAGGGGTTAGGTGACTGCCTGTTATTTCGGGGAGGACAAGTTCATTGTATAGCATTGGTTCATAGTATAGCATTGGTTCATTGTCTAGCATTGGCTCATTGTATAGCATTGGTTCATTGTATAGCATTGGTTCATTGTATAACATTGGTTCTTTGTATAGCGTTTGTTCAGTGTATAGCATTGGTTCATTGTATAACGTTGGTTCTTTGTATAGCGTTGGTTCATTGTATAACGTTGGTTCTTTGTATAGCGTTGGTTCAGTGTATAACGTTGGTTCTTTGTATAGCGTTGGTTCAGTGTATAGCATTGGTTCATTATATAGCTTGGTCCTGTTACGCAGTCAAGTAGAGCCTCCTTGGGGTCTCTCAGTTCTCTGTGGTTCCCCTGGGTCAGGCTTTGTTTTCACTTGCTCAGTCTTCCTGCCCTTCACTCCAGAGAACACTTGAACAGCCAGTGGCCCTTTTCACCCCACAAAGTCCCCAATACAGCTCTGACCCCTGGTTCACACTCACTTATGCCTAGGATCCCCTGCTGTCAGCTGGTTCTGTGTCCACCCAGGTCAGCATCTTAGAGGACACAGGCGGCCTGTTTTCACACAGCTGAGGACTGTGAGAGGTGTCTTCGCTCTCCATAGGCTCCAGGTAGTTTTCATGCTACCTGCTCTCATTCTCCTCTGAACACCCTTCTTCCTGTCCTAGCAGGTCCACACTAGCTAAAGTGCCTAGCTGGTTAGGTCCCTGGGGCCATATCCCTTGAACATTTCCCACAGACATGAAGTACTATAACTACAGATTCTAGACCCTTTCCTACCACTTGGTGATTATGTGGCCTGGGGTCCATGATACACTTTCATATAAAATGGAGGAAGGAGGGGCAAGGCCAGGTCTCCCTGCTCACATCCTCAAGATTAGTTCACCTGCACCCCCATCTACAGGGTCAGCTCTACTGTGCTGCCCAGGCAAAGTGCAGAGCCCACTCTCCTGAGTGCTGCAGTTAGTGAGGGGCAGGGTCAGCTCTCTTGCCTGCTGCAGGTGGAGAGGGTGACAATGGCATCTTTCCCTCAACCATGCCACCACACGGCAGATGAGGGGGAACAGGGCCAGCTCTCCCACTCTCAGGGCTGGTTTTCCTGCACCTCCACCAACTGCCATATGGTGGTGTTGGCTGGCCTCTCTACGGGAAGGTGGATGCACCCCCCTGTGGCAGGTGAGAGAGCTGCTCCTGAGGTCATGCACTCTGGAGAGCAGGCCCTGCACCTCACCTGGGCAGTACCTTCAGCAGGCTGGAGATCGACTCCGGGTCATGAGAGAGGGAGAGCTGGCCCTATCCCTCACCAGCCATAATGCTCCTTAGAATGGCCTGGGTACCTCTCCTGGGCAGCATGGTCGAGCTGGCCCTGGTGGTGTAGGTGTAAGTGAGTTGGCCCCAAGGGAGCGAGAGCAGAACTGGCCCCTCCCCTTGCTGCTTGTGGCCTATGGTGGCCTTGCTGGGGCAGTACTGGTGATCTGGAGCTCATCCTGGTGGTGAGTATGAGGGAGTGCTGATGGGCTGATCCATTCAGTGTCACCCAGGCCCAGAAACAGGGCTATGAGTTGGCCTACACCAGCACCCTCCCCATCTGTGGTCTGCTGGAGCACATGAAGGTCTTGCAGAACCAGAGCAGCAGGTTCTCCATGACACAGGGTAATAATAGGATAGCCAAGAAGAGTCCCAGTGAGTTCCCAGTATCCATAGTGTAGCAGAAACCAGAATCCTCAAACCAGACCAATGACTCATTGCAATGAACACTTGAAAGTAAAGATATATACACTAAAAAGTCTACACTGTGTGACTCACTGTGTCACAGTACAACTTCCAGGACAAGATTTTTTTTATTTAAATTTTAGTTTTTTGGGGGAGGATTGACAGGGAAAAGGGCAGATACAAAGAGATGGGGAAATGAATGGAATTGGGGTGTATGATGTTTAATCCACAAAGAGTCAATGAATAGTTAAAAATGTAGTTTGGGTTGTGAACCTAGCCTTTGATGTCTGAGCCACTATTTGTAATAGCCAGAACCTGGAAACAACCTAGATGTTTTTCAACTGAAAAATGGATAAAGAAAATGTGGTACATCTACACAATGGAGTACTACACAGCAGAAAAGATGACATCTTGAAATTTGCAGGCAAATGGATGGAACTAGAAAACAACATATTGAGTGACATAACCCAGACCCAGAAAGACAAATATAATATGTTTTCATTCATAAGTGGCTTTTAGACGTAAAGCAAAGAAAAGCCAGCCTACAGCTCACAACCCCAGAGAACCTAGACAACAGAGTTGACAACAAAGAGAGACATACATGGGTCTATATAGAAAGGTGAAAAAGACAAGATCTTCTGAGTCAATTGGGAGCTGGGGGAGGGGGGAGAAAGGGTAGAAGGGGAGAGGGGAGGAAGGAAGGGGAGTGGAGAAAAATGTATAGCTCAATAAAAAAGTTAAAAATACAATTTAAAATATTGGGGAAATGACAACTTGTCCTGGAGTTGACTGTGAGGAAGAACTGAGGTCATACGCATGGGTGCAGCTCCCAAAACTGAGCCTGGCATGTCACAAACATTGGGAATGAATGGGTCAGTCTGGCTGAAACTCAAGCTCTGCACCATTTGCCACGTAAGGTGACAGAACTCTCCTTGGTCCTCATCACTCTAAGCTGTCATTTTGTGTCACTCATCTGGTTGGTGTTTTTGTCTTCGTCACTGTAGGTTGTTCATTCAGTCTCTTCTTGTCTCTTATTTATTTGAGCATTCTTCACATTTTCTCCATATTCATCATTATTGGACATGGGATAAAAGATATTTAATAAGCTATTGTCTTTGTTATCATGAAGACAGACCATTAAACATATGCTTTAAAAACCCAAACCAGAAAGCATACTAGAGGCTGGTAAATTGTTCTTCACTAAGGTCAGCAGGAGCCCTAAGAGCCCAGAGTGAGAGCAACGTTTATAAATTTTGTAGTGTTCTCAGATGCTGCTACAATAGATTCTGCAGGAATAACCAGGCCATTACCTGGGGCTTACAAATATTTTGGTCACACATCACTTGCATTTTGAGTGTAACTGGATTTGAGTTTTATTTAGTGGCTCCATTTCATCAGGGTTGAAAAAGAGGTCACGTCGTTCAGAACAGGTCCCAGCAGCAAACAGCGTTTCTTCTCTGTGAGCTGCTCACTGCAAGGGAGATCATCATGAGCCACTGGGTATACCTCGGTGTGTTATAGCTTGGTTGGTGGATCAAATTGTTGAAGTAATGGAGTTTAAAATAATTTAATTGAGGTTTCTATGAGATAAATACACACACCCAGTTTAGAAAGCCAAACGTTGTTAAAGGGTTTGTATCAACACAATAATCCTCTCACCTCCTCCTCCTGTTTAATTACAGCTGCTCCAAGGTGAAGACTTCTACTGAGCTTCCAATGTCCCCTCCAAAACTCAAGCTGAAATCCAGTTTCATTGTAACACTATAAAGAGGCAGGTCTTTCTAGAGGGGAGTAGGTCACAAGGCTCCATCCTCATGATGGATGTGGTGGTTTGGATGATAAGTGTCGCTTATTTGAACAGTTGGCCCCCAGTGCGTCTAGGGAGGTTATAGAGCCTTTGGGAGGTGGATCTTATCTAAAGAAGTTTGTCCCTGGGGGCAGGGGACCTGCCTTGCTACTATTCTTTCTTTCTCAACCTACTGGGTGCAAATGAAAATCTGTTCCTGCTGTTGTATCATGCTTCCCCCACAACAAGCCAGACAAACCCTTTTCTTCCTGGGGATGCTTTGAGTTGTGGTATTCCATCCCATTAGCAGAAAAGTAACTACAACAGATTAAGAACATTGTCACGGAAAAGTTGGTCATCGCGATGGGTTCTAAAGCAAGTTCAGATTTCCCAACCCCCTCTGGTCTCTTAAGCTCCCAGCCCTGACCATGAAATTTATTCTGTCATGTTTAACAGAAGTTGTTTCATTTGACCGTGTAAATGTCAATTGCATCTGGACCACATGGATAACCATAAATACTTTTTTCCTTCTTGGCTTTCAGTTTTCTAGACTTAATAATATCTTCATTTGTTTGATGTGCTTAATTTTCTGTGTACTGAACCATGAATCATCATCTCTGCCACAGCTTCAATCCCTGTGAATACCAGCATGTGAATTCCTTTTTTGCCTCAGACACACCTCTTTTTCTGGATTATTTGTGGGCTTGACCCTCCCATCTTCCCATGTTCCTCCATGATTACCTTTAACTTTTATCATTTCAGATTCTTCTTTAAAAATATTTCCTCATTTGGGTTGAAGATATTAATAAATGGAGGCCCCAAATACCTGCAATTAACTTTATTTTCATCTACACTTGATGGCTAGCTTGGCTAGGTATAAAAATTTCATTCACATGGTGAGAGATATGGATCTATTTTCATTCTTCTATGGGTTGACATCCAATTATGCCAGCACCATTTGTTGAAGATGCTTTCTTTCTTCCATTGTA
>LOEQ01002277.1:1330-36835 GCA_001685075.1 Bramus lutescens | reverse complement strand
GCAGTTTCTTTATTAATCAATGAAAGTAACACATAGACAGATGACCCTCCTACATCAACGCTCTCAGAGCAAAATGTCAAGCTCAGAATGCAACCCACAGTTTAGACGGGAGAAATCCTGTTTCTCTCATAGACGTCTCCAGCTGCCTCTGGTTCCTCATTTTTCCTCTGTATATGTAATTAAGCAAAATTAAAAGGTACAGCATAGCCTCAGAGGGAAAATAAACACCCACTGAAATTACAAGAGCCTGGTATGAGGCTGACTTTTCGTTGTGCTTTTGTTTGTGGGAAATAACGGTTCATCGCATTGAGGCCAAGTTTGTTCTGAGAGGTCATTTGGGTGTTTCTGCCCAATCGAAAGGTACAGTGGGAAGCTACCATTCTCCTCTAGAGCTGGCTTTGCTTTTACTGATGAGACAAAGACAAGTAAGTGTGCATACAGCTGACACCACAGACTAGGAGGAAGTCCCAAGGAAATCTGGGACAAGAAGATGCTTCCCCTTGTTAGTGCTGGTGGCAGCAGGCACGGTTAAAAGGCTCAGCCTGGCCTCTGGGGAGCCCATAAACAGTAGCAGTACTGAGGGGCAGCCATGCTTTAAGTTTATACAAGACGTGTTTGTGAGTCTTGCCCTCTGCACTCTTCCTCTAGGACATGGTGAGGGTTGGCCTGGATTGTCAATTGGACAGAATATAGAATCCTTAGGGAGATGGACCTCTGGATCTATCCGTGGGGGAAGATCTTGACTGCAATAACTGAGGAGGAAAGTCCCACCCACTGTGGGTGGAGCCGTCCCCTAGCTGGGCTCCTGTCCTGTGGGAATGGAGAAAGGGGGTTGAGCAGTAACTCCTCCCTTTTCTGACTGTGGATACATTGTGACCTGCTGTAGAATCATCCTTCTGAAGACTGTAACTATGTATTACTCTCATTGGTTAATTAAAGTAGATGATTGACTAAAGCAAGGCAGGATAAAGCTAGGAGGGACAATCAAACTGAGGTGATGTGGGATTCTCCTCTGTATGCTGTGAATATGTTTTATTACCATTGGTTAATAAAGAAGCCATTTTGGCCTATGGCAGGGAAGAATAGAGCTAGGTGGGAAAACTAAACTGAATGCAGGGAGAAAGAAAATAGAGTCAGGGAGACACCATGTAACTGCCGAGGAGAATGATGCCAGAACCTTACCAGTAGGCCACAGCCTTGTGGTGATACACAGATTAATAGAAATGGGTTAATTTAAGTTGTAAGAGCTAATTGGAATTCACCTAAGCTATTGGCCAAGCAGTGTTGTTATTAATACAGTTTCTGTGTGATTATTCGGATCAGAGTGGCTGAGAAACATAAGAACACTCACTCTCTGCTTTTACCCAGGAGGCTGGGAAGGAGAAGGGCAGAGTTGGGGGTGCCAGTCAGCCATCAAGCAAGCAGCATATGTGAAAATGAGGTAACAAGCTATGAGCCTCATGGGAAAGCATAAATAGAAATATGAATTAATATAAGTGTAAGAGTTAGCTAGTAACAAGCCTGAGCTATCAGCCAAGCATTCATAACTCATATTCAGCCTCTGAGTCCATTATTTGGGACTGGGTGGCTTGGACAGGAAACTCCACCTCCACTGAGCAGTTATTTCGAGCTCCTCCTGTCTTCCATGATGGACTGTACCCTTGAACCCAAATAAACCCATTCTCTCTAGAGCTGTCTTTGTTAGGACATCTGGTCACAGCAGCAGGAGAAGGAACCAAGACAGCAGTCTTCTCTCATTTACAACAATTTCAAGCCCTGGGCTAGAAGAGTGTTCTTGCCTTCTATCTCTAGACCTAAAGAGCCCAGTTTCTGAAGGAAGACACCAGAAAGCGTTTGGCAGTTGCCTGAAGCTCTGTGCAGAGGCAGATCTGGGAGAGGACTGAGATGCTAGAACACAGCTCAACAGGAGGGGTCCTGACAGAAGATGGGATTGTGTCATCTCTTACCTGGGGTCAGCTGAAGAATTTCATCCTGTTTAAAGGCTTGCAGTCTGGGCAGCTCGACCCAGTTTGCTACAGTGGGTTATGTTTTATCATCAACATGAATCCATTTATGACTGGAGAAATGGCTTATAGTCATTTAGACAGGAACCTGCTGTCACTGCTAATGTGTGTTTTCCACCTCCCAGGGCCTTGCATACAGCATCACCTAGCTCTACCCTACCCTACATTTACCCTGTAGGTCCTATGTCTTCCTCACCCTATGACGAGGCAGGGACACCCCCAGGAGCCCAAACAGGTGACAGGGACGTGACTGCTACGTTGCAGAGGGAGACGCCATCCAGACATCATCCTCAGCTTTCTTACAGCTTTGTGTTTATGTTTAGTTCTTCGACTTCACTGACTTAATGTTTTTCGGGAGGGTGTGAAAATCTCTGTCCAGATTAATTTCTCTACACAAGGAAGCCCAGCCATTCCAGTCATTCACTGAAATGTCTTCACTCCTTTGTCAGGAGTGGCTACATTTACAGGAGTTTACTTCTGGGCCGCCGTCCTGTTCTGTGCATCTTCTTGTCTGTCTTTCACCAGGTCCACGCTGCCTGGATTATTGCAGCCTTAGAGGAAGTCCTGAAGTTTCCTGGCATCTGTCTTCCAACTTTCTTTTTGTCCTTCTGTCTTGGGTTGGATACTAGGCATCTTTTGTCTCCCTTCGGAAACAGTTTATCAATAACCTCAGAACAGACTGCTGGGAGGGCCAATTGATTTGTGACAGAGACACACAGATAACTCAATGGAGAAATGAGATCAAATTGGTGCAGCAGCAACTGGACATCAATAAACCAAAAAGGAAAGAAAAAGGACTTGAGCTAAACACAATACATAATAGCATATACAAAACTAACCCCGATTGGATCAGAGATTTAAGTGGAAAACATGAACTTGGAAAACTTTTTAGAAGGTATAAGAAAAACTTCATAATCTGAGGTAAGGTATAGCTCATAGACAGAAGGTCAAAAGTGTGGTCTGTGGAAAATATGAATAAATCTGCCTTAACAAAATTAGCATATCAGATGGTACAGCTATCTGGAATATAATTTGTCCCCCCTTTTGTTAAGAATCAAACCAATGTACTCTGTTAGTTGCTATTTGCACGTTTCAGCATGTCTGCCAAAAAAATGAAAATGCATGACCACACAAAACCATGTTTTTCATTAACAGGTTTCTTGGAAACAAAACCCTAATTTCAAAACCCTAAGACACTTTTGAATAAGAGCGTGGCAAGCTGCATGATGGGCCTCCCACTGAGGATCACTAGCCAGACCTGATGGAAGGCGCAGCCTCAGGAATCTCAAAAGCCACATGGAAGAAGACGGCTCAGTGGCTAAGAGCACTTGCTTCTCTTGTAGAGGACCCAAGCTCATAGCACCCATTCAGGAGACTCGCGACCACCTGTAGCTGGAGGACAGAGGGCACCCAGAGCTTCCTTCTGGCCTCAGCTGTCACCTGAGTGGCATACATACACAAAAACACATATAAATATAAATAAGTCTCTCTCTTTTTTTATTGAAGAGACAGATCCAGAAAAAACGACCAAAGGCACATTTTCAACTTGCTCATCAGCAATTTACATAATCTGATCAGGCAGAAGAGTCAGCTGTGTCTAGCTAGAACAGCAAGCACCCTGCACGTGAGTTGTGGGTTTGGAGGCTTTGAGGGACCTCCATGAAGCCTGACCTGCGTACCCTAATTCTGTTTTTTTTATCCCAGATAAGAGAAGAGATGTGAAACTACCACAAGCAAGGGAATGACAGGGTTGCTTTTGGATAATTTCTGATTTTTAAGATTTTTCTCTGTTTTCTGTTTGGCGAATGACCTGGAAGGGGGGCAAAAGTGGAAATACAGAGTCCAGTTAGAAGGCCATGGCCACAGAAACAGAGATAAGGATGGAGCAGGGACTAGCCTGAAAGATGCCAAGGCAGAGGACAAAGGTGAGGCCTGAACATCCGTGTCATCCAAACTTCCTTTAGCGCCCATCTGATCTATTAGAACACATTCTCCTGGACTCCTTCAGCACAGAGACAGACACTGCAGAGACAGCATTAACAGCAGAGTGTATTTACCCACCAAAGGACGGGGGTTTCTCCTCAGCCCACTTTAAATCCGAGACTATTCATCATTGTGCAGCAGGGACTTCCTTCCAGGGAGGCCTGTCTGGCTGCCGGGAGAGAGAGACGGGGGAATTTGGACACTGTTCAAAAGAACCGATGTGGGGGAGAATAAAAAGGAAAGAAGCAAGCTCCCCTCTGGAGCTGAACAGGGTTTCAAGGCCAGATAACCAGGACTCTAGCTGTGTCTGGCTCAGCACACAGTTGAAAAAATCTCCCTCTTGTTCCCCGAGTCCACAGATGGAGCATACGTTCTGCTTGAAATTTAATGTGAAAACTGTTTCCATGGTGGAAAATGATCCCCCAAGCATGGGGAGAATGATGTTGATTAAAATGTTTTTCCATAAGACACACGAGAATGTCGCAATAGACGACAGGAGCCTCAGGTGGAAACTTGATGGAGTTCGGGCCTTGTGAAGGAAGTGGTGGACAGTGGTAGCTAACTCGGATCCATGTTAAGATGCTGTTTATTAACCTTAAAGTCCCAGCATCGCTGACAGGGACAACCTTAAACACTGGGTAATGTTTAAGGATGTTTCCAGCTGCAAGCGTGGCAAAGACGATTGGAGTTGATCACCTCAATTTGACAATTGATAAGGTGGTCCCTCCAGCGGCTGCTGACACCGGGGACTCATCCCCAGTGTTGTCAGCATTCTGTTGTTGTCTGCGCACCACACGACCTCAAAGCTGAGTCTGAAGACTTAGTTTTGCCAGTTTTCTTTCTTTAAAAACTAGTAAGTTTTGTTTTCACCCCTTTGGCCAAAATTAGGTCTTATGTTCATGCCTAAACCATTCTTTGCACGTTGAACTTCATGCTGGGAACTTGTGGCTTGTGTGTAGGTGCTTCCTCACACCCATTTGGTCCCTAGCAGGTGGCATTCTTTGGGGAGGTTGTGCAACCTTTAGGACATGGGTCCTAAAGCATGGACATAGAGCTACGGGTAAACCTTGGGAGTTTAGGCCACCTCTCCCTCTGCTTCCTGATCTGCCTAAGTGCAGCAAGCTATGCTGAAGAGCTGAAGACCATTGCCACCACAGATGAAATCCACCCCAGCCACTATATCCTCCCTGCCAATGAGGGTCTGTGTCCACTAAACCACGAACAAAGCACATCCTTCTTCCTTTGCTGTGATGAAACACTGTGGCTAGAAACAGCATGGGGAGGAGAGGCTTTGTCTGCCGGCACGTCCCAATCTCGGTCCATCCCAGCATGTTCCAGTCATAACCCATCACAGAGGGAAGTCAACACAGGAACTCAGGGCAGGAACCTGGAGGCAGGAACTGAAGCAGAAGCCATGGAGGGTGCTGCTTACTGGCTTGTTTTCCATGGCTGGCTCAATCTGCTTTCGCACAGACCCCAGGACCACCATTCTAGGAGCGCACCACCCACACTAGGCTCCTAGACCCTCTCATACTGATCATAAATCAAGAAAATGTCTCACAGATTTGTGCATATCCTAATGTGATGTGGGGTATTTTCTCAGTTGAAGCTCCCTCTTCCCAGAGGACTCTAGCCCATGTCAACCCGATGAAACACTAAGCTGCAGCTAGTTTTTTCGGTCACAAGGATATGAGAAATAACAAATACTTTCCTGCCCTAACTGAATTACAGTTCTTTATCCACTCAAGTCCAAATCCAGATTTTAGCCTCTCTAGCAACATGCCATGGTTTATATTTTTAAATAAACAGGCTATGGACCCCGTCACTGACCAGTGCTTGAAGTGGTTTTGCTGTCATTAGAGATCATGAGTTGGAAATCCCTCATTTGAAGACAGAAAACCTGAGACCTGGAAGTACAGAAAGAAGCTAATGGTGAAGTAAAAATCTTGGTCTAACTGTCTGCAGGGCTTGAGCTACTAGCACTACCCTATGACAATGTGTCTGAAATATGTATTTTGCTTGTATGTGAGGTGGTGGGAACAATGAACTGTCAAGGCTATTTTTAAAGTCACACAGATGATTTATGCTAAGTGAAGCATGAGGCAGGCATGACTGGATCCAGCCAGTTAGAAACCCTGTTTGTCAGAGGGGATAGACAACCTGAAACATCTTTTGATGGTGGTGTCTCTTGGCACAGTCCCAATGGCCTGAAATAACGTAAGGCAAGAGGACCCACATGTCACTCCTTGGTTCCCTCTCTATTGACTCAAAATTAGAGTAATGTACTCATGCCCCAAGGCTGCCATAGCAAACCTCCACAAGCATGGAACCTCCAAGAAATGGAAATATGTCCTGTTGTAACTCTTGAGGCCAAAGATGTAGAGAAAGGGCTGCAGAGTACAGAGAAGGTAATGAAAGTTATTGTCTTTCCTATTTCAGCTTCTGCAGGATAGTGGCTCTTCTGGGCTCTGTTGAATGGATATAACTTCTGCTGCTACCTTTATATGGTCACCCTCTTTTTTTTCCATGTGTTTTGTCAGGGGTACTCATCTTGAAACTAGTGCTAACCCAGTAATCCTGGACGATTTCATCTCAAGGTCTTAAATTAAGTATATTTAAAGAGACTCTTTACCAAGAGATCAAGTCAGAGGTGCACAGCTTGGCCACAGTGCAACTCATTGTTAAGAGCCACAGATCTCAGGCTATTATCCAAATTTAAATAACAAAAACAAAGAAAGCTTAACATCTATCATCTATCTATCTGTCTGTCATCTATCTATCTATGCATCTATCTATCTGTCATCTATCTATCTATCATCTCAATAGAGTTTCACTATATAGTCTTGGCTGGTCTGGAGCTCACTACGTAGCTCAAGTTGGTCTCCAACTCACAATCTTCCTGCATCTATCTCCTAAGTCCTGCCACAGGCCTGTGCCATCATGGCTAGTGAGGAAGTTCACATTTCCAAAGGGTCTAAGAATTCATGCCGCTATCAGGGGTCTTTTTCATTCTTTTAATCATCTTTGCTTGTTTCAGTTTTACTTTTTGCTTGTCCCAAATTCTTGTTTCCCTGTGAGGTACTTCCTGGAACTCTCACGTACTGACTTTATTGTAGAAAAGGTGCTCCTCTTTCAGAGCTCTGTAGTAAATTTCCAAGGAAGTATCAGATTGGCCAACCCGGGTCACATGTCCATTTGTACAGAGAACATGTTTCTGTGGGAGGACTTGACAGTGACTGATGACTCCTCCAGAACTAGAGAGAAGAGTAGGAGCACAACCCTTACAAGGAAAAGACCCCAGACAACCAGCTAAATATGTTATGCTGAAATATGTGTTCTTCTCTCCCCATTGCTAATGATTCACAATTCTCTGTTTAGAAGATGCTAGTGTCCCTAACTCTATGGGAGATACTGAGCAGAGAACATTTCACACTGAAACTTTACCCTGGGATGGTGTGGGAGGTCCTTTTGTCTATGTGTTGCTTTTATTGGTTAATGAATGAAGAAACTGGCTTGGCCTGATAAGGTAGAACAGAGAGAACTAAACTGAATGCTGGGATGAAGAAGGTAGAGTCAGAGAGAAGTGATGGAGCCACCAGAGACAGATGCTGGGAACTTTAGCTGGTAAGCCACTGTCTCTGGCAATACACAGATTAATAGAAATGGGTTAAATTAATATGTAAGAGATTAGCCAATAAGAAGCTAGAGCTAATGGGCCAAGCAGTGATTTAATTAATACAGTTTCTGTGTAGTTATTTTGGGGCTAAGCAGCCAGAACCAACAAGTGGTCTCCTACTACACTGAGAGATGCTTTTAACTGCATGAAAAGAAAAAGGAAAAGCTACCTAATAACCACATGCAAGGGAGACACCTAAAGAGCCCCCAAAACACCTGTTGAGGAAGACCTGTGGGAGACCAGATAGATCCTTCATGCATATTTACCTGCTAATAAGACCTGGAGATTTGACAAACAAAAAAAAATCCAGAAATACCTCAAATGCTTGACAATTAAGCAGCATACTTCTAAATAATGTATGAATTCAACAATCAAAATAGATATTAGAAAATACTTTAAACTGAAGGCTGATTAAACTGGTACATATTGAAGCTTGTGAGGATGTAGCTAAATGTGTGCTTAGAGGAACCTTTTAGCCTTAATTGCACATGCTAGGGAGAAGAGCTAAAAATGGCACAGAAATGAATATACTTTTGTGGTGGTTTGAGCAGCACTGTTAGGAGGTGTGACCTTGTTGGGGAAGGTGTGGCCTTGTGGAGGAATGTGTTTTAGTCACTTCCTGTTGACTGCTGATCTATATGTAGAACTCTCAGCTCCTCTCCAGCATAATGACTGCCGACACACCATCATGCTTCTCGCCATGAAGATAATGAACTAAACCTCTAAACTGTAAGCCAGCCCCCATTAAATGTTTTCCTTTGTAACACTTGCTGCACTCATGGTGTCTCTTCAAAGAAACAGAAACCCTAAGTAAGCCAACCTTGGATACTGAGTGTCCCCTAAAGGACCTTGTTTTAAAGGCTTGGTTCCCAGGGTAACACTGTTGGGAAGTAGGACCCTTAGCGTGTGGATTGTTATGGATCCTTAAGTTGTTGAGAGCATACCTTTGAAGGGGATTTTGGGACCACTGCATCTTTCTCTTCCTCTCTCTCCTCCTGAGTCCTGATGTGCTGCCCTCAGCAGAAGCTCAAAGCAATAGGGCTACTTGACCTTGCACTGGAGCCCCAGAACCGTGAGCCAAATGTTTTCTTTCTATAACTTAGTTGCCTTAAGTACTTCTTGATACAGAGGGATTCCCCTCTGTATGCTGTGAATATATTTTATTATCATTGGTTAATAAAAAAGCTGCTTCAGCCTATGGCATGGCAGAATATAGCCAGACTGGAAGATATATATAGAGAGAGTAGGCAGAGTCAGGGAGATGCCATGTAGCTGCCGAAAGAGAAAGATGCCAATTGCCAGCCAGAACCTTACTGATAGGCCACAGCCTTGTGGTAATACACAGATTAATAGAAATGGGTTAATTTAAGATGTAAGAGTTAGCTAGAAATGTGCCTAAGCTATTGGCCGAACATAATATAGTTTCTGTGTGATTATTTGGGTCTGGGAAACGAACAGTCTCCAACTACAACTTTTTATGGTAATAGAAAGCTAATTAATATAGTCAAATTTTAAAAAGTTAGAGGCTTAAGAACTGGGAGAATTTTTGGCTCATAGAACTGGAAATCTCAAGTGAGGTTTTGTTTTGAAAGAACGTCAGAGGACTGGGTAGTCACCCATGCTGCTTCCCTGCTATCCTCTCTACCATCTGCACTCCAGGCCATCCTCTCACACGGAAGCTTCCTGAAGCTCCCAGGAATCTTCCCTCCACTCAGCCTTTAAGATCAAAGAGAATTCTTTCCACAGGGTTCCAGTGAAGCTTTCTGAACTAAGTGATCCTTTTGGCTTAGGTCTCATACCCACCACTGAATTAATGAGTGGGTTTAGGGAAGAGATTCTTCCAACCGACCTAAATAAAGTAGATTCTCTGTAGTGGTTTTCATGGGACCATGACCTGGCTCAGTTGGTGAAGGCACTTGTATTGTAACACAAGCCCGATGGCCTGAGTTTGACCCTCTATAAAGGTGGAAGGAGAGAACTGACTTCAGACAGTTGTCCTCTGACCTCCACGTACGCACCATGGCATGTAGGCACATGCCACACACATGGGAGCCCGTGCGCGTGCGCACACACACACACATGCACACACACAACAATTTTTAAAACCATGCTTTGCATAACATTTTGATTTAGCTAGGAAAACGTGTGCATTCTTAAAAACAAACTGTCTTCATTTATTGCTATTTTCTAAGTGTTTTAATTTTAAAAAACAGGAGACTGATCTTTGATCCCATTTCCACAAAGTGTTTGGCAAAGTCCACCATGACCATTTTGTGAATGAGACAGAATCTTACTTAGTGCATCTTACAGCTGACTATTAGCCAGACTGTTGACTCCTGATCTCTCGTTCTCATTCTATTCTATTGTAACTATTTTCAGACCATCTGATTATAATTTATTGCTGACCAGCTTGGTATCTTGCAGATATCTTGGTAGGATATCTCTTTAGTGAATGTTTTTCTGGAAAATTCTTTTTAATAACTAACTCAAAGTCGTTCCTTCTGCCCCTCTTTCCCCACTCCCCCTCCACTTCCTTCTCCTCCTCCTCCTGTGGGATTCTTTTTAGAATTTCTCTTGGATAAATGTGTAAGGGTTTATTTTTTTCTTGAAGATGTTTTGAAATGGATACTATTGCTATTGATGGGGAACACATTTTCTTTTGAAAGGATTAAGATGGGTTTGAATAGTAGTCAGTGTGACAGCCTACATTTAGGCAGAAAGAAATCTCTTGTCTAAGTTTAGGATGTGAGAGAACATACATGGCAGCAGCTTATGTGAGAAGACAAGATCCAAACAAGCCAACAGCATCGCAGATCCCGAGGAAAGTATCATCATCCCACGCCTGGGTGAGCCTGACCATGGCAGGTCTGCTCCATCCCCCACAGGGCATGCCACTGACGAGCTCTAATGGGGCTTCGGACCCTGGGCACACATTTAAAGGGGGCATTGACAGTCTCAGTAATTCTCCAATCAAGGCTCTCTGAAGGCCAAGGCATTTCAGACCATCCTGAAGGGAAGAAAAAGATACACTTAGTTCAAGGAAAGAGCAGCTGTGTTCTTAAACAGGAAAGGACTTCACAGAAGGGGCAAGCGGCCTGCTCCTCGACCCCGGTATGTGTGCCAGGAGACTGAGAGGCACTTCTGGGGGGTAGATCTGACTCAGGACGAGATGACACTTCTTAAGAAGCACATGATTGAAAGAGGAGGGACCCCACCCACTCCTCGATGCCCTGCTCCATAAGCCGTTAGGAGACCTTTCCCACGGTCTTTTAGGAGTCCCTAGACAGCTGTATAAACTAGAGAGATCACACAAGCTGGCTACAATCCCTTTCCAGCCCATGGCCGGAGTGCAGCCTCTGGATAGGAGTCAGGCTGTAGGGAGGGTCTGTTTCTAGGCTGGTGAGCACACCCCTTCCTCATGCTAATGGGGACCAGTTAAGGACAGGATGGAATTGAGCTAAGCCTCCTCTTCTCAGGTATCCATGGTATTTTGTTAAGGGATACAGGGAGTGTTCTGGATGCTATCTGTTAAGAGATGGGTTTCACAGAGCTAAAGAGAGGGACTTGCCTGTCACAGCCTGGTGTGGTTGGTTTGTTTTGGATGCTGTTGGCTACTGGTCTAGAAAGTTGGTGTAGCTTGAATGTACCCCCTAAAGTTAATGTGTTATAAGCTCTGTCTTCTGTCTGTCAGTGGTATTTGGTGGCATGCCCTTTGGGAAGTACTTAGGGGTTCAGTGAGATGGGGGCCCTGATGATGCCCTTAGTGGTTTTATAAGGAAAAAGGTGAATTGAACAGGCACACTTGATGTCTCTTGCTGTATCACACTCTCCTCTATGCCATGATGGACCATAAAACCTTCCACAGGTACCATGCTCTTGGATGGTCCAGTCTCCAGAACCAAGAATTACACAAACTGATTATTTATAAATTATCTTGTCTCTGATAACAATCTGTCCTGGCAACAGGAAACCCAGGGCTGGGAGTCTTCCTACTCAAAGTGGGCTTCCCCACTGGGCTGGGTTGGAAACTGGTCACTAGGCACCAGCTCTGGTTAAGTAGCTGATGAACCAGTACCTGATCCACTCTGGCTATTACAATTTGGTAAACCAGCCATGGTGGTGAGAATGGAGTGGCTCCTTCTCCAAGAGGCTTGAAGAATGAGGGGAAGACAGCTGTGACCATTCTAGGTAGACAGCAGCTTTCCTGCTATGTTGGTTAATTTTCATTGTCAGCTTCATTAGATTAGCGAAGCCCACGCTGGGGGTGTTTGTGAGGCCATTTCCAGATGCACTTAGATGATAAGCTCCCTGATCTATCAGAGGATCATTTAATTTGTAATATGATGCATTCTTGGGTGGTGGTAGAAGGTGGGGCTGTGGCCTACTTGGAAGAAATAGATTAATAGAGGTTTCTCTTTAAAAAATTTTTTTAGATTCATTTATTACATGTGTATGAGTGTTTGCCTGCCCCACATGTAAGCCTTGTGCTCTAAGAGGTCAGAAGAATGTGCCAGATCTCCTGTAACTGGAGTTCCAGATGTTTGTGATACACAAGCAGATTCTGGGAACCAAATCCAAGTCTCTGTAAAAGCAGTCACTGCTCTTAGCTGCTGAGCCACCTCTCCAGCCCCTAGGTGTGTATTACAGGCCACATCTTGTCCTGGCCTCCTCCTGTATTCTCCCCATCTGCTTCTTGGTGGTCATGATGTAAGCTATTGTTCTGTTCCACACCTGCCCCACCAGGCAGGACTGAACCCTCCGAAACTATGAGCCAAGATACATCCTTCCTCCTTTAGTTATTTCTGTTGAGTACTTTGATCACAGCATGCAAATGAGTAATGGACCCGTTGACAGAAACTCAGAGCCCTGTTGGAGGTGGGGAATGTGGGGGAGAAGAGGTGCCCAAGTGCCTGGGTCAGGCTATGGGTGAGAGTCTGTGTCTGTGGCCCAAGCCTGTATGTACATGTGCAAAGCTCTCCCGCTGCCTCAGCGGCCTCAGACATAGGAAGAAGGGCAGCCAGCACCTCCCTCTCAGGGTCTGAGATGGAGGAAGTAAGGTCAATGCTTGAGAAGAAATTCTATCGTGGGTCACAGTGCTCGGAGCTCACTGGGCTACAACGGTGTTTGAAGAATAGCAAAGCAGAGCAGGCAGACTCCAGATTCCACCCCAGCTTTACCCATGTATTACTATGGGTTTCAACTTCCCCGGGCCCCCTCATGCATGAAGTAGGAATAACAGAGATGACCTCATGGACTGGTGCCTGAATGAATGTTTGAACACAGCCACACTTTGTTGTTCCAAATTTCCATTATTTGTCCTGGAAGAACATTAATCAGAGCTCCCTTCTAGAGCAATAAGCCTTGCCACGAAAACTCCCCCGGCCTGGAGAGTGCCGGGGAACATCAGCTCTCTGATGCCGAGGAGCTAGTTGTCACATCTTTGCCTTGGCTGGACTCATCCACGCTGGTAGCTGGCTACTTGCAGAGCAAAGGAGGAAAGAGGCTGCAGCATAGCAGATTGGAGGCCTCTCGTGATGTAGTCCCTGGAAACCAGCTCTTCCCATGGGGGACGGGCATCGGTACAGGTTCCAAAGAGGGGTATGCAGGATGCAAAATATACAAACAAGCTCTTGACCACCGTGCAAGGGAGGGTCCAGGGAAGGCCTCCTTGGTGACAGCTTGGTGGGGACAGGATCCGGGACATGAGCCTATCCGGTGAGCACTTCCAGTAACAGGAAGAATGGTGACGGCTTCTGAGATGTCCACATCAGATTCTGGGCACCCTCTCTCCTCATTCCATGCAGGAGAAAACAGATACAAGATGAGCAGACAGTCACCAAGGAGAAGCCCCCTGACATCCAACCTGTGCTTTTCAGAGGCCAGCAATGACTACTCCAGAAGACAGGAAGTGCTGTCGTCCTCAGTTTGCAGAGAGAACTCGGGGAAAGCAACTGAAGCAGCTTTCCAGGGGCAGAACAGTGTCAGAGCTAGGACGTGAACCTGAGCTTTTTGGTTCCAACATCTCTCCCTGTATGATGCTGAACTACTGAGGACCCTATACTGGCTTTTACTTGAGAGTGGCTCGTGTCACGTGACTTTGCTTGCATTTGTTGACAGTGCAAGCCACAATATCAAATCTAATGCCAACGGGTACAGACAAGTAAGGGATTATCATTCCCGTCAGGAGGGGCCAGTAAACACTTGAGCATAATAATGCCATCCACAGAAGTCTCGAAGCGTTAAGTCCTGGAGGATAGACAAAGAGTTCTGCCTCTAGGATGGTGACCTAATAAAATGTCCTTGTCCTTGATCCTGAAGCATCCTAAGGGGAGGAGGGAGGGAGGAGGAGCAGGAGGGATCAGAGAGGAGCCCCTTGGAGGCCAGTGGTATAAATTAGCCAGGAAAGGAAAAGGGGACAGTCAGGCTCTGGCTGGAAAGTGACAAGGGCAAGTGCCCTTGGCCCAGGGAGAAAGGGGGGTGGGAGGCCAGCTACCTGTTTCCACCAGGGTCACCAGACTCCAGGAGGGAGCAGAGAGGAGCAGAACCCTGGCACTGCCTGCAGCTATTGTCTGGTTGGAAGAAGGATCAGTCACGGCTCTGTGACCCAGTTTTAATCCTGCGCATTAGTGAGGAAAGCTGGGGCAACCAAACTTTAGTCTGTAAAGGAGCTTAATTTCTTTTGAAAAAAGAAGATGCATAAGCATCACTGTGGATGAGTGCAGATCAGGACAGAAACAGCCAGGAAGAGAGCAGGTCACACAGAGGGGCTCAAAGGAAGTGGTCCCTCTGAGTTTAGACCTGCCTGGGCTGGCATTCAGGACCAGCGGTGATGACATGCTGTTTGCGGGCCCAACGGGGTTGTGAGCATATTTCTCAACAAAAATCATGACACACTCGCACACATACACACACACACACACACGTGTATATGTGTATATATGTGACCTAGGTCAGAATATTTTAAAGTAAAACTGGCACAAAAAATGTGAGATATCATGTCAGAGTCTACCGGGGTTCTTACAACTGCTTACACCGAAGTCCTCTCTGAGGAGAGGCTTTCTCTGGAGGTGACTCACCCTGAGTGGATCTTCCCATTAGCTGTTTGAACACTAGAAAAATGTAAAGGGTTCTCCATTGTCATCATGGCAGGAAGCATGGTGGCACATAGACAGAGTTGGTGCTGGAAGGTAGCTGAAAGTTCTACATCTGAACAGGCAGGATGGGACAGCGAGGCACTGGGCCTGGCTTGAGCTTATGAAACTCCAAAGCCCATCCCAGTGACACACTTCCTCCAACAAGGCCACACCTACCCCAACAAGGCCACACCTACCCCAACAAGGCCACACCTCCTAATAGTGCTACTCCCTAATGACCAAGTGTTCAAGTATAAGAGCCCAAGGAGGCCACGCCTATTCAAACCACTACATTCTACTTATAAGAGGCTTACAGCCATATCATAATGCAAAATGCATTTAATTCAAAACTTCAAAAATCCATACAGTCTGTCACAGTCTCAAACTTGTTTCAAAGTCCTAAGTCTCTTCTGAGACTCAACACAATCTCTTAACTGCAACCCCCTAGAAATCAAAATCAAAAACATATCACATACTTCCAATGTATAATGGCAGAGAATATACATTATCATTTCAGAAGGGAAGAAAGGGAGTATAGTGAGGAAATATTGGAGTAAAGCAAGATAAAAATAAAATAAAATAAAATAAAATAAAAACAAAACACAAAATACCTGGGTAAGCTCCAAACTTTGCATCTCCATGTCTGATGTCAAAAAACTCCTCAGATCTCCAACTCCTTCCAGCTTTGTCGAAGGCAACACACTTCTTTCTTTTGGTCTGGTTACACTCCCTTTTAGCAACTTTCCTCAGCAGGTACCCCATAAATCTGGCATGGCCAATATTGCGACGTCTCCAAGGCAATCCAGGCTTCACCTTCACAGATTCATGCAATGGCCTCTGTAGGCCTTTATGTAGGAACACCCCTGACAGACACATGCCTGGCCTCAGCAGCTTTCCTTATTCATAAAAGCATATTCCATAACCGCTTTCTTGTGTTCTTGACTCTAAAGCCAGACCACATGGCCAAAGCTGCCGAGTGTTGCTTCTTGCTGGACCTCTCGTCCAATTACATCTACATCAGCTTTTTGTTTTTAATGGTTTCTTCCACTGCCTAAACTTGCCTGTCCTGGCACTCACTCTGTAAACCAGGCTGGTCTTAAACTCAGAGATCCTCCTGACTCTGCTTCCCAAGTACTGGAATTAAAAGTGTGCACCACCACACCAGGCTTTAAATTTTTCTTTAATTCCTTTTCACAAATTGGAAGCTTAGTTATCTGGGTATTGCCCTGAAGCCACCACTCCCTATAATCCATTTAACATTAGACCCTTCCTTTAATCCACTTATCTCCTTAAACACCAAATTTAGCTCCATTCTACTTCCTGGTACCCCTTTTCTTCTCAAATTATACATTTTGTATTTTTCCTTTCTCAACTTGCTCCTTTTCATTATAGATCTGCAAAGACTGGCCACTAATAACCACATAATACAGTCAATAGGAGGCTATTTTGAAATCTCCTTTGCCAATTCAGTTAATCTAAAACTCTTCAATTTAGCCTCAGGCAGACTTTTTGGACAAGGACAAAAAGCTCTTTACCAAAACATCACAAGAATGGTCTCTACACCACATACTAAAATTCTTCTCCTCTGAAATCTCTTGAGCTAGTCTCCCACAGTTCAAATCCCATCAGCACCACTGTCTTCCATGCTCCTACTGGCATGGCCCATTAAACCCCAGTTAAAGCATCCAACTGCTTTTATAATGCAAAGTTCCAAAGCTCACATTCCTTCTACCATGGTCTATTGTATCACAGTAATACCCCACTCCTGGTACCAACTTCTGCCTTAGTTATGGTTTTTATTGCTGTAAAGAGACACCGTGACCATGGGAACTTTTATAAAGGAAAACATTTAATTGAGGCTGGCTTACAAGTTCAGAGGTTTAGTCTGTTATTATGATGGGAAGCATAACAACATGCAGACAGACATGGTGCTGGAGGAGGAGCCAAGAGTTCCACATCTGGATCAGCAGGCAGCAGGAAGAAAGAGTGAGCCCCTGGGCCTGATTTGAGCTTATGAAACTTCAAAGTCCACCCACAGTGACACACTTCCTCCAATAAGGCCTTGTGTCCTAATCTTTCCAAATAATGCCATTCCCTGTGAACCTCTAGGGGCTATTTTCATTCAAACTACCACAACCAATTTGTTGAATTGTAAGACATCTTTGGGGTAAAAGTGATAGGTGAACATATGTTTAGCATGGAAAAAATAAAAGTAAAACAAAACAGGTAACTTGTGAGACTATCCATGAGCTGGTTTCAGTGTCTTGGGTTTATTTGTGTATTTATTTATTTATCTATCCATGAATTTATGCATTTATTTATTTTATTTGGATAATAACACACAGTGTGACAAAAAGCCTATTAGGTATATATAGGTCAGTTGCTTTAACAAGCTAAAAAAGTTAGTGACTTAAGCAAAAGCAAAAGCTTTTTCTTTTCCTCTGTCCTTTAAACTTTGAGTTACCTAGGATAGCTGCAAGAGAGGAATGGTTTTCAGTGGGTCTGATCCACCAGGTCATGCAAGGATCCAACTCTTTCATCGTACTGTCTTGTGATTCCCTGTCGCTTCATCCTTCATGGAACCAGTCCATTCCCCGTATGATAGTTGATTGGGTTTAAAATTACCTGGGAGACACACCTTTGGCCACGGCTCTGAGGGAATTTCCAGAAAGGATGGGAAGACATACCCTCATGTCAGTAGCACCTTCTCATATATGGCTGTGATATAGAGATCTAGGGGCAAAGCAACATGTATACACTTGCCTTCCTTCTACTTCCTGAGTGGGTGTGTCTATCCACACTACTGAGCTCTTCTGTGACATCAGGCTTCTTTCTCTGCCTTCCAGTGTGGACCAGTGACTCCAGGGAACTTCCAGGCTTTCAGCATTGAGTGAGTATTTCTGGGATGTTCCCCTTCTTGAACTGAGCAGCTACTGGGTTCCCCGCATTTCTAGGGTACACACAGCTACTACTGTACCCAGTCTCTATTGCATAGACAAATATAGTAAACTCACTTCTATGACATATATATATATATATACATACATACATACATACATACATGCAGTATATTGGTTCTCTTCCCTTAGAGAGCCTGTCTAGTACAGACTTGGATACCAGGAATGCTGTCTTGCCCTTGGAGTGCTTTTCTTGTTGTACCAGGGTAGGACATTAGGTTTCTCCTTGGTAGTGTTTAAACTCTAGCAATTGCAGCTGCTTTCTTTGTACCCATTTTGCAGTTTTAAACTTGTTTACATTCCTCTCCTTGCCAGGATGCACATTTATAGTGTCTTACTGTAGATCAGACTAAGAACAGCAAGTAGCAGCCATGTCATTGTCTGGATATTAACTATCTCGGAACTACTTCTGGAGAACAAGTTGGTCCATTTCTTTTGCATTCAAACTCATTCAGATTTTCAGGATCTGGGCAGAATGCAGCCACATTCTTTGCTGGAATGTAACATGCCTGGCCACTAGTCCAGTTCCCAACAGTCTTCACTCCTTTCTGAAACATCACGAGCTGAGCCCTACTATGTCTACATTTCTCTGGTATTCCAGTCTTCTCATTTCCCACCAGAATGGCCCGTATCAAGCTCTGATTATGGCATAATGGGCTTTCTCTAGCTTACAGGCCAAACGCTTCCACGTTTCTTCCATAGACCAACTCAATGGCCAATGAGTCACGTGGTCATATTAATCCTAACATGTCTGGTACCAAATTCCTATACTGGTCACCTTTCTCATTGCTCCAGCCAAATACAGGACAATAAACAGCTTGAGGAAAGAAAGGTTTCCTTTGGTTCACAGCTCACAGGGTGGAGCCATCAGGGCAGGGAAGGCACCTGTGGAGGGTGGGGTGAGATGGCAGGAGCTCCTGTGCTGTTGCACAAGAGGCCATTTGCTCATCTCTATCTGAACAGATTGGGGGGGCAGAAAGGGGATGATGACTCTCAGATTTCTCCTCTTCTCCTTTTTATTCAGTTCAGGGCCTCGGTCTGATATCCTACTAATACACTAAGTGTTAGTACACTAGTTCACATATGTGGCAACCAAAACTAACTGCCACAATCCCCAAGCCTACTTCAGTGATTTGAATAAAAATGGTTCCCAGAGGCTCATAGGGAGTGGCACTAATAGGAAGTGTGGCCTTGTTAGGGGAAGTGTGTCGTTGGAGGCAGGCTTTGGGGTCTCAGATGCTCAAGCCAAGCCCAGTGTCACTGTTTCTTCCTGCTGCCTGCCAATCCAGATGTGGAACTCTCAGCTACCTCTCCAGCACCATGTCTTCCTGTGTGCTGCCATATGCTTCTCACCATGAGGATAATGGACTGAGCCTCTGAAACTGTAAGTCGGCCCCAATGAAACGGTTGTCTTTCTAAGAGTTGCCGTGGTCATGGTGTCTCTTCACAGCAGAAGAAACCCTAAGTCATCTATCTTGTAGTCATGGTAATGGGTGCACAGGGCAGCAGCTTCCCTGACATCTGTTCACACATCTCTTCCACAATGTTCCATTTTCTTAACTTAGTAGTATATCCATGGCTGTGTGCAGAGGGCACTGGGAAATACAGTCTTTGGTTGGCCAGGTCTATAATCAGCAGAAGGAAGTGAAAAGGGAGCAAAAATTTTGGAGAACCACACTCAGCAAACAATTGCGATATTTATTTCCCCAAATCAATAATCAGAGCTCAGCTGTCAAGCTCTCTCTCCAAATGGTGTAACTAAGAGCTGCAACTGTGATCATCTTTCACAGCTGAAGTAATTCAGTCCTGGGATCTGCGTGCAACGTCTCTAAGGGCTTCATAACTCAGCCCAGCAAAGCGGGAGAACTTGCCCATTGTCCGTGCTCTCTACTCTAAAGTCCTCTGAAGCCAAAGCCTGCAAAGGTCCTGAGATGTGTTGTGGCCCGGGGAAGCATTAAGAGGAAGTGGGAGCTAGGCAGGACCCCACCCACTGCATTATTTTAGTTCTGGGTGGTATCATGATGCCACCTGGGGGCCCCAATTCTTAAAATGCATCTCACCAAAACTGGGCCTTCTGCTCCCTTTCTGTACCTCCGTCTGTGGAGGGCTCAAGCAGGCACTGTTCCCTCCGCCATCCCTCCATCACCCCAGTTTTCCTATCCCACAGCCACAAACGCCCCCACAAAGTTGGTAAGACAATCCATTCCAAGGTCAACTGTTGTGTGTGTGTGTGTGTGTGTGTGTGTGTGTGTTTCAGGAAGGCGCTAGGCTAGAGAAACAAATGGAGACCCAGGAAAGTGAGTGGGTGATGTCCTCAGGCCACAGACAAGACCTGTTAGAAGGCAAATTACTGTCCCCTCTTGTCAACTCAGCAGGGCCTAACCATTGGAATCAGCATCCCCATGAGGGCCCCCATGGACACTCAGGTGTCCACAGAAACTGCAGCACTGTCCTCAGCAGTCCAACCAGACTCTGACAATGTCAGGAAAGCAGGGCAGAGCATGCCCCCTGGCAGCAGGGAGGGAGGGCCTCAGCATCACCTGCGGTCTGGATGACACTGTGAGGGCTAAGGCAGTGTCCCTGCAAGTGTGGAGACTGGCCTTGCACAGCAGAAGGACATTCAGATGGAACAGGCCATCTCCTCCCCCTCTCTAGGACCCAGGAGCTGTCTGCAAGCAGCCACCCTGATGGTGCCATCCTGGAATGCCCGACATGTCTCATCTGTGCATCTCAGTGGGAGCCGCCAACGGAGACAGACAGATGGACAGATGGGAGAGAGGAGAACACGGGGGAGGGACAGGGACGGGACGCAAGAGTGACAGGAAGAAGGAAGAGAGAGGACAGGAAGGAGGGAGGGCAGAGGAGGGAGAAGGAAAGGAGTAAGGAAAGAATCAGGGGAGGAACAGACAGTGAGCTGGGGGGAGGAGGAGAGGAGGGGACGGGACGGGAGGAGGAAAGGAGGGGAGGGGAGGAGGGAATGAGGAAGAAACAAAAAGAAGATTTTCTTTTTCTATATGCTGCCTGCTTAGTGTAAGGCATTCAGAAATTTCTAGTTCAAGCCTGTCTACATACAGGGTTAAATTGCATCCCTCATCTCAGAATGCCTTGTTGAAATCTTAACATACTAGTGGCCCAGAGGATGACCCTAGTTGGAAATAGGATCACTGCAGGTGTCATTGGTGAAAATGAGGTCGTATTGGGGTGGGATGGAGTCCCAATCCAATAGGACTGGGCACAGATAAAAGTCTATGTGAAGAAAGGGTCAGAACTATGCGTTCATGAGTCAAACAATATGTAAAGCCATCACCCTGTAGGAGCAAAGGTATTATCCCCCTTTCCCTGTGGGATTCAGAATCCCTGTGTTCAGGAAAATGGTCCCAGGTTGAAAATTCTTGGATCTTTCATCTGGATGGATACTCTGACTTTACAATTACTCCACATCTATATTTATAGCTCTGCTTCTAGACTGGGCTGGAGACTCCTCGCCCATAAAACAGGGATGGAGGTATGTGGCACTGTGTGACACCAAGCTTTTTAGATGCCGGGACAAAGAAAAGATGTCCGTGTCTCTCCACAGGGATTACTGTTGGACTGAAAATGGCCAGCAAGTTATCAGCCAAGAAGACATCTAGAGTATTCTCTGAAAAAGCCTCTGATTTGAGATTCTACTCAAAATACCAGTCCTGGGGCCACTTCTGATCAAGTGATTGAAATACTTTGGGCAGAAGGACAGAAGGATCTGAACTTCCTGAAAGCTCTCCACCAGGCCTGACCGACCATGAGAATGATTGATACTGGTCTAAGGTATGTAGACATAAACCTAGACTAATATCATATTTCTCTCATAACACACACACTCACATGCATACACATATATGCGCACACATAGACAAGCACATATACACATACACACATATACACACACACCATACATAAACCACATACATATACACACACCACACACATATACATATACAACACACACATACACATACACCATACACATACACAAACATACCATACGCATACCATACACATACACCACACATTACACACACACACACATATACAGGTACACATACATATACACCACATACACACACACACCACANCACACACCACACACATATACATATACAACACACACATACACATACACCATACACATACACAAACATACCATACGCATACCATACACATACACCACACATTACACACACACACACATATACAGGTACACATACATATACACCACATACACACACACACCACACACATATACATATACAACACACACATACACATACACCATACAYGTACACAAACATACCATACGCATACCATACACATACACCACACATTACACACACACACACATATACAGGTACACATACATATACACCACATACACACACACACCACATATATGCCACACACACACATACACATACATATATACACACGGAGGGTTAAAGTAAAAGGGAGACTATTTGGGAAGAGAAGGAGGACAGATGGGAGAAGGAAAGGGTAATGGGTGAGTAAGGTCAAATTAAGTGTTGTACATGAATAGAAATGTCATTATGAGACCCATTACTTCTTGCAATGAATACATAATAACATTTTTTAGAAAAGAAGAAACCCAAGGAAGGACTTCCTTATTTAATAAGATTATACTTTCTAGAACAACAGCAACAACAACAACAAAACACAGACCACAAATTTCATAGCAGGCAAATACCTTCCCACTGGCCTTATGAAACACATTCCCCTTTCCTTCCTTACAGCCTCTGAGTCAGAAAGTTCCTTCTCCAATCAGAAGAGGCAGTAGGACCAGAGGCACTTGGGTGAAGGCAGTCCATGAGTTTGAAGGACAGTCCTCACCAGGGTGGAGGAGGCCAGGTACGGCATTTCCAACGAGGGAATGCATTCCCTATGTGCACAATGAAGCTAACTGAAGAAACAGCTGGGTCTTCTCTTGAGTGGAGCAACTCATGGTACCCTGCAAGTCCAACTACAAGCCAGACCTAGTCTCTGTCTACTCTAGTCCCAAATATCCAGATAATCACAGAAGTCCTTGACCTTGTCCAGGACAGCCTCTTTCTTTTGCACTGGGATTCAGGTACAAGACTAGGGTATTCACAAATTCCTTTCTTTATCAGTTTTCCAAAAAATCCAACAGAATGATGCAAACTGGAGAAATGAATGCATCGGGTTCCAGTTTCCAGGACACCTGGGTGGGCTGGGAGCTCCAAATTTCTTCATCCTAGGTCCTTCACGATGACAATAACCACTGTCACGGAGACCCACTACATGCCAGACAAACTGAGAGCAGACTTTTACAAATACCCCCTCCACCTTTTGAGATAGGCTGGCCTCAAACTCTATAGAACCATAGAGTTCCATAGGAGACCTTGAACTCCTGATTCTCCTGCTCCATCCCTGTCCTCCAGACTATCACTACCTTTTCTACAGAAGGAAACTACAGCCACAAGAAAATAGGAATGACAATGAAACCCTAGGTGCAAGGAAGGTAGAAAGCTTGGTCAAGTCCATAACAGATGGCCTGTTAATCTATGTTCAAACCCCAAACCTTCCACTACTAAGGTTCTTCTACTACTTGTAGTTTGCACATAAAGAAGCCATGTGGGGGAATCCACCTCCTTAGTCTCTCTAGAGCACTTCGTTGTTGTGCCCTTCTGTAACAGGATTTCCCGAATACAATGACTTAAATAAGACAAACACTTTTTACTTTGTCATGACACAGGCTAGGCTTGAGATCCAGGTCACAGCTGAACTGTGTGTGGAGCAAGACCTTTTTGTTATCATCTTACCACTGTAGAGTTTTCTTAAGCAGTTGGTTAAGGACAGCTCTCTAGCATCTCCACATTCCAGGCCATAAGGAAGAAAAAAAAAGAAGAAAAGAAGATCCGCAGAAGATTCACACATGATTTTTGCTAACACCCCAGAAACCTGAACCTGACAGTGGTCACACATAGCTGCAAGGGAGGCTGAACACTATAATCTTGAACTGGACTGATGAAACCAAATTTACTATCACTGTGGCAAACAGTGGAGGATATTATGAGAGATGATCACAGTGCCCACTATGAAATAAATAGAGACATACTTACAGCATAAGCTAGAAGTTTGGGGAATGTGAATAACCAGGGTGAGAAAACTCATCCAGATTTTGCTTAATGAGCTCTATAGTAACTATTGCTTTTTATGCTGTTTTCTATATCAGCAGTAACATTTGGAGTTGTACTGTAAAATATAAATCTAATTATGTCACTTCCCTGCTTACATTCCTTTGTTGTTCATTCACTGCCTATAGGGCCAGATCTGTTCATCAAATCCTTAGAACCTTGGTGAATGTTTATTAACTCTCTCACTACCATGACATCACTACCCTAAAGCCTGAGCTCCTCCAAATACCACAGCATCACCGTTCTGTGACTTCATGTACGATGACTATGCTGTGGGAGACTTTCCCTTTTGTGAGTAGATATAGCTCAATCTTCAAAGACTGAGGCTCAATGATAACTAAGGTCTCTTTTTTTCCTAGATAAGCTCTTTTGAACAGCCCTCCCACCACACACAAAGACAGACAAATCAAAATTAGAGCTACTACATAAACCACCCATAACATTCCTGGCTATATAGTCGAAGGATTCCTAATCAACAGACCAGAGGCACCTGAATAGTCACGCTAATTACAATGCCATTCACTATACCCATGTTCTGGAATCACTCTGGACAGGTATCAGCAGATGAATGAATAAAGGAATTATGATACTGTTGACAGTGTGTTTTATTCAACTATAATGGATAAGAACAAAATAAAATGGTATATGTGTATGAATATACCATTATGAAACCCATTACTTTTATGCTAATTTAAAAATAAATAAATCAAAAGTTTCCCCTTCCCAGTGTACCACACATCCTATATACAGACAGAAAACAGTGTTTATGTAATGGTTACTCTATATAGCACTGACATTTCTGGGTATCTTTCTGTTGCTATCATAACAAAATACTGTAATCTTTTCCATTTGAATTTGTCATATATAAGCATGCTTTCTGTATTCTAGGACACCTCCTCAGAGTGGGATTGTTCTATGGAAATTTATATCTTTAACTCAAATCTCTAAAAATAATTTTATTTTCATATAAGCTGTACCAAAGATATTTCCCTCCGGTTTTTTTACCAAACCAAAGAAGAAAAAAGAAAGAAAAATGTTATTTTAATGCACAATTTGTGCAGTTCTGAAGCGCAGGATCTGTGTTTATTTAGCTTTGCTTAGGGTTGTGTGGTGGATGATCCTGCAGTAGTGAGAACTCATGTGTGGTTAGCCCGCCCGGAGCATGTCATTGCAGCAGTGAGAACTCACGGAACAATGGGGAAGCGTGAGTGAAGTAGAATTCAGGGGAGGGGCCAGGCTGGCTTACCCCACCTATCCTCACAGGAACCAATCGAATCCTACAGTACTTACACTCTCCCATGAGACAATATTAATGCTTTTGTGAGGGTGGTAGGTCCATGACCTAACTACCTTCCCCTACACCCTACTTCTTAAAAGTTCCATGGCCTCAGTGATGCTCAGCTGGAAATATGAGACCTGTTTAGAGCCATAACCATAGTAAATATATATGTAATCAGGAAGTTCCTGAGTTCAGGGCTGGCCTGGGTTGTGTAGAAAGTTTGAGGCCAGATGGGCATACGTGGTGAAATCTAGTTTGAAACTAACAAAAACAAGTGTTTATCTCCTAAAATTAGTCTTAAAATCATGTCTATGTATAGAAATTAGGATAAAACTAAGTTGCTATAGTAGAAACAGCCAAATAGATCTGGAGAAATGGAGTGATCTCTACTTGCACAGAGGTGTGTGTTATATGGACACAATATTCGTGAAAACTCAGCAAACACACACCTAAGGTTTGGGTCTTTCATTATGAATCCGGTGAAAAGCAAGTATTGAGTCTCTTTAATAGTATACGTGATGAATTGTTCAAGATAAGATGCAGGGACCTCACCATTCTCTTAGAATTCTCCCTAAAATGGAAGAAGAACTGATGGGTGGAGGGATGGGCACAAAGATGGATAGGTATGTAATTCTGAAAAGTACCATGAGCAGCTAACAGTGTACCTCAGCCTGTGGATATATGGATATGCCCTGTATTTTAGCTTTACTGTATGTTCAAATTTTCATGGTAAATATGAATAAAATGATCTCATTATAAAGCGGTTTTAAAATTATAGTTTTTTTTAACCTCAGAAATAACAACTCAGAGAAATTGTGCCAGGCCTGTGGGCAGTTCTGTCCCATCTGTCCATTCAAGGATGCCAGGCCTGTGGGTAAGGACTCTACTGCTTCCAGGTTGTGAGATCATCGCTCCATCATTTCCAAGGCTCAGTGGCCTTGTTCTTGTCTGGAACAAAAGTTGGGCCACTGTCTTGTGATTGACAGATGGGTCTCACGAAGACTGCAAAACCATCCTTCCTGACTCTCACACAATTCTTGCTGTACAATCCCAGGACTTCCTGGCTCTCCAGACTGGAAGTCCTGCAGTACTGAGTAAGTTCCCTGTGCTTTTCAATGTGATTGCTCTGCATCTGTGTATGAGAGCTTACTTTCAGTAGGCTAGAATGAGATAGAAATACTAACCCCAGAAAATTGGTGGGTTTGGAAGGAGGCAGGAGAGATACGCATCTCTCAAGGTCTGGACCCAGCAACAGGCTGTGCATAGCTTCGGTCTATATTCGATGGGAAGAGCTGAGTCATGGCACCACATGTGACCTTAAGGGAGGCTGAGGAATAAGCAGCCCCATGCTCAGAATTAACAAGAGTGTCTTCCACACCTGCCCCAAACATATTGGAACACCATTTAGCTCTTGAAATCGAGATGCCTCCAGTGACCTTAAAGTCCTTGTAGCCAGTAGGAATGTTTTACACATCTTTGGACTGTTGGAACAAAATATGGGCTCTGAGATGATCTGTCTTAAAAATGGTTTGCTGAATGAATGAATGAATGAATGAATGAGTAGGTGAATGAACAAAAGCACAAAGGAATGGTAAGAATTAATAGTATTTTTTAAACCATGTATTTCTCCATAGGTGTCTACTTTTAGGCATAGACAGCAAGTCACATCCTGAACTTCTAGGTCTACAGCATGTCAGCTCATGCTATGGTGTAATTCAAACAGAGCAATTCATTAGTGTTTAGGTCTCCCATCTTTCTTCTTCTCTTGAATCTTGACTTCATTAATAGCAAGCTTTCATAAATTTTACTAAACAATCTTAGATATCGCAGAAGAAAAACACTTAGCCTGGTTAATAATGGGAATTTTTTTGCTCTTTGTTAAAGCAATGGAGTAGCCCCAATTTGAATTAAAATATATTAAATTGCCTACTTATTACCACTGGCCCACAAGACTTGCATTTGTTTTTTCTTCTTTTAAACTTGCATAAATATTTGGAAGTCAGATAATTGTATTTCTTCCAGTATATTCTTCAAGTCTAATTTAATTGACTCATATTTAGCCTTTTGCCAATTGATTCAAATTGCTAGTTTTTTTCCTGTGCTTCTCTCATTTAGCTTAAAATTTGAAGAAACATGATGCTATTCTAAGTAGTATTTAGTTCAAGCATTAGCTAGATCTTAAAGCTATAGTTAATTTTCTCTTGTGGTCCATGGTTTGTTCTCACAGAGGCTGCAGAATTGTCCTTTCTAATTTTCATATAATTTCTTCTTGTGCAATCCAAGGGCTTCCTGTCTTTCTTAATCTCTATCAGGACCTTCCTTGAAGCCCTCAGGTAAGTCCTCGGTGGATTTTTCTGGGTCCGTTACTTGGACTCTCTTGGGGTTGTGTAAAATAACTTAATTTCAGTAGGCTGGAATGGCATGGCAATGCTAGCCCAGAGGATACCATTTCTGATGATTCAGAATCAGGAGGAGTTCATTTGAACAGGGGTGAGCTGTGGTAGGTGCCTGAAAAGAGAACATACAAGATGGGGGAGGGACATTTCTATAAGAACATAGATAGGAAAGGAGGGGCACCCATTCACCTGGCCCACGATGAGGCAGGAAAGATCACCCAGGGAAACTAGAAAGGAAACCATGGAAAGAGGAGGTTTTAAGCCTGAGAGGTCAGCAAGAGAGTCATCAGCTAGGAAAGGAGCAAGAACAATATATCTGCAAAGGCTGAGGTGAGATTGCTTCCTGTTTCTCATGGAAGTACTGACCAGATACGTCAATGTTGAGGTTCTGTGTACAAGTCTGCAAAGTTAAGCATCTTCAAGACCATCTTATTTCTGATATTGAAAACTGTTCAGATGTCCCCAAGATCACCCTCAGGTTTCATAGTTTGCCAGAAGAATTCAAGAAAATCAGAAAAGTCACTGTGGTCATATTTAAAGTTTTTACAGCAAAAGGATACACAGACCAAGCAAGGGATGCAATGCCCTCACATGTGAGATGGAAAAACATCGGTTTCTTCCCAATGTGTCATGCATCCCAGAGTATAATTAACCTGGAAATTCACTGCCGTCTTGAGGCTTTCCTGTCATGTAGGTATGTCTTATCCACATGGTTGACCATCCATTAAAGGGAAAGAATGCCTTGTCCTCAGAGGTCAGGCTGATCCTGAGCTATCTAGGGTTCTGTTTTGTGACAAGAATTTTCCTGGGGAGATGCAACACACACATACGTGCACACATGCATACACATGTGCACAAATATGCACACATACATGTACATGTACATGCACATACACACACATGCACATTCACACACAGACACATATCTACTCGTTTCAGATAGGTGACCCATGAGAGTCCAAAGTATGGATACCACTAAAGTCCAACTTGGTGAACTAATGAGTTTTATTGGGATTCCTTACAGGAGCAGAAATGTCTTAAAGATAACACCATCCCAAAGCCCACCCCAGTGACAGCTCACAAAGCTAGGAACCTGGAGCACACTGCATAGCCCACAGGCAGCTTAACAGGTTGGAGAGCATCCTTTCCAAGTGACTCTGGTTTAAACATCCTCTGGGCAACTCTGCTCGTTTCTGCTTCTTCCAGGCAGTTGATTTGGCCTCAGAGTGATGTGGAAGTCCCTTCTGTATATGTGTTGCTTTTATTGGTTAATGAACAAAGAAGCTGTTTGGGCCTATAGGAGGGCAAAATAGAGCTAGGCAGGGAAAACTAAACTGAATGCTGTGAGAAAGTAGGCAGAGGCAGCAAGATGCCATGTAGCCTCCACAGGAGACAGACATGGAATGGAACCTTGCTGGCAGGTCACAACCTCATGATAATACGCAGAATAATAGAAATGGATTAATTTAAGATGTAAGAGCTAGCTAGAAATATGCCTAAGCTATTGGTCAAATAGTATTGTAATTAATACAGTGTCTATGTGATTATTTCAGGTCTGGGCAGCCAGAAAAGAACAACCAGCCTCCATCTACATCGGAGTCTTCTTTGCAGCTTGTCTTGTCTGAGAGTGACTCTCATCAGCTTTTATTGTTTACTCCTAGGAGGGAGGGTCCTAGTGAATCTGACCAGTTTCAGGGCTTTCCTGAGGTGCTTTGAGTTGTTTCTCTCTGGTTTGAGAAGCTTTCTTATGAGATGAAACATTTCAGTCTTGAAGGAAACTGCATGCCATCTCATAGAACCTTTATGTACCTTAAAGGTAACCTCTCAGGAGCCAAGGGCAAAGGTCAAAACTCTTCACTGAGATAGTCACTTTTGGCATAATAGTCCTTTTGTACCACAGGAATCTCTCTCTAGGGTATCAGAGATTTGAAACTGTGCTGAAGATCACACATACTCCAATTCACTGAAATTGCCTAAGGCAGGTAAGTGAACTGATAAATTTGAAAGTTATAAGATTACTGACAATATTACCATTCAGGAATTTAATAAACATTTTGCTTACATTATGGGTGATATTCAGCAAGGCTTAAAATATTTTTTCTTATACATTCATTTATTTTATTTTGGGAATTAATTATGTTTTTTCATATTATATCATTAAAAAATGGTTTGATGGCAGAGCCAAGAATGAAGCACTTTTAGAAATGATATAGTCTTTATAGACTAATAATGAAAAGCTAGTTGAAAAAATTAATACTATTGAAAAGGATAACATTAGTTTGACAGACAAAATCCAATCAATGTTGAAGGATGTTGAGACATTATCTGAAAGAATTTGTGCTGTTGAATTTAGCAGTTAGAATATGTTGTAAAGTTATGATAGGTTAACAAATAAGGTATCTCTTCAGGAAGGCAATATGCATGCCAACAAAATTATGTCCAAGGATGAGACATTATCTTTACTGGACAAATTTCATACCTTGGAATCATCAGTGAGGATATTAGAACAGAACACTGGACAGGAAATTCAGACTTTACAAAAGGCAGTGGTAAATAAATTTGAAAGATTGAAGGAATTATTGAAACTGTGAGCAGGGAGAAAAGGTACAAGGACAGAATTTAGCCTCGTCAGTATGTGCCAGAGTCTGGGATGACTTACTCAGAGCTTTAGCTGCATATCTGGTAATATCCTCAGAGAAGCCATATGGCACAAAATACATTAAGATAGTACAAGAATATACATTGAGACCTGTACATATGAGTGACCTAAAAGAAATTAAGCAAGAAATAGTATCTTATGGCCTGCATTCACCATTTGTTAAAGAAATGGTGAAAACATGAGCTTTAAGCAATAAGGCTACCCCACGCAATTGGCTTGAATTAATCTCAGCAGTCATAGAAAATGGACCCCAGTTGCTATGGAAGTGCTATTGGTGAGAAGAGACAATAATTTTAGAACAACAGGAGAAAACAAAAAGATTTGAGGTTTCCCATGATCAAATTCTTGGTGAGGGCCATTTCTCTGATCCTCAGGACCAGGCTCTCTATGATGAACACACCTGATCCTTACGTAGCACAGCATCTTTAAATGCTTGGGGCAGGATTCAGGAACCAGAAAAGAGAATTAAATCATATGTCAGGGTTAAACAGGGTCAGAAAGAACCCCTAAGTGACTTTTTACAAAGGTTAACTAAGGATGTACAAGTAGGAGTAAGAGACCCAGAAGCTAGACAAGTACTTACTGAATCTTTGGCTTATTAAAATGTCAACTTAGAATGCAAAAAGATACTTGGGCCTTTAAAGGTCCCAATAGATGAATGGATCTGGCATACAATGAACATTGAGACATTTGATTATAGTACTGAGGCTTGAGTAGGAGAAGTAATTTCCAATGGTATGAGGAGACACCAAAATGACAAATGTTTTAATTATGGTAGAATAGGACATCTGAGAAGGGATTGTAGTTAAGGAATTCCTAGGAATAATGTCTCAGCCTTCTGGAATATGTAGAAGGTGTGGCAAAGGCTACCATTGAACCAATAAATGTAGACAGACAAGGCAACACAATACAATTGGGAAACTCCTTGGTGGGGCCTCTTGCAGGCTTCCATGTCAAAAGTGGTTTAATCATTCTAAGTCACTGTGGAGAGCATGTCTCACCAGAAAAATTAAAAAAAATGTTGTCTGCTGTATAAAGCAATACTGTTCTGAATGATGGAATAAGCATAGAGGATTGGTCAAAAACTTCAGTATGAAATAGGAAACGTATATTTTGGCAGACTTCTATAAATTATTAAGGACAAAAGCTAAGAGTGAGTAAAAATAACATTGTAATTGAGGAATTACTAGACATGGATGCAGATATGAGTATCATTACTCCAGAATCTTGGCATCTGAATTGGCCTATTCAAGAGGCAGGTGTTCAATTACTAGGAATTGGAACTCTATCTCAAGTGAAAAGCACATGATGAGTTGAATGCATAGGGCCAGAAGGCTAAAGGAAGGCTGAGGTCACGTGTAGCTAATGTTGCAGTGAATTTATGAGGTGATGACCTGTCACAGCAATGGAAAATCCAGATTAACATTCCAGGAGTCCTAAAGACTCATGTTTTTGGGAAGGATATTATAAAGTACTATAAACAAAGGTCACCAACCATTCAGACTGTACAAGAACAGAAAGCAACTAGCAAACCTTCAGAGGTACTAACAGCCCTACTTTTAAAATGGTTAACTGAGAAATCAATACAGGTTTAACAGAAGAAAAACATGCAGGCTTTAGAACAGCTAGTACAGGAGCAACTAGATACTCACCATATTGAGGAATCAACCAGCCCTTGAAATTGTCCTGTATTTGTTGTTAAAAATGAATCTGGAAAAATGGAGAACATTGTCAGATCTAAGAGCTGTCAACAAAGTAATTCAATTTATGGGCCCTCTACAATCTGGAATTCCTCTGCCTTCTCTATTACCAAAAGCATAGTTTCTCATAACTATTGATTTAAAATATTGTTTCTTCATTATACTTTTACAAGAAAAGGACAGAGAAAAATTTGCCTTCACAGTGCCTACTTATAATGATTCTCAGCCTGCTTGGAGATACTAGTGGACTGTACTCCCACAGGGAATGCTCAATGACCCCACCCTATGCCAATACTTTATAAGTTAGACATTGAAAATAATACATAAACAATTTCCTAAGTCTATAATTTAGCATTACATGGATGACATTTTGTTATCTGATTCAAATGTAGATACTTTAGAAAGAATGTTTGAAGAAGTATAGAAAGTTTTGCCTGAATGGGCATTACAAATTGTCCCTGAAAATACAGAGAGGAGAGTCAATTCCTTAGTTTATGAAATAGGCTTAAAGAAAATTAGAACACAAAGACACAAATTAGGAGAGACTGATTGCAGACTCTTAATTACTTTCAAATATTGTTAGGAGATATTTCCAGTCTACGACCAGCTGTTGGCATAACATCTGATCTAATAATTCATTTAAACAAAACTTTAGATGGTGACAAAGACTTAAATAGCCACAGGGAATTAACAGCTATAAAAGGAAAATTGAGACTTCACCAAGTAGAAGATATAGACCCAGCAGAGATTATAGTGCCTTTAACTACTGATGAAATTAAAAAAATTATGGGAAGACAATGAGCCATGGCAATGAGCTTGTGCTAATTTTTCAGGGGAGATTAATAGCAATTATCCCAAAAAGCAATAGAATTAACCTTATAAAGAGAACTACTTGGATTCTTTCCTGAGTTGTATGTGACACACCAATAGTTGGAGCCCGTACATTTTATACTGATGCAAATACATCAAGAAAAGGAGGTTACAAATCAGAAGATTTAAGTAAGGTGGAACAAAGTCCTTATAATTCTTTCCAAAAGACAGAGTTATGGGATTTTAAAAAAACCTCTCAATATAGTTACTGATTCACAATATGCAGAAAGAGTTGTCTTGCATATTGAAACCATGGAATTTATACAGATGATACAGAATTGACTTCATTATTCATTCAGGTTCAAGACATAATCAGGAATAGGCCTTGTCCCATATACATAAAACACATCTGATCCCATGTGGGTCTGCCAGGTCCTCTAGTAAAAGGCTATACAGAAATTGACCGATTATTAATTGGAAATGTGCTGAAGGCCTCCGAATTTTATAAGAAACATCATGTCAATAGCAAAGGTTTAAAGAAAGAGTTTTCTNTATAGTTACTGATTCACAATATGCAGAAAGAGTTGTCTTGCATATTGAAACCATGGAATTTATACAGATGATACAGAATTGACTTCATTATTCATTCAGGTTCAAGACATAATCAGGAATAGGCCTTGTCCCATATACATAAAACACATCTGATCCCATGTGGGTCTGCCAGGTCCTCTAGTAAAAGGCTATACAGAAATTGACCGATTATTAATTGGAAATGTGCTGAAGGCCTCCGAATTTTATAAGAAACATCATGTCAATAGCAAAGGTTTAAAGAAAGAGTTTTCTATTACATCACAACAAGCTAAGGAGATTATGGAGAGACGTCCTACTTGCTCTTTCTATAATCCAACACCACTACCTGCAGGGATTAACCCAAAGGGCACTCAAAGGAATGAAATCTAGCAGATGGATGTGTTCCACTTTGCAGAATTTGGAAAATTAAAATATGTACGCCACACCATTGATACTTATTCAGATTTTCCGTGGGCAACTGCTTTGAATTCAGAAAAGGTTGATTCAGTAATCACAGATTTATTAGAAGTTATGGCCATCATGGGTATACCTACACAAATAAAGACAGATAATGGTCCAGCATATGTGTCTAAGAAAATGAAAGTTTTTTTGCTTATTATAATATAAAACATATTACAGGTATACCAAACAATTCTACAGGTCAGACAGTTATAGAAGGAACAAATAAAACCATAAAGGACATTTAAACAAGCAGAAAGAGGTGGAAAATACCCCCAGAAATAGATTTCATAAAGTTTGTTGATGTTGAATATTCTTAAGGCTAATAAGACTGGAACAATGGTAGCAGAGAGACACTGGATAATAAAAAAGACTTCTGTCTTAAATCAGCCAGTGTATTTCAAGGATGTGTTGACCTTAGAATGGAAACCAGGAGCTGTGCTACGTTGGAGAAGGGGTTTTGCTCTTGTTTCCACAGGAAATGAAAAGCTATGGAAACCATCAAAATTAATAATGATTCAATTTGAAAAGGAGAAACCTCTTGAGACAGAAAAATGACAGCTCATCTACAGAGGTGACAATTACACAGGTGGTAAGGAAACCTCATAAGGATTGGGGCAGGGTTCTGTTCTTGTCTTTGCAGGAAAATACACATCTTCAAAAAGTCAAGAGACCCTTCATGTTTAGATACCTAAAGAGAAAAAAATAGCTATCCAGGAAGTATCACACACACACACACACACACACAGCTGGCCTTGGAGTTGGACAATAGCTATCCTTCTCTAAATCCAAGCATGTTATTAAGAGAAAAATTCAGAGTTTTTGTCTCATGTCAGGAGCCATCTGATATGGGCCAGAAAGAAGAAAGATTTTAGGAAATTTTTTTCTCCATACCTATTTTGTCTATATCGTATCTTTCACTGAATATATATCTATATGAATAATGTTTAAGTTTTTCATAATGGACAGTAGATTTTCCTGAAGTAATCTTTGAAGTTTCCAGGAAGAAGATGGGGCCCCACAACAACTTCACCTGGTTGATATGATGTCATGATGCTGAGAGTGCTATTTTAAGATCAGTTTTGGATACCTGTAGGAGGAGGGGCTGCTTGTTTGTACCAGCCACCTGGCTAGCTTACTCCTGAAATAACCACACAGAAACTGTATTAATTTAAACACTGCCTGGCCCATTAGCTCTAAATTTCTTATTGGCTAACTCTTACATCCTGATTGAGCCCATTTCTATTAATCTATGTATCACCACACAACTGCGGCTTACCAGCAAGATTCTAACTGGCATCCATCTGAGGCAGAAGATCCATGACTTCTCTCTGACTCTGCCTTCTTCCTCCCAGAATTCAGTTCTGTCTTCTCCACCTATCTAAGTTCTGACCTATCAGGCCAAGGCAGTTTCTTTATTCATTAACCAATACAAGCAACACATAAAAAGAAGGATCGTCTACACCATTTCCCCTTTTCTGTTTAAACAAAAAGGAAAGCTTTAACTTTAACATAGTAAAATTACATATAGCAAAACAGTTAACAAACAAAAATTACAGTTACAATAATTATATCTACTTTATCTTTTATCATAACTAAGCAAAACTATAACTATAAATTCTTCAACTCCATCAAAGACTCCAGAAGGATATA
>LOEQ01002276.1:230231-249417 GCA_001685075.1 Bramus lutescens | reverse complement strand
CCCCACCCATCACCTGAGGGGGGTTGGTCCCAGTGGCCTGTACAGAGAACACCCAGGCACACATCCAGGGCTTTAAGTTGCACTCCCTAACATCCACCCCATCTGTGTCTGCTGGAGTGTGTGAAGGCACTGGTCTGTCAGAACCATAGCTGCAGCATCTCCATGACTCAGGGCAACAGCAGGATGTCAGAGAGGAGTTTAGGTGAGGGTCCAGCATTGAGGGTGTACCAGAAGCCAGAGGCCTTGAACCTGACCAACAACACATTATGCAAGGAATATTTGCAAGTAAGAATCTACTGCATGATACACAGTAGCTCCCATGCCACTAAGATGAATGAAGAGGCAATAGAGAGATGGGAAAGAGGAAGCAAAGTGGCTTGTTTGTTTTTCAATCAATATTCCTATTTATATTTTATTCCTTTTTTATTTTTATCTTACTTTTATTATTTCTTTTTTAGTGTTCCTGTGGTGGAGGTTACATGGGTGAAGGATAGATATGAAAGGACTGGGAAATGAGAGGAATTGGGGTACGTGATGCAAAATCCCCAAAGAAACAATAAAAAATTATGTTAAAAATCAATATACATATATGCATGTGACTAGAAAGAATGAAAAATGGAGGCTTTGAATTTGAAAGAAATAAGGAAGAGGTATAGAGAAGTGCATGGGGGGAAGGGAGAAATTGTATTTGTTACTTCCATTGTGCTTAGTAAATATATACAAACATATGCAATTAAGTTAAAATGTAATGAATTAAAACTAAAACTTGACTATGAAGATGCATATTATAGAATACAGGAACAAAAATTATGAACAGAAGTTAAAACTAAAAATAAAGTATGAAGAATATTTAAATAAATTATTATGTAAATTAGAAGAAACTATATAAATCAAAAATATAAAGAAAAGGAAAGAATGACTCAAAAGATAAGAGAATTAGAATAGAAAATGAATACTTGAAAAATAAAGGTTTCAGAAGGAAGGAAAATAGTTAAGTGAAAGTAACAAACAACAAAAAAATTTACTGAGTAAAAAGACCACATGTTTGTTGAGAGAGTAAAAGGTCTTCTATGACCCAGGCACTCAGACATGACAATGTTGACTAATGGCTGAAATTCCTAAACTTAAAGGATAAAGAAAACAATCTTTCATACTCTAAGGAGGAAATGGCAGCTTGGTTACAACATTATCACTGGAATTCTTATCTGTGGGTTGGTGTACAGCCCAGCTTTAGAAACACTTGCCAACCAAGTAGAGACACCCTGGGTTCCAACTCCAGCACGGCCAAAGAAAGTTCATATAAAACACTGTGAGTAATAATAGCAGTCTGAAAAAATACAGAACCCATAGGTCAAATAACATTATAAACATTTCCCCTCAAAACCTGGGCATTTTATACAGAAATATAAAATGCAGGATTTAACTCAAAGAAAGTTTACTTAGAAAATAATATTTTCAGTTAAAAAATTTTGATCAACCAAAACACACACAATGGACTAACAAGAGGGGCTGGGGTAAAAAAGGGGAAGAAAAGAGGTTACAAGGGCAGTATGATCACTATACAACACATTCTTGAAAATGCCCTTCTGTATCACAATACCATATACAATGAATATATATATATATATAAAGAAAATCAAATAGATATAGAAAATCTAAAATTAATTCTTAAAAAAATTATAAAAAATATAAAAATCCCCAAAAGTTCCTTCAAAAAGCTAATGCTTGCTGAAAAGCGTTATTTTCAACGGACCAATGTAGGGGAAGAAACATAAGAAATTCAAATACAGGCACCAAAACAGAACGCAAGGATTAGTTCTATCTGTTATTTAGCATGGTAGAAAAACTACAAATCAAAACACAATATATTTAAAAAGGCTAGCAAAGTATCAGTTCCTCAACACATAAAAGTGACTGTTTGAAGAGACAGAAATGTTCTTTGCCCTAGTTGGATTACTACACGCTGTACACATGTCAAATTATTGTAATGTACCTCGTAAAGATATAGCTGAGTAAATAAAAATGTTAAAAAGTAAAGAATATTCACTATCAAGAATGAAAAGGAGAGGTAAGTAGAATTACAGAACATAATATGATTATGAATGACATCCTAGCAAAGTACAAACTATTAAAATCAGTGCATAAAGGGGCAAACAGTATAATGGGAAGGACACTATATCATGTTCTTGAAGCAGGGAAGAATAAGACTTGGGTTAAAAGAGAAAAGAGCATCCTCTTTGAATGAGGAAACAATAAAAATTCTAAGCTTTCGGGGCTAGAGAGATGGCTCAGGGGTTAAGAGCATTTCCTGCTCTTCCAAAGGTCCTGAGTTCAATTTCCAGCAACCACATGGTGGCTCACAGGCATCTATAATGAGATCTAGTGCCCTATTCTGGCACTTGGGCATACATGGAGGCAGAATTTTGTATACGTAATAAATAAATAAATCTTTAAAATAATTCTAAGCTTTCAATTATTAATTAGTTTTAAAAAATGCCAAACAGAAACCTAAATGTATCTTTTTGGATTTAGAAGAAAGGAATTTGATGTTCACATCAAAGAATTGCCAAGAAACAATGATGAGGAAGAATTAGTATAATCTTCACAACCAGAATAGTAAAAAAGAATAGGAATTCTAAGACAAACCTAAGTATGCATGGACAGTTACAGTCTGCAAAACTAGAAATTTGTTTGTGAGAAATAAACAGTTGACTTAGTAAATTACTGCTGGGCCATCACCTCTTTGCCCAAATGAAAATAAAATCCTTGTAGTATATTCAGAGAAGAAATTTCAGACAAATTTTGTTTCTAAATATTTTTTTAAAACTTCAGAAATTGTTAGGTGTTGGTAGTGTGGATCTGCTTATGCAGAATAAACTTGGGAGGCAAAAAGAAGTAATAGGTACCTTTACTAAAGTAATTACTTTTGGCAGAATTAAGCACCACAAACAAAATGGAAAGTCAAATTATAAAATTGAGGAAACTATGTGAAACTGAAAACTCCTATCTTCAATAAAAAGTACATACAAATTCATACTTTCCTTTTTACCCCTCCACTTCTATCTCCTTCCTGCAGAAATAGGGATGGAACACAGGGCCTGATATAGGCTAGACAGGTGTTCTACTACTGAACTAACAGTGAGCCTACAAATTAAATCAATTTTTGAGAACATAATATGTAAAAGTTGGGATATATGCTTTGTAGGCATGTTTTATAAAAAAATCACCAAAAATATAAACATGCACGTATATGTGACCTATATAGAGCTCAAATGTATACATTTGCTTCCTCTTCTATCTCCTCTTTAAAAATAAATGCAGTCTAAAATTGGCAGGTTTTGTTTTCATTCATTACCAGTAGCCCACACACTATAAGCAATTGCAAATCTATTTGTGATTGACAAAGTTTAGGATTTTTCAATTAAAATAAAAATAAGAACAGGTAAAGAGTATTCAGTGTTAATTTCACAAATAATTTGTCAACAAACATCAATTACATGGATAAGTAAAGCTGAACTTTAGTAACTGAAGTAACAAATTAAAGGAAGTAAATATTATGCAGTACTGGTGTGGCTTTGAAGAAATAAGCACAAAATCATATTGAGGGGTAGACTTTATAACTTTTCTGATACATAATGTCTAAATACATATTTTGTTTATGCATCCTCATGTTCATTCATCTCACTTTAGAATGTCTATCCTGCAGGAATAAAAAATGGTATAATGAAATATACATGTAAATATGTTTTACAGCAATATGTTTCACAGGGGAAAAGCTAGAAATAAGGGTTTGGAGAGAGAGTTCAATAGTTAAGAGCACTAGCTTCTCTTGACAAGGTCCTGGGTTTGGTTTCCAGCATCTACATGGTGGCTCACAATAGTCTTTACCTACAGTTTCTGGAGAATTGATGCCTTCTTTTGGCCTATGCAGGCTCCAGACATGTATATGGTGCATAGATTTACATGCACACAAAACACCCATAAATAAAAATAAAATAATAATTACAAGTGTAAAAAAGAATAAAATAGATATACACTCTGAATGTCTATCAAAAGAGGAATGGTTGCTCCATCTCCATATGGAGTATTATACAGTTATTGAAAGAGAGATATGTGCTGCTATTACAGATGTAGGAACTTGACTAGAGTATTTTCCTTACAAATATAGGGACTGTCATGAAGGAATTTTCCAGATGTAAGAAAAACCCCTAATCAGAGATATATAAAGGATAGTATCCTACATAATATGAATGGACTTGACTGAATCTGTTAGAAGCCCTTATACAAGAAGGCTAAGGTATCCAGTGGAAGAAATTCTACCTGTAGAACATATTTCTTGTGATCTTCTCTCTTACTAACTTTGTCTTGTACCTGACAACTTGGCCTCTACTCATGACCTTCCATGCCTGACTGCCTGCTGTTCAGATGTAGGAAATTAGTCGTCCAACCTTTGCAATCACACAAGCCAATTCCTTATAACAAAGCTTTTAAAAGTAATCCTGGTTATGCTTCTCTACTTGAAGCTCAACTGCTGTGAGGAAGTATAGAAGGTTCAATACCTAGTTAGTTATGTAAGAAAAATTTAGTTTAAAAGACCAATTGCAAAGCAATACGTAAAACACATTTTTGTAAGTACACACATATGTGCCTGTGTGTGTATGTGAGAGAGAGAGGCAGAGGGGGGAAGGAGAGAGAGAGGAAGGAAGGGAGAGAAAGGAGAGAAGGCGAGAGATAGAATGCTTGGGATAAGTATTAAAAGAAACACACCAAATTATTAATGTTCATTATCTCATAGAAGATTCTACCACTGAACCTTGGTGTTCTTGTGGGACTCCTAACAGTGGGAGGGGGGTGCCTCTGACTCTTTTGCTTACCCTTGGGACCCTTTTCCTTCTACTGGGTTGCCTTTTTCAGCATTGATATGAGGGTTTTTGCCTAGTCTTATTGTATCTTTTATGCCATGTTAAGTTGATATTCCTGGAATTTTGAAGGGAAACTGGGGAGCAGTGGATCTGGGGGAGAAATTAGGAGGAGTGGAGAGAGGGGGAGGCTGCAGTCAGGATGTACTGTATGACAGAAGATAAAAATTCCTAATAATTTTTTTAATAAGCTAAAAGTATATTGACAAATATTCAACTTACAACACTATCCAATAAGCTGTCCTTTATTCACTTATAAAAAATCATACAAATTTCAACTATGCAATTTCTCATGAAATTGTTCATTAATATTCTAATAAAAATTAGTCACTTATTCAGGATTTATTAAATTCTGATTAATATTAAAACAAGAGTGAGAGGAAATGCAAAGAATGCTTTATATATTTCTACTATGATTTAAATGCTTATCATGGCCAAGATTTATAATTAAATCTACACACAAAACAATAAAATTATGTCAAATATACATGGCAGCCAGAAAGTATTAAATGGTTTGTAGAAATGCAAATAAAATAATATAAAATAAAAAATGGGTATAAAAATTGCATTTATAGAAATAGGTGTGTGAGAAAGTCAGGAATTCCCACAGTTTTATTTAAATAGAAGTAAAAATGTCTAGAATGAAATATATCAAAACATTTATAATATTACAGTATATGTTATTATGATTTTCACCTTTTTGTGTTTTTTGTTTGTGGCTCAGTATTTTCTGCAATTTTCTAACTTAATGTAATTAGGCTGGGGGAACAGTCATATAAATACATATTTAAAAACAAGACAAAGATAACAGAAGCCTGTCGGAAACTAATTTACAAAAGCTTTTCATTAAAAGCAGATCTTTGAAGGCACAAGTATGAGAGGTATGATGCTAGAGGCACAGGGAATGGCAGAGACCTTTTAATTAATGCAAGATCTATGAACTCAGACTATCCATCAACAGGCCTGACAGCCAGTATCTCAATATCATTCTACATCATGTCTCAATACAGTGATTGTACTTTAAAAGAAATTACTCTAATAAAACTCTAAGTGTGTTTTCAAGGTGGACCTTAAGATATTGGAAGACAAAAATTACCCTGTCTTTCTGATCTATCTTTCACTCTGGGCCATTTGAGTCCCCATCAGGGTATGATATAAGAATCCTTTTGTGCCAGAACTCAACAGGTAAGCATATTTTTCTAGAGGCAATTTCTGCAGTCTTGAACATTAGTCATTTTAAGGTACAATTCTATTTGACGAAAACATGAACCAAAAGAAAAAAACTTTTCTAGGAATTAGAAATGTTAATTTATCTCATTTGCTGTCTCTCCCTCAGTGCTGGGGTCATGCATTTTAGGTAAGTACTCTATTTTTGAGCAACATCTCTGGCCTTCATTTTTAAAAATGAATTCCCACTATAGTTCAGGAGGGCATTCATGATGCTGCCCAAGCTGACCTTGAACTTGAATCATCCTGCTTTCACCTTCTGAGAACTGCAATTACAGGTATGAAGCATTGTATTTGACTGATATTTTTTATTACAGAAACAGGACTTTGAGGAAGGTATTTGGTAGTATTTAATAAGCTACAAATCTAGAGCCACAAAACCACAACCACACAAACTGTTTCAATCCAAAAAGGATGTTTTATTCTGAATCTAAATGAAATGAGTGCTTATAGTTTTTGATATTTTTGTATTTTCTCTAATTTATTTTTAAATAGTTCTAGAGTATGATGACTAAGCACATATTATTTTAATTATGTTAATATATGAAGTAACTTTACAAGAATTAAATACTCAGATGCCTTTGTCCCAGGAACTAATACTACCACCTTAATAGAGGAGGCCTAAATAGATTAACTCTGTTAGACATCAGTTTTCACTGGTAAAATGAATGTAATTCAAGATGTGTACATGTAATTTGGCCTTCTCAGAACTCAGTATAAAAATGAAATAAACCTGTAACTTGAAAGGGTCCTAAGGTTTTGAATAAAACCAGATCACTTCTGTCTTAGTTAGGGTCTGTATTTCTGTGAAGAGACAGCTTGACCACAGCAGCTCTTATAAAGGGAAACATTTAATTGAGGTGGCAACCTTCCAATTCAGAGGTTCAGTCTGTTATCATCATGGTGGAGAGTACGGCAGCACGCACAGACATGGTGCTGACTATATGTTGATTAGAAGGCAACAAGAAGTGCATGTCTGAGACACTGCGTGGTATCTTGAGCATATATGAGACCTCAAAGTCCGCCTACACAGTGACACTTCCTCCAGCAAGGGCACACCTACTCCAACAAAGTCACATCTCCTAATAGTGCCACTCTTTATGAGATTATGGGGGCTAATTACATTCAAACTACCACACCTTGCTTTGGTCTTCATTTAGAATTGTTTCTACTTTCTGCCTTTGAAGTTGAATGAAGGCTGGGGGTGTAACTCATTAGCAGCGTATTTGGCTAGCATGAACAAGGCCCTGGCATTTATTCCTGGCAACACGAACAAAGAAAGAAAGCTATCCATCTAATTGGTATAACTCTACCAAATCCCCATTGACAAATCAGTTCATAAACATGTCTTCCTTATACACCTAAAGACAGAGAGATTTATGAATTTATGGAGATTACAGGATAGGAGTCATGACTCCTTTGTGTTTGCTTGCTAATACATATGTGTGTGGTAGGGGGAGAATTGAGTTTGGAACTGGATTGTGGTATAATATTTCTATCTGGAAATAGGTATTAGGCATGATCAATGTATAAACCATACCCATTGGTATTAACAAAGACCTATAATAAGGAATCACCATAGTGACTTAGATCAGTTTGCGCCAGAAATCTTCCCTTTGACTCTAAAAAGAAGAACTCAATTGTAACCCTTTATGGAAGGTTCTTCACAATTATATTTTTCTTTCTGCTCTCAGGTCACTTACCAATTTTTTCATCTTCCTGTACCATTTTCCTCTCTTCTCTGAAAGCTCTGAGCCAACGTATTTTCTCCTCCAGTTTCTTGGCAAAGAACAGATGAACTTCTTCTGTTTCCTTGTTATGCAGCTTGAAAGCGTTTTTCATGCTGACATTAAAGTCATCATCTCTGCCATCTTCAATGTCAATCACCTCATATTTATCCATGTCAATGCGGCCTTTATAATATAGAATGTCTCTCCGGATTAGGTCCTAGGTTGGATGAGAGAGGTTATTTTGTCAGAAGTATAGGTAGAGCGGATGCCAGCAGAGGTGGCACATGGTTACAATAGAACACAAACACTGTCATTATTCTTGAAGGTAAATGGAGATGTTACGGTCTCAATACATGCACCCAGATGACCAGTTGGACACTGACAAGTTGGTTTAAGTAGGTGCTCTAAGAGATGACCCACATCCAAAGACTGTTTCAAACCCCAGCACCAATCACTGGAATGCAAACGGCTTATAAGCAGTAGAAAGCAGTATGCAACAAAAGCACTACCAGGAAAGAAGTTTTTATCTTCCAAGAACTTGGCATAATTACCAGAAGCCTAAAATGAACCTGCTGGGATGTGCTGAAAATCTCAAGCAGGATACTGAGAATAAAATTTTAAGTGAAAGTTTAATGGTGAGAGTTACTAGAAGGTCATAGACTGTTGGGACAGAAAGAGTTAACTGTAGTGTTTTAATACTTAGCGTTTTTGGACAAGAGTTAGTCTCACAGGAAACTTGGCTAAAAGAGGGCAAAAAAGTACATATATCAACACAGATGAATCTCATGATCAAATACAGTGTTCTCTATCTTTTGTTTTATTCATCTATATAGAAGTAGATCAATCCTAATTCTAGTCAATGGGGCACTCATCCTAAGTCTATACATAGTGCTCTTACTTCTCTACTTACTTCTTTGCATTTTAATGGCATATTAAGTATTGGTGATCCTTCCACTCTATGCAAAGCTAAGACCCCCAAACACTGACATTTTAAATCTCAGGTTCATCATTGGCTTCATTTACTTTCCATGTAAACTGATTTTTACTTTTCCACAATCAACATATAAAACAATGCTATATATTTTAGAGACATAGATAAATGGCAAACTTCTAAGGACATCTGACAATGACATATAGCAAATGCAAGAGTAGAGGAGAAAATGGAAGAAGTGAGTCAGAAATGGAAAGGAACATGTCCTACTTTGCTTTCTATTGCTGGTATGCACACCATAACCAAAAGTAGCATGGGGACCAAAGGGCTTCTTTGGCTTATAGGCTATCATCAAGGAAAGCCAGGACAGGAGCTCAAGGCAGGAACCTGGAGGCAGAAACTCAAGCAGAGACCATGGAAGAATGCTGCCTACTGGCTTGCTCCTCATGCTTTGCTCACGTACTTTCTTGTCCAACCCAGGCCCACTTGCCCAGAGATTGCATTGCTCACAGGGGTTTGCACATTGCTTTGCCCACTGAAGTTTCCCTCTTCTCAGATGGTTCTAGCTTGTGTCATTTGAAATATCTACATAGCACAGTAGCAAATTAATTAAGGGGCCTTACCCAGCTATGGATACTAAATACTACAATACTGACATATTAGACAAAATATGTCTACTTGCACAGTGGTATGACAGTTTAGGGGTTAACCAACTGCATTCTGATTAGATATACAGAATGCCACATGGGAGGAAATATATGCTAGGTATTATAAACCTGATTTTGAATTATTCTCAACAGATTTGTCAACCTCAAATCCTCAGCTTGAAAATGCAGGTACTATTTAACTGTTTTGCAGACAATAACCATCACATAGTTCTTTTTGCTGTTATAATTATTATGCCTACAAATAAAGTAAGAATACATATAGGTTCTGATCTACTGGGTACCCCTGCCATTAAGCTCCGACAGATCTCTTGGGTATGTGTAAAACCAAGATCACAGGAGAGACGGAGACCAGTTGCCTAGAGAAGGCTAATAGTTTTTAGGCCAGTTTCAACCATGTCTGAGGTGCACAAGCTCAGTCCTGGCCCAAAGAATGGAGTGGCTCCCATGAACAGATTTCAAATTATCAGGAACATTTTGTGAGATACATGCTCAAAAACTGAGCACTGTCAGGCAAATTGAAATAGATGAAAGGAGAATGATATGGGAGAGTGTATGCATGTAAGGTTTGAATTCTCCCGTACAGTTGATCACATGGCATATACACACCTGGAAAGGCGGATCTGGACGGCACACTGTATAATGGCTGTCCTAAGTTATTAACAACCACAACTTCCTGGTTCTTAACCTTCGTACAAACAATTACTTCTCCCCTCTACCAAACCTGTGCCTCACAATCATTTTCAATTTTAAGTGCCTTTGGCAGTTTCCTAAAATTTAAGTATGTGTCTGATCATGGGACTCCTTTACCAGCATTAATCATAATATCTTAATGTTTATATATTTATGTATGACAAAGGAACAAGGAAATATTCTATGTCTTTAGCAGAAGAACAGGGATTAGAATTGCTAAAACTCTCTGTGTTAATTTTTTCTCTCTGTGGCTGATAGAGGGCTCAATATGAGTTTTCAGGCATCAGATTAGTGATAATCTAAGTATAGGGATATGATAGAAATGATTAGGAATCATCTACAGCCTCAGGAAGTCCAACCAGAATGGGTAGCAAAGGCCATGAAACAACATGGGGCAGTGAAAAGAATATGAATAAAATACAAATATCTAAATTGAGTCCTAGATGTCTAACTTGCCTTGGGCAAGTCACTTAGCTTCTCACAGTCTCAATTATTGCAACTGTAAACTTTGAAAAGTTAGCCTTATATTAAATAACTGCAAAGCTCCAATCCTATGAGGCCGGCCTAGTCCAATAAATGTAGTCTTGCGCTTTTGTGCTCCTTTAAAATCTTATAAACCCTCAAATTTTACTTACTTTTGCAACTTAAACTGTCCAAGCAAGCCAAATTTAAAGGAAAGACAAATTCCAATATTTGTTTTTAATTTATATTGCCACTGATTCTAGAAATTTACCATGCATTTAGGGTAGGAAAGTACTTGCTAACACACTCATACAAACCACAAATCTACTTGGGCTCACTACAATGTATCCTTTTCTTCCCAGTTAGCTATATTTCAGTCCTTTTAGCCTTCATTGTCAAAGTCACAAAATCTTTCCCAAAGAAATGTTCTCTGATTAGACATTCTAGCTGTTGTGGCTCCCGTTGTACAAATTCTAATACTAACTATGAAGGCTCTTAAATGCTACTCATTTGGCACTTAACCATCATGCCAATTACAGCATTTAGCTTGTTTGTTCATTCAGATTGTGCTCATCACTCTGTCTTTTTTGAACTTGCTTCACTCACAGATTTTCCATAGAAAGGCAGTTTCTGAGGTTTCTTGGGCCTTCTTAAACAGCAAGACAAATCCTTCCTGAGTCCTAGGTGCTCGTGGTACTGTTTGTATTACATGGCTTAATGCCTCTAAAGTGGCATGGTGATAATATGCTCAAATAGATACTATTTGGATCACAACTTTACTGTCTAATAGAATTTACTGTTTCTAACAGGATACCAGCTTTTCTCAGTTGCTCAAGTCATGGGACATAGAGAGCTCCAGAATCATTTTATAGCTGTTAGAAACCAAGCTCCCGGACACAGCCTGTGGCTCCAGCAAGGACTACCCTAATCCCTGACAGTGCATAATTCAAACAGCTCACAGAGATTTCAACTTGATCCCACTAGGTAATCCTAGGATTTCACAAGACTTCATAGGACATTTTGTACAAGTGACAGATGCTGCAATCTGGAGTATAAAGCTGTTCAGGATTATATCCTGCCTTACTTATTTATCAGTAAGTTTGTCTCTACTACTTTAGAGAGGGTCCTGGCTATGCTTCCCCAGCCTAGAACTTTCCTGTTTTCTATCCAGATCTTGGGCAATGCACGCAGACAAGGCTGAGCTTGTACAGCACATTCGTAGCAGTCGAAACAAAAAGTAACAATGACAACGGGAGCAGTGAGTACTTGAATAGCATATACTCTATGCCAAATGCTGTCCTAATGATTTTGCATTTGTCAATTTAAATATTGCTGATAAAGTGCTGCAAGGCAGGAAGCTGCATTGGATGAGGAACTATAGATATAGAACCCCTGCTGAACTTAATTAAGATTAAAGGGTGGATCAAGGCTTTGGGTCCACATATCTGGCTCTGAAATTTGTGCCTTTTATTAAGAAATGTATTATATATTGCTTTAGAATTAAAATTGTTAGGTAAATGCTTAGCAACATGACATATTCTGTAATTGTATTGTGAACATTTAGTAAATAGAATGTGCCAACAATTATTATCTGTACAGCCTCATTTAAATTTCATGACTTCCTTTAGATTTCTATTTTTTTCAAATAAGGAATAATTATAAGCAGAGAAAACTTATTTAAATTCAGACAGCTCATTGGAGAAAAATAATGAGTATTCTCCAATCTGGCTGTATTAGACATGCTTTTAACACTGTACTTCGCTGCTTCCTACTACCTATTATGGTTTCCCTCTAGCACCTTTCTGGAGTGTGTTCTATTACTAGTTCAGTTGGACAGTGGAGATTATAGATTAAAATAGATGAATGAAAAGAAGATAAATACAAAAATAGATTAAAAAGTACTGGCTAACATTAGACTTGATTGGTAAGAAGTGAACAGAGTCTAGTATCCACTTTTCAGGTTCAAACTCCTTTATCTATCTTATTTCTATATTGTCCCTGTCTCTTTCTTTGAGCTAGATTTATTTATTTTATGTGTATAGGTGTGTGCCTGAATTTATTTATTTGAAACATGTGAGTGCATGTGAATGCGGACACCAGAGGAGGACATTGAATTCCCTGGAACTAGAATTGTAGGTATTTGTGAGCCACCATGTGGGTGTCTGAACTGAACCTCAGGTCTTCCACAGAGCACTGAGTGCTCTTAACTACGGAGTCACCTCTCCACCTCCTTTTCCCTCCTACTTATTGCTACTTTTGGATGTGAGTTGTTTCAAATGGCTCATGCTGCAATTCTGTCCTTTCAGTACAAGAAGAAATATCTAAATGCACACAAACTTCCCCAAACAAAAGTCCTCTGTCCAACATCATTACATGCAATTTAGTTCTTATCCCTCAGAATATTGTGAAAGCATAAATGCAGTACAGTTATGATAGCGGACAATGGACCATGGCGGCACAAGCACAGTAAGAACAGTGAATGCAGATAAAAGGTTGCTTGGGACGATAATGGGCATGTAGGAAAATTGGTGGATAATGGGATAAAGAGGTCTGTTCTTTTCCACAGTAAACAGTGGAAAGGGAGAACAAAAAGCAAAATACAGTGAATTTTTTCTAAAACATCAAAATAGTTTCAAAATAATGATATCTGGGAGAAAACAGCAAAACATGTACAAAACTAAACTAATAGAGGAGCAGAGGCAGGCAGTGCACAGGATAAGAGGAAAGCGAACAAAAGGGTCTTGCCATTTAAAAAAAATGACAAGGAAAGAAAAGGAACAGAAATTAAAGGACCTACTGGTGTCTTTCATGTGTATTATAACTGCTATTTTAAAAGTACCCTGCATTATGCTTCCCTCTGCAAAACAAACTACAAGCTGTACAAGCTGTTCAAACTCTTCTGAGTGCTTTATTCAATCCCAACTCCCAGTGTGCAAAACAGGCAAGGTTTTGTTTAACTGGCTCCATGTTAAAGAAATTGTAAGAGTCAGACAGAAGTTTAGTAGGTGGACATTAGTTGTTGAATTCTGAAGAGTAGATTGAATATTTAAATGTTTCCTACATTACCTGTAGCAGATAATTATTCAGTCCAGAGTTGGGTAAATCTACTGATGGGGACTTCACCAACTTACAATATTATGCCTTTTGTTGAAAGAAGGGGTTGAACAAGCTTCACATGCATCTGCACCAGTCTTGTCCCTCAACTGCCACTACATATGCATTGATCTCATTTATTCTTCATAACAACCCTGTTGATTGTTCTTCCTGCATTAGAGATGATATAATGAAGGTGCATGAAATAGTTACTTGCTTGCTTGAAATAACAGGCATGCTGAAAACCAGGATTTAAGAGCAGAACCATTTGACGTTATCTATCCCTCCATGTTTCTTCTCTCTACAAGGAAATTGTGAGAAAATTTAAAGTGGCAGCGAAAGAAATTACTCTTGGGGCTGGAAATTTGGCTCACCATTTGGCAGAGTATACACGAAGTCCTTGGTTTGATCATTGGCACTGCAAAGTGGCACATGCCAGCAATCTCAGTACTTGGGGTATAGAAGCAAGAGAGATAATAAGTTTGAACTTACATTCTGATACATAGTGAGCCCTAGGGCATGCTGAGGTGCAAAAGACCCTGTCTCAAATTAAATCAAACAAGTGACTTCCACCCTGAAATACAGATTCTCTCTGTGAATTTCACTCTTTTCCTCCAGTTCCGGAATAATACAAAGAGAGTTCTTATCAAAACATTGTAACTTGTGCTTAGAAACAAATGCTGAGCCTGCATGATTAATTAATCTTGTCCTAAATATTTAGACTGCTTAATAATCAATTACAAAATTTGGACAAGCTTAATGGCAATAGTGACACAGAAGTCTCTTGTTTACAACCTTGGGACAGTTTGACTAGTTTTAGTCCCTGGCTGGAGAATGTAGCTCAGTGCTAGACAACTTGCCTTACAAGTGCAAATTCTTGGGTCAATCTCTAACCTGAGAAATGAAAAAATGAAGGTTAATCCTTAGTTTCATTATTTATCAGCCATGATAAAAACATAATTATCTTGTATTTCAATTTCATGTATCATTAACATGTGAATAATCACAATATTTCCCTGGTAAATTTGTCATGAATACTGAATTAATGAATATAAAGTTATTTAAATAGAATCATAGAGGCATTCAAATAATGCCAATTTATCATTACTTTACAGTAATTATATTTTCCATAATATAGTTTTCTGTTCTGAATACTGGTATATTTTCCTATCTATATGTTTGTCACATATTTCATTAGTATTTATAGTATTGCCAAGATTTCCAAAAGCAACTCCACCAGACACATCTGAGCATTATTTCAGTGCATAAAATTGTACATTTTTCTCTTATGCTACACTAAATTTTATTAGATTATAGGTCCCATGAAGGTAGATGTGACTGTTACAGAGTATGCACTTAAAATAAAAATTCAGAGCAGTGAGATATTTTATTGCAACCTCACATCCTTTGGGCTTCAATTCCTCTTGGTTAATGACTTTCTGTTCCTCGGTTACCATTAAGCCTTCAGTCTCATGAAAGGCCTCATCAGACTATTAGTTATTTTTCTTCCTTTATTTTTAATACCATTCAAGTACTTAGAAATATTTAATATTATCTTGAAAAATTTTAAACTAACCTTCCAGGATTTATGAAATTATTTGTGTTATTCCTGTTAAATATCACATTTCTCAATGACTCCTTTTAAATATGAGCCTATCATCAGAAAGACTAATGTAGCCATATTCAATTATTTAATTGTTGATTAGCCCATTCTTTCTTTATGAAAAAAATAACTGAGCTTTTGGGAATCCATGTAAATTGTGTTCTAGAGGTGAATCAAGTGAGGTGAATCCTTACTCACTTCAGCCCACTCTTACCTTTGTCCGTCCATCTTTTCCTTTGTTAAAGGTTATCTCCAACTCCACAAAGGTGTGCGTGCCATCCCATCCCCACCCCAAGTGCTACTCTTTTGCAGTAATGGTAAGAACAGTTTGGCAGTCAAAATATTTTGCTCTTTTGCATACCTTCTTTCTACCCCATTCTTATTTTTGATTTATCTCCTATTTGATAAATATAAAGTAGAAAGATTTATTGCATATAACATGGAAATCCTCAACCATGGACAAACATCAGATACTTTTAATGGCCTTTCTTAAAAAGGCTGTAACTTTCCAACCCTGGGAAGGCAGTATTAAGAACATCCAAGTATGTGGAGTAAACAGTCTTGAACTCTAGGCTGGCTTTTATTCTGGAGAGAAAGCCATGACCTCACTAAAATGAGAAAACTCTCATTTGAGAGAAGCTATGCCTTTATCAAGATGTCCATTGTCTTTGCCATCCTGTTGTTTGCTTTTTCCCAAACACCTGAAGTGGCTGCTCTGAATCCAGAAGCCTTCCCTTAACTTCTGCTGTCTTTTTTTTTATCATTGTCTTTCCAACTAGTTGTCCTAGAATTGACACAACACTTCATCTTGGTGTTTTGCTGCCCCTTCACTCCTAAATAGAGCACACTGTTCCATTTTTTTTCCTTTTCCTTTATCCTTAGGCTCTGCCGTACTCTTTTGTATCTGCCTCGTTAGCCACTGCTTTTCAGAGGTCAGTTTCACATTTTACTTAGAGCAACTGCATCTTTCAGAGACAGATGCAAAAATCATGAAGTATGAGCAAGTAGTGTGGAATCCTGAAATAAAACAGACTCCTCCTAGTTTCTCTGTCTCTCTCTCCCCTCTCTTTCTTTCTCTCTCCTCTTTCTCCTCCACCAAGCTCCCCCACTCTCTCAGTCTCTCCTTCTCCCTTTCCCTTCGCCTCTCTCCCCTCTCTCTAATTGTTCTAAGCATGAACATACATTAGTGGGAAGAAGGGACACATGCCTGTTGGTGACATAGCTAATAAGCTAAGAGCTTCCTTGTTGCTTTTACTAACCTTCAGAAATTCTGACTCCTGGTTTGTATGAAAGTTCTGCTAGGAGCTCGGGGAGCGAAGAAGAGACATTTGTGTTTTGCTGAGTCTCAGATTCATAGGTTTCTCTCCCATGGTCAGATCCAGTCTGAAATAACTACCTTAATCCACTAGCAGGTTACGGGTTCCAGATCTGGCATTCAGAGCTTATCGACAATCACCAAGGCAGTTTGAATCTCAGCTCAATTTACTCTCTCAGCTGATTGTGAAAGGGAAACACATAATGATTTAATGTCAAACACACTACACACATGCACACACACAGAGAACAAGGGACATAAACCAGATGTCTACTTAGTGTTTAACTTGGTATGTCATGATTTGGCACCACTCTTTAGGGACATTCGCTACTGGGTAAGGGAGATCACAAATGTAAAAAAGAGGTGTTATGTAATGGAGAAAAAGCCAAGAATGTGAACAAATTTTGAAAGTTACTCTGAGTACTCTTGATTTCTCCCTCATTTTCTCACTTTGTGTGGTTCAAAATTCTTCCCAGCCAAATCTTACTGACAAAACTGGGTTGTGCCTCCTGTCATGAAAGAAGAAACAATATCCCATTAGGAACCCTCGGAAGAGATTATGTGGGGAACATATGCTATCCCTCTATCAAGGAGAAGTGGCTAGGAAGCCAATATTCACAGAGGTATCCAAGGATCAGTAACGAGTACAGGATGTCTCTTCAAAAGGATTACAGGGATAGGATATCCAGCAACAGCATGATTGAGAATTTTGGGGGGAACTGATGATACCCTTTGTACAAGAAATGGATAGAGGTATGAAGAAAACTCTTGTAGCACAGAGGACCTAATTGTTTGAATGACAAGTCGTCCTCTCGTTGGTTCCTAGGGTAGGAAGTGGGCAGGAGGCCCATTCAAGTGGGAATTGGGAAAGGTACTCTTGGAAGCTATTCTTTGCTAAGTGGGATTACAAATACAACAATATTCTTCAACGCTGGTCCAAATTTGCTGATTATCTGCTGTGGGTGCAAGAAGCTCAGAAGGAATACCATAAGAGTTGTGAGGGAAAACAGAAATGCTATTGGGATAAGGATGAGTTAACCTCAGCATTTCACTGTTGCTTATGATCTTCATGCCATGCCAGCACTTCTGATATAGAGCTGCTGCCAATTTCCTCCAGCAGTTTTTGCCTATTTCTTTAAAAACCCGGGGATAATGAAAGGGAAGGAGCTTATTGTACTCCCGAGGCCATCATTTCTCTCAGAAAAGAAGAGGTTAAGTTTACCTTCTTGCAGAGGACCATTTGGTGGTCAAATAGGAAGAAGACTCTCTGCTGGTTACGGCCATAGGGCTGATAGATCCAGGCCATCTCTCCGGTGTAGATCAGCTCCGAACTCCTGTCTAAGATGTCCTCTCCCTAGGAAGGATATGTGATGGTGAGAGAGAGCCAGGTAATAGAGCTGGTACAATTTCTTACACAGAGATACCCAAAGGCGAACATAGACTGGACTGGGAGGTTAGCCAAAAAGACATTGTGGTGATGGAGGAAAAGAGAGAGACTTCTGGGCTCCCTTAAAAGGTTTACGATTCTGTAAGTGAAACGATTCATATTTTTATTTACTGTGGGGTTAAATAAGATCCATCCCTTAGTCAGAAAGCCTCCCATCTCCTCCATACCTTCCTCTTCCCCCTCCCCCATACTCTTAACCTAAATGAGACCCATAGGTCAGTCAGTCAAGCAGGCATTCTATTTTCTTATCGATTTTATCTTTTGTGAATCTCTTTTCTATTCCAGTCTCTCAATTCCTATCTGGCCTCTCACTTACTTCAAGAGTAAGCCTGAAAAGGAATTCGAAAATTTTCTATTTTCCATATAAAAATGAAATAAAGAAGATATTTTATGATCAAATCAGGAAGTTAACTACACATGCTTCAGCCTGTGTGAAGATGGACGAATTGAGCAGCGGCTGAGGGAAGAGAACTCACCATTCCAGGAGATATATATGGGTCAAATATTGTGCTACTTACTTTTTACTCTGTCTCATCTGGACCTCACAAAAGTTCTGCTAGATAAACAATCTTGGGCCCATTTTACATTTTCAAGTGCCAAGAGGTGAAGGGATAGGACAAGATCATGAAGTTTGTTAGCTGCAGATACTCTGATACTAATCTCTGATTCGAGAGAGCACCTTTACTCTTCCCCATAAATTATATTGCTTCTAGCATCGAAAGTGCCTTGATGTCCAGTTCCTTCCTCTCCCTAGGTCTGTTTTACCAGCTGTTAAATGAGGTAGATAAGCATAATATCTAGAGCACCAGCTTTGGGACCTTTAGAGTTAAATGTATAGCAAAAGTTCAAGGTTTGATTAGATCGAAATCCCTTTATCATAAAGGGACCTCAATATAAATCTGACCACGCTGAACCTGATAGAAGAGAAAGTGGGAAGTAGTCTGCAACACATGGGCACAGGAGACCAATTCGTACGTATAACCCCAGTAGCATAGACAATAAGAGCAACAATGCATAAATGGAACCTTCTGAAACTGAGAAGCTTCAGTAATGCAAAGGACACTGTCATTAAGACAAAAAGGCAACCTACTGAATGGGAGA
>LOEQ01002276.1:175623-186103 GCA_001685075.1 Bramus lutescens | reverse complement strand
TTTGGTATTTTTGATTTTAGCCATTCTGGCAGGAGTAAGATGGTATCTCAGCATAATCAGGCCATAATAGTACCCAAGACATAATATGACTATACCATGTACAATCACAAATGCATTATAAATTTAGGATATATATATATATATGTGTGTGTGTATGTGTGTATATATATATATATATAAATGACTGTCCCATATACAACTGAAAATGCATTAAAAATTGGTAGCAAAGTTCCTTACCAAATGTTCTCATATTTTCTGAAAGTGAAATATGATAATCATGGCTATTGCCTTAATTTATGTTACAGTGCATGTTAAAGAAACTGGAAGAAAATACAAATATTTCCAAAAACATACTTTTAAATAAAATACAACCCAAACACTCATGTTAACTATAAAAAAAGAAATCTCAACAGTGTAGTAGTGCAAACAAGGCCTGAACAATGGTTACCAGTTGACATACCAACATGGCTGGGGGAACTCTCATAGGACTCCAACCACAGATAAAGACCAATTAACAAATGCTGAGAGAAAAATCAGTTTTCCCTAGGGATGAGCCCCTAACTGGTTATCTAAAATGTCTGGGCAGGGTAGGGTTTAGGGCAGGCATAAAACCCTGTGGTGATCATTCTAGGCTAGTTAGCTGTCTCGTCTGTTTATTCTAATATACTATACAGACATTGTCACACTCTACTACATGTTATCATTATCTAAATATGTCAAGATGTAATGACCTTTGGTGAGTACCTAGGTAAAAAATAATAATGAAAAAGAGAAAATATAATACTTTCAAAAGCTTGAAGATTTTTGTTTCTGCTGCTGCTGCTTGATTTTGGTTTTAATTTATATCTCACTATATGGCCCAGGCTGGCCTCAAATGAATAATCCTCAAATTTCGACTTCCTGAACGAGAGGTTACAGATGTGTGTCAACACATGAAGCTTAAAACGTAGGTTTAAACATAAAATCTAGAGAAGACTTGAAACTATAGCACATTAAACCTTATTAGACTAAAGGAAGAATTCTTTATAGGGAAGCATCTGAGACTAATCCAAATGACCATGGAGAGATAGGCAAGGTTTCCTGGTGACATCTGAGAATAGAACTGATTTCACATTTCTATGATGCCTGAGCTAATTTTCCCCCAGGGACAGGAAAGACGATAACCTGAAGCATCTTTAGCCCTGTCTCTTTAGTGCTTTGTTCCTTCTATTGTAAAATTAGTTCCATGGTTACAAGTGGCAATGTCACAGAGGATTAGTCATAATGATCCCATGTTAAACTCAGGGTTTTCATCCCCTCGGCTAGATTTAGAACTATGTGGAGAATGTGGTAGATTGTCATATTAACACCGTAACACTTGACTATGATATGCTTCCTTGAGTGCTAAGGAAGAAGAGGAAGAATATGCAGAAGAGGACTGTCTCACTCCCGTAGATTTCTCCGGTGAAAATATATCTACTTCATGCAAAGCCAGAAAGATTAAGTGCCATATTATTTAAAGCTCCCCAACTCACTTATTTTAGAGGTGGGGAAGAAGACGAAGGATGGAAAACGCTTTGCCAGTCAGCAACCAAAATATGATTTGAGCTTTGGACTCTCAATTCTAACTCTGGTGTTCTTCCTGAAAATATTTTGGTACTTACAGCTTTTGGTTCATAGCTATTACTATCTAGAGCAAGAATATCATCCATGGTCTGGGTAAATACAGATTTCTCAAATTCTCTTTGGTATCTATTGTTGAGGAGTAGAGCAAAGAGACAGTTTCTAATGTCTTCAACAAAAGCGGTGACTAGGTTGGCTGCACTGGACAGTTTCTCAAAGCAGAATCGTAGTGTTCCTCCTTTTGTTCAGATTAACATAACCATTGTTGCAGCTTGGGTTTTGAAGACATGATGTTTGAGAGTTGGGGAAAATAGGGCATACTTCTAAGACTAAAGGATTTCCATGGGGTTTGAGACTAGAAACACTATGAAAAGAAATTTGTTTAACTAGGCATTATCTGTTGAATCAGACAATAACAATAATGTTTGCCCTCTTTGAAGACCAAATGATATGACAAAATGACAATAGTCTATTTTCATACTAGCTTAAGTATGCAGAAGTGAGCAATTATATATATATATGTATACATTATTTTATTGTTTTGCAATACTTTTTGAGAATCTACTATGTGTCAGGCACTTGATTATTAATTTGACATCAGTAATCAACAAATGAGATTCCCTTCCATGTATGGAATTTACATTTTAGTAAGATAGATGAGATACAAGTAAATGAATACAGAAATGTGCAATTTAGCAATAGTCGAAAGTATAATGATAAAAAATAAAACAGGAAAAAGAAGTTTTACAAGCTTAAAATTTTAAATAGAATATTTAAATAAAAACTTGAAGCACCTTATTGGAGGAAGATTTCTCTAGGCAGGGTGACAAATAGTTCAAGATCTCTGTTTGAGAGCATGCCTGGCATATTAGATGAATAGTAATGAGCCAGTAGGGGTGGCTTAGTAAGAACACTGGAAAAGCAACCAAAGTTGAAGTCAAAACAGTGAGGAAGTTGACCCTACATGACATTGTAAGTAATAAGTTTCAATTTTTACTTGAATAGAAATTATGAGCCATTGGAAAGTTTTAAACAAAGGGGAAAAATACCTTAAGACATGATAGCCTGCCCTAGTTAGCAAATGCTGAAAAGACTCTACTTCATTTATTAAAGATAGCATCACAAATAATCTAGCTTTCATTTTGAAGTACCACTTCTCATAGTTTTAAATCTATTGCAATCAAGTGGGTGAATTACTAAAATACACCATCTTATTCAGTGAATCTGAGACAGAGCCAAAGATTTTGCATGTCTAACAAGGTCTTGGGTGATGCAGATGTTGCTGGCTACTGTACAAATCTTTGAGATGAAAATGAGAGCCTTAGATAGATAAGTGAACAGAAAAAAGAACTTTGAAGGAGAATTAAACTATACTTTCCAAAATATCTCTAGCATATTTAATTAGAGTAATACGTTTATGATCTAGGGATGTAGCTCATTGGTAGCGTACTTGCCTAACATGTACAAGGGCCCAAGGTTAAAGCCCAGTAAAATTCACATGTAAACAACCACAGTGCATTTACTTGATTCCGTCAACAACTTTAAGAAGTAACTATATAATGAAGCCCAAAAGACAAATGATAAAATTAAGCTCAGATTATGTGTATGTTTGATATGGGATTACCTTTAAGCCTACAGGGTTAATTTGTGACTAAGTCGACATATAACAGCCAGAACAATATGTTTCTAGAACCCTTGTTCTTTCTACCCTATGTTATTTCTTCGTGACGTGAAGAGGACTTTTAAACATTTTAAATTTAAACTTTTTTTTTCATTTTATATACCAACCAGAGTTCTCCCTCCCTCCCTCCTCTCCTCCCATTTGTTCCTACCTTCCCCCACTCAACCCCCATCCACTTAATAGGATAATTTTTAATACATTTAATTGAGAAAAGAAAATGAGCTGAGGTGAAATACCCCCAAATCATCTTTCCATAACTGTACTGTCCAATGTGATTTCAAATAGTAGTGCTATTATTTAAATCTAAATTCATTCTATTTCAATAATAAATTAGGTTTTCCTTCTCATTAACACATGCCATGTTTCAAAAGCTTGGCTGGCTAGCAGTTGTCTACTGGAGAGAGGAGACAAAACATTTTTCATCACTGCAGAACATTCTGTTAGCTAGCTCTGCTCTAGGGAAACAAGGACTTTGAAAATGTTACAACTATACCCTTGACTGGAAAGTAGGCCCCAGGCAAAGAAAAGAAAATAGGTTCTGATTCCTCTTGTGAGGGAAGGAAACAATGAGTCAATGAGGAGTTTTCGGGAGGTCAAAAGAAAGCTGGGTAGTTTTGTTCTCGGTGTGTGTGTTTAAACCTTTTAAAACAGGGCTAGAGAAACAGCTCTGTGGATCTCAGTCATCTGTAACTCCAGTTCCAGGGAGCCAATGCCTCCTCGGGTATCAAGCACTCATGTGGTGCACAAACATACATGCAGGCAAAACATCTAAACACATAAAATTAAAAACTTTAAAAATATTTTGAAAACATTCTTTTTTCCACTTTCCATAGATTTTCGCTTACTGCTTAGTAATAAACCTTTGGGAAATGTTCACTGGCCTCCTTAAGCTAAAGGGAATTTGGGGCGGATGGGGGACAGGAGACTCCCATCGTCTAGAGAGCTAGAATACATGGAGTTAGGGGATATAGTGCCACAAACTAAAGGAGTTGAGGCTCACTGTTCTAGCCTTCATCTCCTGGTGATTCCTTTCATAAGTATTTATTTGTTCAAGTTAACCACAATGTTCTCCGCGTGGGGAAACTGACAGGCACATCAGGATCATCACTGATGCTCTTGAAACTTAAGTATGTTCGTGTCTTACCAAAGCCCTGGATAATTCATGACTTAGGTGGCAGGAGTTAAAACCTTACATCTGCATCCGAAATTAAAAAAAAAAATCTAGGAACTTTTCTATGCATTCAAGTCTCTTAATCTCTTGCTTAAATTTGCTGTAATTAATGAGGAAGGTTAGGCCTGTCCTGGATCAGAAGCCAAGAAGTTAAGAATACAGATTCAGGGAAGGAAATGACAGAGACAAAGACAAGGTAGACAGGGAGGTAGAGGGCAAAAGGACATTAAGTATATATTAATGGATTAATGACAAAGAAGAATCAAATAGAGGAGAGAAAAAGAAATTGAAAACCCAAAGGATGCAATTTCATCTCATTGAAAACTGTCTGGTAGGTCAGTGCAACTAATTTGTCCAACATTTTGGGACTACCACAGAGAGGTCCATGCTGACTGTCAGCTCTTCCTAGAAGAAGAATATCCCACCACCTATGCCCCGCCCATGCACCACTATGGCTACCTCACAAATGTCCTTGAGGTGCTTGATGTAATGACGCTCGGTGCTCATGATCTCATTGATGACATTGGCCCGCATCTGGTTGCGGTTCTGTAGTGGCCGGCCTAGACAAAGGCAGTCTGAATTGGGGTCCAGGTGCCCATTCTGCACATCACTGGGCCCTTCCTCCACCCCATCCTCCTGGTTCACCCAGAGCTGTAGAAGAAGGCAAAGAAAAAAAACAAATAATAATGGGTTAACCTTCTTTGAGACATTTTCAGCTAGGTAGAAAAAGGAAAAATGAGTAACTATGTATTTACAAAGCCTTCAATTAGAAGAGCTTGAAAACAGAGTGCCAAGACTAACTCCAGAATGTCTTGCTGGCCCTAAACCAAGCTTCAAATTCAAAAAGATCTACCTACCTTAGCCTCCTGAGTTCTGGAGATTAAAGGTTTACACACCCTGCCTGGCACTTTCCTTTCCTTTTTTTTTAAATGTATATAATTGATCCCTTAAAACCTACCATTTAACACAATTAAAAAGTTCTATAATGGATAAATATTTTAAGGAGTGTACATGGTTTTTAAAAGTTATTCTGAAATGCTGGAAAATAAAATTAGTTGTATTTATAATAATTAAAACAATTATTCCCTAATATTCTGTTACTTTTTCTCATCCCAGCCTATGTCAGCATATGAGCTATCTTCATTGGGTGGAATTTCATCTCAGAATGCTTTATTAGCCTTGCCAAAACTTCTGGATAGGCTAATGCAAACATTTTCACAAATATTGTTCACAGATGCTTCAGCTAGCACACACAAGCTCCTGGATGACAAATAAAAATATGAAAAATGCCTATAATCTGTCATATTCCTAGAGGACTTATTAAAGTGCTAAATGAATGTGTCTTCTAATGTTTTTAAATTATTTAATCAATACAACAAGGAGCTATATGCCTCGTAAAATGTAAAATAGAAAACAAGTAAGACTGTGGTGGCTTTAGTGAAAATGGTCCCCACAGATCCATAAGGAGTGGCACTATTAGAAGGTGTGGCCTTATTGGAGGTAGTGCATTACTGGGCTTTGAAGTTTTAGAAACTCAAACCAGGCCCAGTGTCGCTCTTTCTCCCTACTGCCTGCAGATTCAGATGTAGAACTCTCTGCTACTTCTCCAGCATCATGCCTGCCGGCATGCTGCCAGGCTTCCCACCATAATGATAATAAACTAAAACTCCAACCTGTAAGCCAGCCCCAGTTCAATGTTTTTCTTTGTAAGCGTGGCTATGGTTATGGTGTCTCTTCACAGCAATTGAAATTCTAAGACAAAGACCCTATTTAGTAGAATCAATGAAGAATAGCAATATTACACCAGACTTACAGAAAAGTCATTGAAAGGGAACACTATGAACAATTGAACACTAGAAATTCAATTAAAATTGTGCAATGGATAAATTCTTAGAAACACACACTTTAGAACAAACCCAAGAACAAACAGTAATCTAAGTAGGGCAATAAGAAGCATGAGACTGAGTAATCAGAAGCTGTTCACATGGAAGCAGGCAACAAGGTCTGCTGGTTTAAATATTTGATTTCAAATATTTAAAGAATTATTGTTTATCTTTGGCAAAAACCCTCAAAATACAAAAAGGCAGACACCTCAACAAAATGTTAGCAACATTTTTTAAACCTTCCTTATCAAATGGAATTGATCTCTGCAATACAAAAGTGGTTTAACATAAGAAAAGCAATGTAATACAACATAATAATGAAGGTTATAAAATCCCACATGTTTATTTCAATCAGTATACTCCTTCGTGATTAAAAAGTATTTAACAAACTAGAAATAACTTCCTCCAAATGATAACGAGTATTTATGAAAAGACTATATAAACCCAAGAAATCAAGGCTATCTGCTCTTATCACTGTGATCCAATATTGTACTAAGAATTCTAGCAAGAGTAACTGAACAAGGAAAAAAAGGAATTCAATTTAATAGAAAATATAAAACTAACTCATATATGCATATATCATGCAATCATATACATAGGAAACTCTAAGGAATCCACCCAAAAGCTGTTCTAATAAACAAATTCAGCAATATTTGTAGGATATAGGCTAAATATTTTAAAATTAAGTGTACTATCTAAGATTAAAATTAAGAACACTACATTTAAATAGTACCAAAAAACAAGTAATTGAGTGAATTCAACAACTTTAAACTTTTTGACATCTTCAGTAGTCTTTCTCTATAAATAAATTAATAATTATAAAAGAAGGATTGCAATATCCATTTGGTTGGAACTGAAATGTCTCAGCGAAGATTCATACATTCCTAAAGAATCAGTCCCCAGTGTAGCAGTGCTCAGAGGTGAAGCTGGGGAAGTGATTATATCACGAAAGTGCTGATTTCATCAATGGGTTAATCAACTGATGGACTTATAATCTGATAGACTATTGGGAGTGCTGGAAACAAGAGATGGGATCTAGCTAAAGGGGGTAGTCCTTAAGGATGTATCCTCAGTTTCTTCTTTCTCATTTATATTCTTATGCCCTCTCGCTCTCTCTTTGCTTCCATGGTATGGGATCAGCAGCCTCCTTTGGGACCATTTCCTAGCACCATTGTGCTTACGGAGGTATGGGAGCCCGACTTTAGAGACTTTGGTACTAGGTTTTATTACTTTTCTTCCCTTTAAATTTTTCTTCCTTTTCTTCCTTCAAGTATTTGGTCACAATGACAGGACACCAACTACTATGGGTAACACCATTATACGTTCAAGGAAAGTTCTAGGAGTTTCTTAGAAATTTGTCTTATCTCTTAATGGAGCAATGTGATGGTTTGTAGGTGAAAGATGAGGTATTTAGAACTGTCAGCTAGAAAACAAACAGTGCATGCTAAGAGTTTAAAGGACAGTTCTGTGGGAGCTTGGAAGACAAAGCTGAGAAAAATGTAGATCATGGAGGCCTGGCTTGTGAAGTTTCAAACAGAACACTGAGAACCCCATAAAGACTCTGTCAGGCTCTCTCATTTGTGGGCTATAGATGAGCTAAGCATCTGTGGAAGTGAAACCTTTGCCACTGGTGAGCTAGCAATGAAAAATCAGCTGTGATTAATAAGAGACAGGCATTATTGAGGCAAAGCCTTCTGGGAAGTGTTTACTCAGGGTTAGCACATAAACGTTTGGTCCAGGCAGGGCTAAGTTGAGAGTAGAACTTGCTAAGTAATGTGTGAGACACTTCCACATGGTACTAGTTTTGAAGACGTGAAGGGGAACACAAAGAATAGCTGAATGACAAAACCTTGTGGCAGTGCTGGAGTACCTACAGAGACACCCGGAGTGACCATTAGTGAAGGTGAAGTGTCAGTAAGTGGAAGTTGTAGGACCGAAGAGAGAAGCTGAGGCTTGTCAACATGTGGCATGGTTAGAAGTCACAGTTAGCTTCACATGTCAACTTGATATACACAGGAAGAGGGAACTTCAATTGGTAATTGTCTCTATTGGACAAGCGTATGGGCATGTTTGAGGCACTTTCTGATTTCTAATTGATATAGATGGGTTCATCCCAGTGAAGATGGCACCATTCCTGGGAAGGTGGGCATGAACTATTTAAAAGAATGATGGCCAAGCAAGTCAGGCAGAGGAAGCCAGTAAGCAGCACTCCTCCATGGTCTCTGCTTCAATTCCTGCCTTAGGGTTTCCACCTTGAGTCCTTGCCTTCATTTCCCTTTCTCGCTAGATGACAGACTGTAACTTCTAACATGAATTAAACCCGTTCCTCCCCAAGTTAGTTTTGGTCAGTGTTTATCACAGCAGCAGAGAAGTAAAGTAGGGTATTGCCCCTCTAATCAATATATAAACACTTAGCATTCTTGCCTAGCACAAAGATAATCAGTATACTCCTTGGCCCTCAAGGGAAAGATAATTAGTAATTATTACTAATTAACTGAAAATCACCATAAAAAAGCTGTTAACAAATTTCTTTCCCTTTCTAACATACATATAATTAGAAGCAATGATCTCTGATAAAACAATGAAAATTTTGGTGGCATTAGAAATGGAGGGGAGAGGGATGGGGAGAAATGCATTCATAACTACATTAATACGCTAAACTAGGACTTGTCCGCAGAGTTTTACTGTATCATAGCACACCATGATATCAACCACGTCTTTCCAACATCCTATTTATTCTCACCATCATGTCACTGTATCTTCTATTGTGAGGGTCCTACTTTCTGACCAAGAAGACCTCGTCCCCTTTTTTCCCCGTCATTCTTTTTTCCCTTGGCTTTCTTTTTCTTTGAAAATTCATATAATATCTTCAGATCATGGTTTCCCCTACCCCGTCCCCTCCTAGGATCCTAAACTGAGTTTGTCTCCTTATAAAAACCCTCTTACAGTGGCCCTAATACTATCCACCATGGCATGGGTTTGAATCTGTAAGGTTTAGCAGAGGCCGATGTACTAAATGCTTTGTTCCCAGCTGGCAAAGTAGTGGGAATATCAGGAAGTAACACCTCATAGAAGAAATAGGTCACTGAAACCATGCTTGTAAAGGTTATAACTGCCCCCAGTCCCCATCCCCCTCTCCCTGCTTCATGGGGTAAATGGCCTGTGTCACATGCTCCCATTGGCATTATGTTCTAACTCACCACAGACCCAGAATCAATGAAGCCAAGTACCCTGAACTTAACTCTGGGAGTCTAAAAGCCAAAATACATCTTCCTTCATTCGTTTCTTTCAGGTATTTTGGTCACAGCTACCCAAAACATGCAAGCAAACAAAACCAACGTAACGGACCACATAAGCTTTCCTTTTTAAATATTTTACTTCCACTTCCTATGCAAGAAAACCAAGGTAGTGAGTCTCTCATGGTAAACAACCAGAATCTGAGATTGATGCACAGTCTCTAAGTACTTAGACCAATTCAGGAGAAAATCTGGCAGGGTAAACAAAGAAGACTTGATAGCTTGGGTAATATGGGCTTTCCAACACAGAGTAAGTTAGTTATGTGACTTCTCTGATCCTCAGTGTCCTCATCAGTAAAACAGAATAGTATCAGTTCATTTCATAGGCTATTGCAGGGATCATATCAAGTCCTGGCATCAAGTCGAGATTCTAATTATCCTGTAATTTGATACCATCTGCCTCTAGAATAATAAAGCAACATCTGAGAGGCATTCTCTAGTCAGGATACTTTAGGAAGTACTTAGACAGTACTCTGTTCTCATAATTTTCCTAAATATTTTGCACACTAAATACCTCCTCCTTGGCAACCAAACTCCTCTATAGCCCTTCTACCCCATCATCATAGTCTGGAATCTTGATATTTTATCTATTAAAAGTCTTCGTAAGTAATGTAGCAAATCAATAAGGGTAACTTGGGGTCCTATGAAGCGCTTCAGAGGCAATACAGTTTTCTAGTCAGTCAAAAAAGAAAACAAAAGTTGAATCCCTTTAAAATAAACCATGTTCTCCTCCTTTTTTTGTGACTTTTATGGGGCTCTACTGCTTGGACCTTGATGGGATTTATGTTCATTAATAAAGGAGCCCTAGCCAGACTGTGGTGCATGCCTTTAATCTCAGCACTCGGGT
>LOEQ01002276.1:151564-165973 GCA_001685075.1 Bramus lutescens | reverse complement strand
GTGTGTGGTGACATATGTGCCTGCCAGTATCAGCATGTACTTTTGTATGCAAGCATGCATAGAGGCCAGAGGAAGACATTAGGGGTGTGTGTTTCCTCAATTGCTCCCATCGTTTTTGTTTTTGTTTTTGTTTTTGTTTTTGTTTTTGTTTTTTTTTGAGGACTATCTCTCAGTAAACCTGAAGGTCATTGATTCAGCTAGGCCTGAAGGTCATTGACTAGGCTGACTAGCCAATGAGTTTCAGAGATCCACCTATCTCCCTGGCCCCCACGACTGGCCAAGCCTGATAAGCCAGGATTTCAGACACATGGCACCATGCCCTGCATTTATATAGACTCTAGGGATTCAAACTTGGGTCCTTATGCTTGCTTGCACAGCAGGCGCGTTACTGAGTCATCTTGCCAGCCTCACATAATCCTTTCATGTCCCAGCTTCCAGGAAAGCGAGATACCAAAGAAATCTAGAACTGAAAACAGAACACAACAAAGAAAAAACAAGGAAAATTTATACAACTTTAAATATATATGTATACATTTATTAGGTTTTCTTGGGGAGTGAGTTGGGAGCAGTACACATTCATGTGTGTAGAGGACAGAGAACAAGCTGCCAAACTCAAGTTGTTTATCTCATTTCACCATGTGGGTTCAAGTGATCAAACTCAGGTCATTCATTATACACAGCAGTAAGCACCTTTACCAGCTGGGTCACCTTGCTTGCCAACTATTTACTTTTTGAATAAACCCATGCCTTGTAACAGAGACCTCACCACTCATTACTAACAAGGTGTTTTGTTTCCTATATAAAAACTGCTCTTATGTATGCTCTCCCCAGGCCATGGCCCAATGTCAGAACAAAGATTCTTTTTCTGCACAGCATCAAAGGAAAACAGATTGAATGACTTGAAATTGGTCCCTTGCAGGGAAGTCCCTCACAGGGAAAACAAAAACCGACCACAGGTTACTTAGAAACACAATCAGGTGCCAGCAAAATCTTCTCAGCTCCTAGGGAAACAAGCTCAGGAAAGCAGGTAAAGATTTCTACAGCAAGATATGGGCACTGATATTCTCCATGATCTGATTCACTTAACCTGATCAATGGATGAGAAGGTACATTGACTATTGTGTTGCTCTTATAAATCCAAATTCTCACTTCAAAAAGAAAGGAAACCAAGAACACATATGTACAAGAATAGAATTCTAAAAAATGGGGGAGACAGATTTAACTGGAGAGAAGACATATATCTAGTAACTCCTTACAGAAGCCAATGGCACATAGTTTCTATTTTCATATAGCTAGAATATCACAACTTAAAAAGGATTTTCACAAGACCCATTATACCCAGTTTACAAGAAGGAAGACTGAGCCTTGAAGATGCATAGAAAGATGATTAAGTTGTTCATCTAATGACAGAACTGAGGCAAGAATTTTGGTTTCTCAGATTCTCCACGCTTTTTTATTTTAGCATGCTAACAAATGTCTAGCTTGAACAGAACCACACAAAATACCCTTGATTATTCATCCTCGGACTTGAACGTTAACCAAAAAAAAGGAGAGAGAGACATTCAGGTAGGAAATGGAGATTTCTCACTATGTCGGTCATCAGTTTAGCTTGATGATGTACAAAATTATCCATTTAATATGTCGTTTGAAAGAAGTCTTCTTTATTATACTTTCTTTTTATCATATGCCACTTAACCTAGGTATCCATTTCTAAGATACTGAATCTCAGTTTTTAGTGAGTCTCAATAAATTGGGCAACTATTCTGCAATATACATCTACATATACATATATACATACATACATACATACATACATACATACATACATACATACACATGTATCATCCCAGGAAACTGTCCATTCACAAGCCTACTTTAAAGGTACTAAAGTACTATGTCTATGTGCTATCTAGACCTAAACTAGACTCTAGGTAGTGCTTCAGAGACAAACAAAAAATAAAGGCCAATCATCCATCATCACTTACCATACCAGTAGCAATTCCTAACCCAGGCAGTATTGGCTTTAATAATACCATTCTACTATCAAGTGAAACCAGTACAAAAGAACAGACATAATTAATTCTAATTTTTGAGATCTACTAGAAAAGAACCTTTGTAATCAACATGGGATTCCTCAACAATAGCACAATGGTACTATAAATTTAAACACAATCATAAATATTCATGAGAATTTAAAGGTCTATCTTGGAGCCAATAAAACTATCAATCATTAAATAGCCTAACATCATTTCTTTAACTAACAACAGCATTGTAACTGACATCTATGTTTCCATGGTATTCCCCAAGTTTCGCAACAGTGATGCTGAACCCATCTGACTCTACTTAAAACAACAAAAGAGATCACAAAGGCAATAAAATGTTAGTGTTGAGTACAATTTGAAGCGGACATGGGATACTACCTTAAATACTCAAGGAATAAACACTGATATTGTAGAAAACACTAGAGTTCTATCTTATAGTTTATGCTCTGTCATTAACATTGCAGATCTGTATACTATTCACTATAAGCTTGTACTTTTGTTATTGAGAAAGTAGAAATTAGTCACATGTTACTAATATGAATTGAGATATATTCTGCATATTTAATAAATATATTTCAAAAAGCAAATAATAAAGCATTATTAATTTTATAGTGATATTATAGGATATTCTATAATATTTTGAATATACTGGAATATATGACATTTAATTTCACTTGTAACTTTCTTGTGATTACTTTTCAACTACATCTGTATATTTTATTACATTATATTTTCTAGTAGAAACATACTAAACAACATTTTTACACACCAACTCCAACATAAAAGCATCTAGAGCAATGATTCTCAACCTTCCTAATGCTGTGACCCTCTAATACAGTTCCTCATGTTGTGGTGACCCCAACCATAAAATTATTTTCACTGCTACTTCATAACTGTAATTTTGTTACTGTTATGAATCGTGATGTAAATACCCAATATTCAACCTCCAAAAGGGTCAAAACCCACAGGTTTAGAACCACTGATCTAGGTGTTCTTTAAAAAAATATAATTTCTCATCTTTAAAGAGTTTTATTAAGCTAGCTTGCATTTGAGTGGAGCATTCTTTTCTTTTTAAAGTTGTTTCTTTTATTTAGCACATAAAGTAACAGGTATCATTAGTGTATTTTCATACATACCTTATTCTTATAGTCACTACTCCTACAAGCCTCTCTTCTACTCTCTACCCCAATATATACCCTTCTACTTCCATGTCACATGTATTCTATTACCTTGTTTTTCTTTTCAAAGCCCCCTTAAGAGCTCTTCTTCCCCTTCCATGGTCCCTTTTCTAGTTTCAGGAACTACACACATTCCCATTTATCTGAGTGTGGTTTATTTCACTTAACATAATGCTTCCTAATTCTATCCATTTTCCTGCAAATTTCATTCTTATTTACATTTGAATAAAATCTCATTCTGCAAATGCTTTCTTCCCATTTTCTTTATGGCTTCAGCTGTTGATAGACATTAAGGCTGGTTCTGTATTTTTAGCTATTATGAATAGTACAGCACACAACAGTGATGTGGATGTGCACATATCTTTGTGGTAGAAATGAGAGTGCTTTTGGAATCATGGGAGCTAATCGTCCACTATGAAAATATACTTTTGGGGGGGGATATGAGGATGTCTTCAAAAAAGCTCATGTGAGAAGAGGATATCCCCTCCCCCCAAATGTAAGCAGCAGCAGGACACAGGCTAGGCTCTTGGTCTAAATACAAAAGAGAAAGTTAAGGTAGCATCAGCATTAATCTTTCTCTGCTTCCTGACCGGTGACAATAGCTGTCTCGAGCTTCTATTGCCATGCTGCCACAATTTTCAACTAAAACAGAACTAGAGTCACCAGGGAAGAGGGGATCTCAACTTAAGAATTTCCGAGATCAGATTGGGATGTCATCTTGTCTGTGAGGTGTTTTATTAATCGCTAATTAATGTGGTGGGGAGACTGGCTCGCTGTGGGTGGAGTCATCACTAGACCATTGGGCCTGTGCTACATAAGAAGGCAAGCTGAGGAAGCCAGTAAGAAGCATTCTTTCATGATCTCTGCTTCAGTTCTTGCCTCCAAGTTCCTGCCATGAGCTTTTGTCCAGGTTTTTCTCAATGATGGCCTAACACCTGGAAGATAAAATATCCTCCTTGATGTATTTCGGTCTGGTGTTTATCACAGCAAAAGAATGCAAATGAAAACATATGCCTTCCTTGTCATGATATATTATATCCCCTCAAAGTATAAGCCTAAACAAACCAACTCTTGTTGCTTCTTGTCAGTTATTTGATCACAGCTATAAAAACTAACACAGGTACATACCCAGGATTCGATAGCAGTTTCTATAGGTTTCATTTTCAAGAAACATTAATACTCATTTACATAGGAACTACACAAGGTCACACTACCAATCAGCATAAAGTTTTTCTTCCTCACATTCTTACCAGCATTTGTTGGGATTTTGTTGTTCTTGTTTCTAGTGGTGGTAGTGGTGGTATGTGATGTTAGTCATTCTGACAGTGGTGAGATTATATTTTAAAGTAGTCTTATTAGTGGCTTACATTTTCCTGATGGTTGAAAATGTTGAACATTTGGAAAATTATTTATTGATCATTTATTTCATGTCTTCTTTGGAAAACTGTCTATTCAGATGATTATACAATAAATGACAGGGTGGCATTTCATTTAAATTCTGGGTTTTATTAATCTGTTTCTTTGTGATGCTATACAAAATGGCTACTGGGGATATGTGCCTGAAATCTCACTTATTTTAGCTGTGGTCTTAAAACCATCAGTGCTTGTTCATGGTTATTCTCTAAACTTTGACCCTGACACTAACTTCCCCAAGCCACCCTGATTTGTTCAATGTTCCTTCTCATCCTATGGTCTGCCTCCCTGAAAACAAAACATATTAATATTTCAGTGTGGTTTAATCATTCTTTCAAAACAGGGAGGGTGGTCCGCAGAAGAAGCACAAGCTCTGTGTGCATAGCAATCCACATTCGTTCGTAAGTCTTGTGGTTATTGATGGGTTCATTTCAAATACCCTAGGAATTGACTTGTCAACCAGGAAAGCTGGACTGGGACACATAATATTTCAAGGTGTTAACAAAATAAGCCATATAAGTAGAGAATGAAGAATTAGATATTTCATTAGAAAACACTCAGCATAGGAAATAAGATGTGATTTTTATCTATTTCCCTACTTCAGGGTGGTGCCAACACCTAAATCCTATCAATCAGTTCACTGTGCTTTATAACTTGATAGCCCCTGCAGGACAGGCTTCTCTTTCAACTAATATATCCAGTATTGATACATGGTAAAAATGATCACAGCTATACTTATGATGAAAACTAAAATGTAAGTAGTCAATTTTCAAGTACTTTATACTTGTCAAACTGCGCTAAATCTTTATTAGCATGCGTTAGCTCATTAAATTCTTAGAGAAAGTCTGTTGTGATCCCTATGTTTCAGAGAAAACCTTGCCAAAAAATAAATAAAAAGTAAAAAAAAAACCATATTGGTAGGAACTAGTAAAGTTGCAATTCAAGTTAACTTCAATGCTTTGCTCCTTCCTTCAAAATACATGCCGTATGGCCAACCTTTAGGCAGTTTGAGCTCCAAAAGCCCAAGCCCCTCTAAACTTTTGTTTGAGACCCAGAGTACTAAAACCTTATCTTAGAGGAAACACCAACAATAAAGATGGTGATATAGCTTGCCATATGTGAGGCCCTGGGTTCCTCAGTACTGAAAAAAAATTAAAGACCCTCTATTATATAAAGTGAAGTAAAACATAACCCCGGTAATGCTGAAGCATGCACAGGCAGCCCATTTATACTGGGTTTCGTGATCTGAGTTGATGAGGACGACTGACCAGGTCTCTTCCTCAAGGAACAGGTTCCACCAAGATGCGAACTCGGATTGCTGGATTCAGAGTCCAGTGTGTTAATCATTAAACCACAGGAGCTGGTGCAGGACAGATGGCTCAACCATTAAAGGCTAGACTTCCATTATATGCATGTACAAAATTCTCAAAAAAAACTTTTTAAAAAATATAAAAGAAGAACACGGCATTCCAGAAGGAACTAACAGAAAGATATAGGTTATAGCAAAGGTGGCCATAACACACCCTCATAACTCTTTGCTATCTGTCTTCCCTTAAAGAATTTTTTATTGTCTCTTTTCCATTGTGATATCCCCTGGGGAAAAAATGATTGTCAAGACCACTTTGCAGATGGGAGAAGCTGGCCCTTCCAATACTCAAAGAACAAATTCAAACTCACAACCTCAAGGAAAGCCAAGATCTAGAACACATAGTCAGTTATAATCACCAACAGCAACCTGTTAAAAGGTGACCTAGTGGAAACAGAGACCTTACAGAACAACGGTATTAATGTCCAGGTTCTTTATGGTAAAACATCAAACAATCCATAACCTTCCAAGCCTTTACAGGTTTCCTGTTTCCATACATAGCATGTCTTAGATCCCAGCCATATGACTTTGCTATAAGAAGTGAGACCTGAGATTAGTAAGCTTCAGTCCCTTGAGAACAGAGAGTACACACTCTGACATTAACAGCTGAAGACTGTACCAGTCCATAATGGTGTTCATACTTCTTCCAAGGAGAGAAACAAAAAAGGAAAGAAGAATAGTTGATATAAGGGGAAAGAGAAGAGAATAAGCAAAAAATGAAGAGTGGAAGAGATTAGAAGGATCTAGAAGAAGAAAGGATCAAAAGGGGATATAGAAAATAAAGTAGGTAGAGGAAAAGAAAAAAAGGGTGAAAAAATCACAGCTACATAGAGGTTTGGGGGAAAAGACTTCAAAACTATTCAAGCCAAATCTAGAAAGATAAAGATCAAACAAAGGAAGTGACTTAGGAAAAGGTGAGCAGCAGAGAATGAACCAAAATAAACAAGAGATAGAAGAGAGGTCAAAAGATTAGAAAGGCAGAGATTTAAGAAAAGGGTAGGAGTGAAGCAAAAGGAGATGAAGAGACAGAGAGGGAGAAAGAGAAAAAGAAATGAAAAGACAAAAGGAGAGAGAGGAATAGAGCAAGAGTGCGGGTCGGGAAAGCCGGGTTAGGCAGCCAATGAGAGAAGAGCAGAGTGAAGGTTGGCACTCACCCTCACAAAGCTGGCCGGAAACCATCCCTCCTCATCGTCGATCTGGCCCCACCACCAATCCTTGTTGGAAGCATCCAAGACTTTGATGACGTCGCCAGCTTTAAATGCCAACTCCCGGTTGGCCATGGTGACGTGATCCCATACTGCCTCAGCACTAACGATGGAATCTCCAGTGATCAGCTTAGGAGACAAAATGAGAATGTGTTCAGTCCATACATCTGACTAGTCTACTTGAGCATTCCCTCACCCAAAATGCTCTACATTCAATGGAAATGCTTACATGTTCTGGTGGTGAGATGTGGCGGTAAGGGGAAATGACACCAACATGCAAGATATATTGGACTACAAGACAAACGATGCTGTCATTTCTCGATTAGCCAGTGCATGGAATAATCCAGCATGTGAATATGGACAAAGCATCATGCTTTCATCTATTTTCATGAACTCTTCTTCCCAACATGAATACAAACAAATAAACAAAGCTCTGTCTATATTTCCTTGGTGCTTTAAAGCAGCTCTGGATCTTTAAAGTAGAAAGGCTAGCATCAATGACTAAAATAAAGTGCAGGCATATTTGTTTTCAATTCTTCATGCTCCTTTCTCTTTCCCCTCCTCCTTGAAACTGACCAATTGAGATTTGATAGCATACTATTTAACTCAACCATATGCCTTCCCATGTGGTAAGAGAGTATGGCATTCTTCAAACACAACCAACCCCAGTTCTTTAGTTCCTACTCTCACCCATGCACGATTCCATAGATAGATCATGGGTATGAAAGAGTATGGCTTCCTGTGCTGTGCTATGCATGATGAACTCAATTCTGGCTTAGATGCATAAAAAATTTGTTCAGCTGGCCTGTGGCTTAGCTAGGGAGTATTGGCTTCATTTGACAGATTAAAAAGAAACTGATAATAAAGAACTGAGGCCAGAAACTAAAGATCACTCAGTAAGGCAGAGGGTATGCACAGTCCTTGATCTTAACCTGAGTGACTGAATTTCATAGAAATCAGGACTGGGCTCCACACACCAGAGAGCAAACATCTATCCATTACCACATGCACATGAACAAAAACACATAAGTCATGGCACTCATTTAAGCACGTAGATAAGGACGGAGTGGGAGTTAGGCTGCCTCTCCTTGGCTACTGACCACAGTTTTGTGTTTACTTTCCCCTGAACTCTTCCACCTTGTACCTATTGGTCTTCCCAGCATTTGTAGAGGCACATTTTGGAATTAGAGAACATATGGCCTGCCTGGCAAAAAGACTCAAACACTCTGTCTCCATACTCAATTATGGAACATGCCAATTTATAAATAAGTTTTTCCACGAGCCTATTTGAAGAAGAAACATCCGCCTGAGGAAATCATAGTTCCATAATACCAAAGATAAAACATTTCAAAGACAGCAGAACTGTCATCTGAAGACTATTTAGCCTCTCCAACAGACCGATCATATAATACATTGTCCAGAGAATGAATGCTACAGTCCAATCAGAAAATGAATATGCAGAATACTGCACACATATGAACACATACATATGGATATATACTGCTTTTATGACTGCTTTTAAGGTATACTAATCTCCTTGGCCATGTCTAAGACATACTTCTTTGCTCAGGAGTCTAACCTCTATGTTCTCCACAGAAAGCTAGGCACAGGAAAATCTCAGTGCGGAAATATCTAACAGGACCTTTTCGAATGTATTTTAAATACCTTGTGCTTCACTATTCACAAACGGTTTCCTCACCCAGCATAATGAGCCGTGTTTCACTACTGGCCATATTTTTAAAATGAGAAGACTGAGGTTTAGTGAAATAAACTTGTTTTTCAGCCAGTAACAATGAATAAATTACTAAAACAGGTCTTTAGGCCTCAGAAGCACCAAACCATACTACTAATATGGGCTCACTTATACTAAACTCAAAGAATGTTATCATAAAAACAGATGGCCTTAAGGAACTCTGAGGAAGGAGATTTTAATCTCCTCTCTAACAAGATTCATTTTTATGTTGATCTTGTTTTCTTCCAACGAAAAATAATCAATTTCTGCTAGTTCTGGTCTCAGTGAAGAAAGAGAATTGCTAGTCACTGGTTTTTGTAGTTTGAATGTGGGATGCCCCACACAGGTTCACGTGTTTTAGAACTTTATCTCAGTTGGCGGTGCTGTTTTAAGGAATTTATAGAATCTTTGAGACATCAGACCTAGATGAAGGTTACAGGTCACTTGAGGCAGATCTTGAAAATTAAACACATTTCTAATGAAAACCCAAGCTCTCCACGTACTGATCTGCCAAGATAAGAACAAACTGCTATATGCTCCTGCTGCTATAGAAAGAGACAACCCAGCATCCATGCCTTCTTTGCCAAGATAGACTATATCCTTAAAAACATGCACCAAAATAAACTTCTCCCTTACTTTGTTTCTGTCAAATATTACATCAAAGTGATGTGAAAAGTAGTCTCAGTAAAATAAATATTTATAGATAAGGACTAAAGATGGGTCCCAACTGAATGTTGCTAAATTAGCACAATAAACCCAGATAGACCAAATCTAGAGGACCATGAGTGTTTATGGTTTGAACTATATTCCCAGATTCTGATCAAGTGTCTATAGTTTGTTAGCTTTGAATATCAGCCCTCTGTTCAGGACACCATCTATAAAAACAAAATTCAAATGCAGAAATAGCCTTTCCCTAGAGAATCTACTTTTAACTTATAAGCTATGCTATGTGGTTCTATACTCCTACTTGCTGCATGAGTTATAAAACCCTGAGCCAAGAGCTGGCTGTTGTATATGCAGAGGTATGATGAATATAATGAATCCAGAGGGTCTTCTAGCTATATGTAGCTTCTAAGCACGGTTACCATAAATACCTGTCAGAGTAAAAGAATGCTCTTCTCCCATCTTCTGGGTTTTTTAATAAAAGTAAATTAAATTTGAACTAAAAATTGGTCATATGTATTCATTTTCTGTACAGAATTAAATTATAATTTGCCATAAGGTTTTCATACATTTATTTACCTCACACATTCATTTTTCATCCAGCATGCATTCAATGACCTGCTGTGTGCACAGATCTGCTCACTGCAGTTATTCATACTTAAAGATCAAAAAGCCTTTCAAACAACATGAAAATCTACCTTTGATTCTGAACTTTGTTACTTTAGAAAATAGTAGTGATGATATAAGGTGAAAAATGGAAAAGTCAAAGGAACAAAACAAAGTGGAGCTGTCAGCATGCAATAGAAATACAAAGGAGTACAATTTTACAAAAGCCAAATGCAAGAGACTCCAACTGGGTAACATTGCACTTCAGTTTCTTCATCTATGAAACAGGATAAAGTCTGCTTCAAAAGGCAAGATTACAGAAAGGGTGGATTAACATGACAAATATATAATGCCTAGAAAGACTTGGACTTAATAGCCTATAAGACTTCATGGGTAGGCGGCATTATGCATAGCTCCTGAGATCCACGAAAGGTTTTATTGTAGCACTGAAGTATAACTTAAAAGATAAGAGAATGACATATGCTGAGGGAAATAGCGGGGTACTTGAGGCTGAAGAAGGAGGTTAAGTCATCTGGAGTTATATGTGAAAAGGCTTGGATTTAGTTTGAAGGAAATGAGGTCAAAGTTGATCAAGGAGATGATATCAGTCCTAAGTGTGGCTATTAAAACATAAGCAATACTAGGAAACAATGAAGACTTTGAAGGAAAACAGTTGATGACCAATACACTTTTCAATGTGTTAAATATGGAGGGTAGTTATTTGGATACATAAATATGTTGGAATTTCAAGAGAAGTCAGAGGAAGAGAGATAGAAAGTTCTTGGAGTTAGAAGAAATTGTAGAAACCAAGAAATTCTGTCTCAGAGGACAGAGTTATGAGAAAAAGCCATAAACCTTAAAAGTTAATAACAAAGGGAGATGGGAACTAGAAGAATAGCCAATAGCCAAAGAAACAAATTGAAATAAAGCTGGCAGCAGATCATTGTAAATAAAGCCAAGAAAAGTCATTTGGGAGTGACTCTACCAGGAATTCCATTCTCTATTTTCCCTCTACTTTCTGCCTCACTTCCCACCAAAAGTCCTGATTCCCAATTGCCTCCACACTTCATCCTGAAATCCCAATATAAAGCAAGGAGACGGTACTTAACTACTCTAGCATGGAAACAAATATTTCTAGGTCATGGAATAGCACTCATGTGATAGTTAACAAATTAACTTCTAATTCCCAAGGCATGCTGGATGCAGTAATGTTCTTCTTCAGATTTACCAATAAGTGGGTCACATAGTGCTTTCAATATGTACACTGAAGATACTCTAGGATATGAGTAAAAGGATGAAGGCTTATTTTAAACCAGGAAGTCAGAACTCTCATCTAAGGACTGTCCTTTCATCTCCTGATGATTCATTCTCCCCAGAAATCCCCATGCTACCGTGGAGTTTGGTTTTTCTGCCCCCACTGTTCCCTGCCTATCTACAAGGCTTTCATCAGTGGTTGGTAGATGTCTGAGGATATTTATGGTCATGTAAAATGTATGCCTAATGGCAGGTTTTCAATGACAAAGGATAAAGCACCCTAAGATCACAGTCCTCGTTCAGTTTTTAAGAATTGTATCACTTGTTTTATTCTTTTTGTTCTTTCCCTTTAGTTGAACAATATAACCCCTCCAAAATAGATACTTATTTATTAACCTGACTGGCTAGCAGAATATTAAAGTTTAATATCAAGAAGCAGAATACATTTATAAAGTGAACTACTGGGACTGGAGAGATGGCTCAGCAATTAAGAGCACTGGTTGCTCTTCCAGAAGACCTGGGTTTGATTCCCAGCCCACAAGGAGGTCCACAACCATCTGCAATGCCAGTTTCAGGGGTTCCAAAGTTCTCTAATCAACTCCACAGGCACCAGTCACACACATGGTATACCTATCAACATGCAGGTAAAAGACCCACACATACAAAATAACTTTTTAAATTTAAACACAAACCACTATGTGTTGTAAAGAATAACAAATGTTCCAACTGTTGTTATGGTAACTGAGCAAGGTCTGCCTTCTAGAAATATACATAGCAGGAAAAGGAAGGCTATGGAGGAAGGCTGTTACCTCCCTATGAAGTTTCATTTGTCCTTTTCCCCTCAGATGACCCCTTTTCTCAATGCCTAAGCATGAACAAGAGCCAAGTTCAATTTCCTGGTTTTCTCTAAGTTATATTTAAGACAAGCCGGGATTTTATGTTCTCTTAGAGTAGATAAGCTATCCTTTTAAAACAGTTTTGTAAATAGATGCTGTTTAGCCAAAAGTGTTAAAGAACAACCATCCCCGTTTTTTGACAAGTTATAACCCAGCCTGCTGCAACAACACCTAAGAACCACCATAGTATATAAAAGGGGCTCCAAATGGCTACTGGAAAAATCTTGCCAGTAACCTCACTGAATAATATGTGCTCTCTCTCTCTCTCTCTCTCTCTCTCTCTCTCTCTCTGTGTGTGTGTGTGTGTGCAGGTACACTTTATTTTACTCTTTTATTTGTGCCTGTGGTAGTGTATGCATATGTGTGGGGGCGTCTGCAGATGCCAGAAGAGGGTGCTGACACTGGAGTTACAGTATGAGCTCTTACCTGCTGAGCTATCACCCCAGACCGTGCACCTTATTGTGACATAGGGTCTCTCAGTGAACATGAAGCTCACAAATTTAGTTCAAATGGCTTGGGGACCTTCTGTCTCCACTGCCATAGGAATGAGATTACCAGTGTGTGGCACAGAGCCTGACCATTAACACGGGTGCCTCATATATAACTCAGTTCCCCATATTTACACGATAAGCACTTTACCAACTGAGTCATCTACCTAGCCCTCTGTCTAAAATTTAATCAGTCAACTTGCACACTGCAATTAAATGTGATCCCTCAATTCCCTCTCACTTTGGGCATCCTGTTATGATGAATACTTTAGTTATTCAAAGGATAGAGGACAAAGATTTCATTTTCTGCAGTTTATTTTTTCTTATCCTTTCTTCCTTCTTTGGGCTTAATGGATGTCTTTTATGGTCCATTGCTGAGGAAAATGAGAACCCATGCAGAGACTAGATGACATTACTTTAAAGCACAGGCTTCTGCCTGCATTTCCCAGAACGGCTAGGAAAACTGAGGAATGGGTTTTGCATTTTAGCTTCTGGATGCTCCATTAAAAAAAAATCAATAGATATTTTTATTTTTGTTCTCTGCTTAGGTCACCAGAGAAGTCATTTCTTATCGTAACATTCGCTCCCATATGCCTCCAGTTCCATCCTTCCAAATGCTTGTTTTCACCTCCAATGAAATATAAAATTTGTCATATTCCTTTCCTTCCTAAGTTTTCCTACTTTACAAAATTCCACTGTACTTACTTCTTTCTTCCTTATACCTCCCAGTCAGGTCTAGCTTTCTTCACCTCCATTATCCCTTCTTAGATCTGGTCCTCATCACCTCAAGCTGCCTTCTAACTAGTCTTCCACCTCCCACATGCTTCCCTCTTCAAGTTACTGTAAGGAGTAGCTTGATGTATTTTTCAATTTTCCTTACTGATATCACTTTGTGCTCATGAAGATTTAGTAACTCCCTATCATCAATCTCTAAAACCTTTGTGTAAGTTAGTCCCATCTCTGAATACAATCCTTGCCTCTAACTGGGCAGGAACCTTCTTTTTTTCTTTTTCTTCATGTGATTCTTAGGACTAAGCCCAGGATCTTACATATACTAAGCAAGGTGCTCCACCACTGTGAACTACAATCCCAGCCTGGATTGCCAAACTGGATTTTATAGGAAGATACAATCCTACATTTGTGCCTTTGATGTAGCCATACTCTATAGCCAAGCTGCTTCTTTGTGATCTGGGTCACCTGCTCTTTAATCCTATCACTGATAACTCCAGCCAGGATCGGCTCTCCCTCTGCCACTTTTAGTAATTTCTACTGAGGATAAAATGTAAATAACAACTAGGAGAAGTTAAAATTGTAAAGCAGAGTATAATTCTACAAATAACATCACTTGTGTAGTGGCTATAGAACATCTGCTTAATCTACAATAAACTGCATTGTTGTTAACCTCTTTTTACCTGAGTCCTAAAAACCAGACAATCTCTCCAGTGGATCAGTAAGGGAGTTAGCATTTCCTTTAGGTTGTAAAACATAGTATGTGGACAAATAATCTATTCATACAATATGTATCCAAGTGGCTTACAGGCTTGTTAAATTTAGTTGGCATCTAAT
>LOEQ01002276.1:138924-151554 GCA_001685075.1 Bramus lutescens | reverse complement strand
TTAGTTGGCATCTAATTTTTTTACAGTTTTACACTGGATTTTGGTACAGCTCAACAAATGTATCTTGTGGCCATCAGAGAAAGAAAAAGAGATGACAGGCAAGAAAAACCCACTTTTAATGTAGGAAACAATGACAACTGTTGCTTTTTACTTCTTTCTAGGACATTAAGACCTGCTTGCTTCCGTCTTCAATCTGGTTGTTGCTAGAGGCAAGCCAGAGGAGCTCAAACAGGGCCAAGTCACTTAGGTAACCTAAAACGATCTTAAAATCTAAAGTCTAATTCTAAGTTATTTTTCTTGGGTTACTACGAATAGTCCTTGGGGTTTCAGTTTTCCCCAGTCTGTGATTTGAACTTCAGTCTTGGAGTTTCCTGGCTAAAAAGCCCATAGGCTTCCAGAAGGGTAGGAGGAGGGGGCTAGAACTGCATGAAGAATTTGTCCTCTGTACCACCCACACGCCCAGCTCTATAATCAACACCATAGCCAGAGGGTGGGTGGGCAAGGCAAAGAGAAGAAGTCATTTTTTTCATCCATTTTGACAGATGCCGTGTTAAAAATCTTGCTGGGAAAAGAGGATTGTAGGTGGGGGGAGGAAAGGAGGAAGAGCCAGGTTGGAACAGAAACTAATGGATCCAATGTCCAAATGTGACCATCTGGCTAAGGTGGCTAGAACAAGAACATCATTTATTCAACATAGTAATGCCTACATCCAGAGAACAGAGAGGAGAAACATATTTCAATCCACTTAAATCACCTTAAAGTCTACTTGATATGATCTCCTAAGACAAAAGTTTAAGTTCCTGACCTTGGTATTCATTTCCAAAGAGAATGTGTCTCCTGCTCAAAGAGAAAACTGAATTTAAACAGTTCATCAGAAAGTAAAAGATGCTTTCCAGTGGCTCCTCGATTTCCCCATGCCTATAGACTCAGGAGAGAAAAAAGAAACTCCAACCTGGGTCAAACGCCTAGTCCTTGTCAACAGTCTTCACGACCAGTAGACCATGTTTCTCTTGTCATAGTCCCAGGTTTCTGGCAAGCATTCAGTAAATGGTAGATGACAGAGGGGTTGGGACATTTTAGTGCACAATGACTGAGTCAGGCTTCATGCACTGAAACTGCTTGCTCTGACTTCCCCTCAAACCTTGCTAAAGATTTAGAAGGATACATTATCAAAATCTACACTTCAAAAGAATACAAGAGAAGCAAAATCAAGCCTACTCTCAGGGCCCTAGAGAAATTGCACTAGGTCTATGTCTGCAAAACAGTGGCTGTGCTTAAATAAAAGTACTTCAAATAGGTCAGTCAAGTTTATATAAGGCATATATGCCTTGTCTGGACTAGGTAGAGGGTTGTCAGGGTGGAGAACGTACTGGATCCAGGGCCACTGATTACAGGACAAAGCATCTAATAAGGTTCTAGGACTCAAAGTTGCTCTTTTTGACTTTGGGTGGGGCTCAAGAGCCTGGAAATCAGTGGGTCCACATACAAGTGATTATAATAGGAGACTCTTAAGAGCTATTAGAACTAATTCAGCCCTCTATTTTACAGGTAAGTAAATCAAGGCTCCAAAAAGAAAAGGTTCCAATGGTGTTAATTCAGTGAACAGCAAAGCTAACATTAAAAACTAAGTCTGAATCTTTCAGAAGAATGGCTGGCATTTGTTTTTGTTCTATATACCTCTGTTGTCAAAAACTAGAGTTTAGTGCTTGAACTGTATCTTAATCATAGATATTTAATCATAGATCAATGTGTTTTATTATTATAATTTGCCATCTACCTGTGCCTCATACTATTATATTGTAAACCTCGAATGTAACAATACAAATTATTTAAAAAAAAAAGAATGGAAGGAGGAAGAAGAGACTTCAGGAAAACAGGGAGGAAGGAAATTTTTAAAAAGAGACAGAAAGCTCCAGGCAGTGGTGGCATATGCCTTTAATCTCAGCATTCAGGAGGTAGAGGCAGGTGGATCTCTGTGAGTTCAAGGCCAACCTTGTCTACAGAGTGAGTTCCAGGGTGGCAAAGGTTACACAAAGAAACTCTGTCTCAAAAAGGAGAGAGACAGAGAGATAAAATACGTAAGAAATGAAAGCAAAAGTGGGGCCATTGGAGTACAGTGGGGAATCAAAAGCTTGAGAAGAGAGGGAGTGGGGGAGCCAATACTAAATTATGAAAATGCATAATAAAAGCACATTTTCAAAAATTTAAAATGAAAGACTATATTAAACCCAATATCTAAATACTACTTGATGCAGTATATGCTCCATAAAATCTCCTAATCGATATAAATGGCAAGATCAATGAGATTTAAGCAACTAATATACCAAGAATTTCTAGACCTGCACTCACTGGTACAGCCTTCCACCCTACATTGGCCACCTCTCAGCTGCTTTCCAGGGACCCTGATTTTATCCTGGCCTCTTTCCCTCTTTTTGGGACTCCTCAGATCATAGGTCCTTCCTTCCAGAAACACTCTGGAAAACCATCTGAGCTTCCAAGTATAGGCCTCTCCATTCTGATTATTTTGACTGCTTTCCAGGGATCATGGTATCCTACCAGCTCCTGCCCATCTCTTTGGAATTGGCCAGATCATAGATTGACTGCTCCCAACTGGAGACCCTTTAGTCTACCCAATAGCACAGAGATAGGGGTAACCTACCTGTGCTCCATGACACAACCTCTTAGTTGCTTTCTGCTTACCAGAAATCATAACCTCCTCCTTGCTCCTCTCCCTCTTTCTGGGACTAGCCAGATCATAGATCCGACCCAATCAGAGGCTCTCTAGCTCTCTCACATGGCATAGAGACACAATAAGCTATTCGTGGTACTCAGTACAAGTACCACATTCCAGTCAACCCATGGCAGTAGGGATGGGATAGGGTGGGGGTACAACAGATCTATCCTACAGACCCAAGACAAAGGACACATCTTGTTCTACAACAGAGTCTAGTAAGTCTACCTGATCCTACACTGCCTATACCATTTTGAATTCTTAGATTACTCGGAGTCTCATAAGGACCCCAGCCCAAACTAGTGAGCCTCTTCTGTACACTTCATAACTTCCAGGTTTGTGTCTAGTGGTACATCCTATGGACCAGCATAGCCTGTTGTGTCCACATGAGATCCACATTCAATGAAAGAAGCACATATGTCCAGGTCTCTTTCAAAAACAATATGAAAAGTCAAGACAGTATTTCATTCCCTCAAATTCACTAGCCCTATGGAAATGTTCTACAATGAGAATTACCTAGATGAACTACAGGACACAGAACTTAAAAGGACAGTCATAATATTGATCAAAGAATTTAAGGAGTTTAAACAAGACACAAATCAAAGGCTCGGTAAACCTAAAGAGACTGCTTGATTAATACCCAAGGGAATATAAATATAAGTCTGAATGAAATGGCAAAGACAATCCAGGACTGAAAACCAAATCCAATAAAGAGACAGAAATGAAGAGAAACTGAAGTTGAAATTAAGGTGGAAATAAAAAACTCAATAACAAAGTTTGAAGACTCAGGGGAAAGCATTGCTAGTAGAATGGTCAAGTAAGGCATGAGATAGACCATAAAACAAAGAATATATAAAATTAAACACAAACACACATACACACACACAGGGGCAGGAATGGAGGAAAGGAATGTTCAGGAAATGTGGGACACCATGAAAAGAAAAAAATCTTTAAGTTATAGGCATAGATGCAGAAGAAGAATCCCAGGTCAATAGTAAGATTGTCTAGAGGAATTATCTATTTACCTAAAATCACATTTAATACATGTAAGTCTGTATATCCATATACATAAAAAGTTTATGTGTTTTCATTTGGGTAGATAATGCTCCCAGCAAGATGCACAGGCTATCTAACAGCAAACCCAAACCCAAGCATAGGTAGCTCCCTTTTGACATGTTGGTCAGAGTTGTCCAAAACACTCCCAAAACATTATAAGATCTTGCTGTCTTTGTTGTCTCACAGAGGTTGAAGTAAGTCCCTATTGCTGAAGACATCCTGAACTTCAGACACAGAGCCCAGAGGTCCCTAAGCTGGAACTTACCCAAAAGCCTCCCTGAGGACTAGCATTCATTGTACAGTAAGATGTCATTCAACCTACTAAAGGAGGGAAGCAGTCAGCAATCCTACCCAGCTATGATGCCTATGAACCACAATAACCACCAGCAAGATAGGGTAACCCTAAGGGTGCAATAGTGTCACAAATACCAGTAACCAACAACTACAAGAGGCAAATTATGCCTGGTACTGGAAAACATGGCCAACTACCTGGGGATAGTGAGGTCATGGATTCTGGAAGAGAATGTACAACTACCATGTTAGTAATCCAACATAATTCCTTATTACATTCTAAATATTTATCCTTTCACTCACACATAAGTATAGGTCTCACCTATCTTCAAGAAAACATCCCTTTCCAAAAGGCAGAGATACAGCTACACCACAACTGCACCAGAGGCTCAGAGATCACAGCAGAAGAGAGGGCAGAAAGAGTATAAGAACCGGAGGAACTGGAAGTTTGTTGTGAGATTGCATCTTCTAGAAATGTCTGAGAAGCTACACCAAGAAATCTCATCAACGCGGTTACCTAAACAAGATCTCAACAGGACACCAAAACAAGCTAACATGAAAGGAAAAAAAATCTCATGGGGTCCCAACCCTAGACAAAGAACTATAAGCAACTAAGGAATGCTGAGTGTGGAAGAAATAATCTTCCCAGGAGAGAGGCCCCAAATTGGTTATCCAATGCCAAGTGATCATATACATAGAAGTAACGTTGTATGAACTGAGCCATTTGTATTTATGTGTATTAGTAATACACACACACACATCAAGAATTTAAAAAAAGAGGCCATGTTTTGAGAGAGTACATGGGAGGGGTTGGAGGAAGAAACATGACGGGGAAATGTAATTAAATTTTAATTTCAAAAAATTTTTTGAGAAACAGAAATTTTAAAAGAAGTACCATGGGGGTGGGTTAAGAGTTCTGGAGATGGGAATAATGAGATACAGGTGTTATGAAATGGGAAATGAAATATGGGTGCTATAATTGGGGCAGGATAATGGAAGACAATAGAGGAAGAACAAATAGCACTAAGGATTTTTGAAACCATAATGAATATTAGTTTATGCTTTACCTAAAATTACATATACTACATATAACTATACACACACATTTTAAATGAAGTTATGCTACTTGGGTTGATAATGCAACCATCTAGAACTAGAAACTAACAAAAACCCCAGTATCAGGCATGAGAAACTTCAACCTCATTTTGAGTTGTTGATCAGAGAAGTCCAAGTGATTCCTAAAACAATATAGGCTACTGCTGTTTACCTTGATGCTTCCCAGAATTTGAAGACTGGTCCCTATTACTGAAGACACTATACTCATAGAATTTCAGCAGGATCTGAGCTGAAAGACTATCGAAAGTAATCAATAGTCCTACCCAACTCTGACACCTATGAACTACAAATATGACCAACAAGGAAAATATCCTTAAAGGTATAATAGGGGCATTTACATCTTGCTGGTAACCAAATGATTTCTAATTGGACATAATGCCCCTTCAACAAGAAGAAAATCATGCCTGGTATTGAAAATTCAGCCAATTACCAAGGGTCAGTGAGATCATGGATCTTAAAGAAAAACCTACTACCGGAACTTTAGTAATATAATTATAATTATAAAATTATTAAATTACAGAAAGACACAGTCAAATGCAAAAAGTAACTGACTTTAGGGTGATCAGCTCCAACTGATATATCTGCAATTGATACATCTCCCATATATAAGGCTCAGAGAACATGAAGGAAGGAATACAAAGATTATAAGAGCTGAGGACCAAGAAGCCTGCTGCAAGACTGCGCATCGTTTAGATGTAAAACGGAGAGCTGGACCCATGAAATCTCAACAATATAGTTGCCCAAATAAGACCTGAACAATGACAACACCAATAGACATGCCAATGTGTATGAAGGAAATGTCATAGAGCCATCCCTAGATGAAGAGCTATAGGCAATTAACGACCATAGAGAGAGGGAGGAATACCCTAAATGGTTATCCAATACTAAGTGCTGAGCCCTAAAAGCATACATCAAATAACACTAAATTGATTCAGCCGGTTGAATTTACATGTTTATTTGCATACGTATATGTAAGAGTAATTAAAAAGAAGAGGCAATATATTTGAGAGGGAGCAGAAGGCAGGACATGGAAAGGGTTGGAAATGATGAGGAAATTATTTAATCATAAATTCAACACAAACATTTCACAGTTATACACTCATTATCCCCTCATTACTACAGTTAGTCCTTGCTCTGTCCTCTTCTCCAGCTCTCAAATAGATCCGACCCTTCTATGGATTAAAGAGTATGAACATCTCAGAATGAAGGCTGAATGCAGACACCCCAGAATCTTCCTCACAACCAGAAATGTAGGCTTAGAAAATTTTAACTCAAATTCAAACTGAAATGCAACTGCTAGTTGAAAAGCAAATGGAATAAGAATAGGCTATGTACAAGTCTGGCCTCATTATTTACTGTAATAATTTGGATAATCCCACCACCTGAATTAGGTTACATGATGGTTGGTGTTGATTATCAACTTGACAAGACATGGAGTTATCTAGACCAGTCTCCAGATACACCTATAAGGGATTATTTAGATTTAGACAGCCTCTAGGCATATTTTGGGAGAATGTCTTGATTAGGTTCATTAAGGGGAGAAGACCTACCATGAATGTGGGTAAGACCGTTTCAAAATCCGGTGTCTTAGTCTATATAAGGAGAAAGCTAGATGAACACATCCACTGCCTTCTGCTTCCTGATTATGTAAGACATGTGATCAGTTGCTTTAAGCAACTGTTACCTTGTCTTCTCCACCATGATGGAATATACCCTTCAACTGTGAGCACAAATCAACACGTTCTCACTTAAGTTGCTTTTAGCAGGTGCAGTGGTATGAATGAAAATGGCCCCTAGAGGCTCATATATCTGAATGCTTGGCCCACAGTTGGTGGGCTGCTCACAAAGGATTAGGAGATGTGGCATTGTGGGAGGAGGTGTATCACTGGGAATGAACTTTGAGGTTTCAAAAATCTACACCAAGCCCAGTCTCATGTCTCTCTCTGTCTCCTGCCTGCAGATCTGGATGTAAAGTCTCAGCTACCGTACCACTACCATGCCTCCCTGCTCCCATGTTTGCCCTATGATGAAAATGAGCACCTAATTAAATCCTTTCCTTTATAAGTTGCCTTGGTCATGGTGTCTCTTCACACCAATAGAACAGTGACTAAGGCAGCAGGGTACTTTATCACAGCAATAGAAAAGCAAATAAGACAATCTACTTTAATGAAAAGATGAGGTTACCTTTGAGCTATTCTGCTATCTTAATCTTTTAAGCAGGGTTTAAAGGCAGGAGCAGGAGATGGGAACAAGACTGAGAAGTATGGGGAAGCCAAGATAAGTGCCTGACTACCCCCGAACCGACTGTAACTGTAACCTGAATGAAATCCTAACATTTCAAACAGTACAGACCCATTTTTGATGTTTCAAATAACACTTCCCATATCCTTTGTCAAAATATATTCTTATAACCCAAATCCCATGATATGTTACGGCGAAGCCTATTTTATAGAGCAGGAAATTGAAGTTTAGTTAAATTTTGTTCACAATGTCTGGGACTCGGAGGGAACCTAAACTATATATTCTAGTTCCTGATCTCCCCCCTCAAAAAAGCAGAGAAAACAAAGTAGATGGCCATAAGTAAAAACTCTTTGAAATATTCTCTCTCCTGGAGCCAAAGCTGACACCCTAGGGTGCTTCCTCAAGCAGAAGGCAAGTACAGGCAGTCTAGGATTGCCTTTCTTGGTTTTAGGGAAGGATCCTGTCCGTGATGCGTTCCTTCAGTCACTCCACTGACCTCCTGATGAACCTCAGCTATTTGATCATGTAAATGTTGCAAACCCGGTGTCTTTCCTAGCAGTCTGACTTGACAACAAAAAGCCATGTGAATGGAAGCAAAACCAGCATGACTTTAAGCAACCTGACCCTATCAAGGTATATTGCCTGACTTCCCATTGTCCCCTTTTAGGATTCTTCTTTCTATGCCACTTAAGCCAGCTCAAGGATAGAGGAGATGCGGATTTTGGGGTGGAGATCAAGTACATCTACAAAACATTTTGAATCTTAGAGACTCGACATTATTTGAGGGTAATTGTCGTGCTTTTTAGAAGTGGACTGAATGAGACCCAGACAAGAAAGTGGAAACAAACAGGCTCAGCTCAGAAAGGAAGAGTATCAGCTGGAACTCCTGTTGCTTGAGGTTGAGTCCAAAGCTGGTAAATGTCTTCAGGCTTTAACAGTCAATGGGAATGCAGCAAAGGTTATGAAGCTCCTTCTTAAGAGCGGTTTCTACAGGTGGTACACATGGGTTACCTGCCACACTGCTTCCCATCCTTTATTCAGTTTAGGGTCACCTGCTTCCAGCTCCAGCCTGCAGTACCAAAAGCCAAAAACTCTTCCTCTGGACATCATGACCTGGTTTCTAGCTTGAGGAATTCTAAAAATAGTAAGTCCTCTTTAATGGGGACAAATGGCCTAAGCCGCTGTGCTTAGGGTCTTAGTTTTGACCACTAAGGTTGTGGCTGGTCTGTCAGCCCAGATCTAAGGCAAGAGTTGGGTCATTAACCAATGGGATCTGTCTTTATGCATCTTATCACTCACCCTCAAACCTCCCATCTACAACTCAGATATAAGTCTGATCCAAGGTATTATTTCAGCTCCAAGAAAAAATGAACTTCAATATTAGGTTACTTTATGTTTTCTAGGATACTGCTTTACAATTGCATCACTCTGTAGTGTTTTGTAATTAGACCGGGATGAAGGAGCAGGCTTTAGATTTCCACACTGATCAGTGCCAATTTGCTTTTTTCCATTCTTTTTATATCTGCCTGTTTACTCACCTCTGAGGTCTCACATCTGAGTTTTGTTTTCCTTATGGAGCCCGCTATGACATGCCATCTTTACCATCAATTTTATTACTTTTCTTCCTGCCTTCCTATGCCTGATGGCAAAGATGAAGCAAAGAAGGCCAGAGGACGCTGATAAGAGGTCCAGCAGAGATGACCAGAAACCTGTCATTACCACTTATAAGAAGAAAGGTACACGTCCAGGTTGGCCCCAGGGTTAGGATACATTCTGCACAGGTGTGTCCGGCATATGTGAGTGTGTCCTATAGGTGTATTCAAGAATCTCTAATGTTGTCATTGTGGAATGTTTTTCCGAGTATGTTCCCATTTTGTCTTTCAGGAATCTAAGTGTGTGCCCAGGGATGGAGTGTTAAAGCCTATTCATTCATGCATCTGAGTGTGTTCCATGTGTATATAGGAATGTAGTATACACATGTTTAAAATTTAAAATATATGCAAGTATACCACATGTGATCCTGTATATATCTTACTTTTGCTGAGAATGTTCTCATGTTAGGAGGCAGTGAATATTTGTGCTTTATGTATGCAAATGTGAAAGTACTCACCAACTGTGTATGCCCTACATATCCCAAGTGTTTTCCACATGTGTGCCTGAGTGTGCTGTATGTATCACAAGTGACTTGAGTGTACATGTGTGTATTGGTATGGATAAAGGGCACTACTAGACAATGAAGCTAAACCAGTTTTACTTCCCAACAATTTAACAGTTTTCCTTCCATACTCCTGGGTCAATCTGCACAAGAGCTAGTCAGAGAATATGGGTTCAAATTTCATTTCCAGTAATTTATTGAAAGAGCTTCACACTGTAAGTCCAGCAGCAAGTACTGAACAGATACAAGTCACTGATCAAATACCAACTTGAAGTCTTCAAGCAATTGCTTGCCTGTGCTTATGCCTCAACTTCCTAAGCAGCACTATGAGGAAACAGGCTTAATGTATGATATGACTTCTTTCTTACTCATTTAGTGATTTCTCACCGTAAGTACCATGGGTTAATTTTGTTTCTCCCTACCATAATGTATCAGAGTGCAGATATGTAACTGTAAATTAGCATCTGAAATGTCTTATCCCAGTTAAATTCCATCTAGACAAAGGAAAATTTCTGTCAGACATCCAACAACCATTTTCCCAGGGGCCTTCGTAAACAGGAATATAAGCATAAACAAGGCCTCAAAGGCATATACTATTCAATAAAGGCCAGGGAAAACTATGTATGGTTTATCTCAATCATTGTACCTGGTCCTTTGGAATAACTATAGGAGGTAGGGCAGCATTTTGGTCTGTTTTATGAGACAGGGTCTCACACCATAGACATGCTGCCTAAAACTCACTATGTAGTCCGGGAGAGCCTTTAATTCATGGCAATACTCTTGACATAGGCTCCTGAATGCTGGATTTATAGGTATAAGCCACACTATGCCTGGCTTAATGGGCAGCCTTTAAGATCAAGGCCCACTCTTTAAGAGTAAATCTATATAAATCTTCAGAGAAAACATCCCAACTAATCAGGGCACAACGGGCTACCAAATTTAGATAATTTTTCTACATGTGGTAAGGCTTCTCAGGCATTCTTAGATGATAGATATACGGATAGACCTACCATATATGGAGTAGATGTATCTGAAATGCTAGCTAGTGGCTTAGTGTTAACAAGGCTAGAGCTACCCAGTGATATCCTCCACTCAGTTCTTCCTGATGTCTTGACTAGCTTTTATTAATTATTATTATTATTATCATTATTTTGTTTTTTGAGACAGGGTGTCACTGTGTTATATAGTCCTAACTGGCCTAGATCTCAATCTGTAGGCCAGGCCCTGAACTCACGAAGATCTGCCTGACTCTGCTTCCCCCCCCAGTACTGTGATTAAAGGTGCCTGGCTAACTAGCTTTTATTAAAAAAGAAAAAGACCTAGATAGAAGCAAAGGGCACAAAGCAGTTTTAGGATGAGTTCCTTGTTCAAAGTATCCAAGGACTAGGAATAGCTAGATCTGGCTAGCATACCACCGCTTTTAAAGCACCACTGATCTGAACCAATAAAGCAATACAGAACTATGATGGTTCTCATTTACTAATTATTATTGTGGGCTTTTTGGGGTGGGGGATAGTCAGGGTCTACCTGCATTTCTCGAGAAATTACCAATCTCCAATCTCAGGCTCCACTGGTCTCTCACCTGTTTTTCTCTTTATCATCTGCTTCCAGAGCAGGGAGGAGATATTTCCGAGCTAAATGACAGAGTTAAAGATGGAGAACAGTCACTTCTTCTATGTAGGTCATTGGTCAAAAGCTTGTGATTTCAAAACAACTCCAAATCATATTAAGAAAACCTAATAATATACAACAAATCTTAGCCAAAGATCTGGGGGCCAAAGGCTGTTTTTTAATTGCAATGTGCTTAGGTAGTTCAGGCTTGAGGGACTTGAAAAGGTGCTAAATAATAACACAATTAATTTGGGCTGTCTTCCAAACTCCTCTTTTAGCTTTTCAGGAGATAGGGAGAGTGAAAACTGGTTTGCTATTCATAGCGACATGTGTGTGGCTCCACAGAGAATAGATCTGGGGATAAATAAAAGAGAGATTCTTGTTGAAAAAATTACCCCAGCTTTTCACCACAAATCCAAGCACAGGATCATAAAGCCTTTTCTCTCCAAGAGACAGAACAAGAATACGCTCTGCTATGGTGGAGAGAAGTTAGCTACAGAGACAAAGGGAGTTGTTCAAGGGCACTCAGTGACTGCCTTCCTATAAGCATGTCCTCTGTATTCAGGGAGTATGGAGTATCAAACCCCTCCACTATATCAGTCACCCACAGATCTCTCTGCCTTAGAGAACTCTGAGACTATGAGGCTCCACTTATAAATGAGAAAATCAAGTCAGAGAGGTTGTCTTGCCCTACCCATTGTCACAGACCTCTAGTTTCTATGAACACATAAAGGTTTCTAAAGTCACCTCTGGAAGGAAAGACCAGAGTGGTTAGCACATCTTATGGGTTTGGGGCTCACATCGTTATTGGGAAATGCTCTAGCTTTAGCCTTACTACAATTGTATTGTGTTTGCCTAGGCAGCTATTGTCCTCCCGGTGTCTAGTTCCTCAGCTTCCACAGTGAGAGGATTAGACCTAAGACAGCTCTGATGTCTCCTTTGTAGCCGATAAAGTCTGGAATGACTAAATGACACTGTAACTTCCAGTTTGAGTCTAGATCAAGCTGAAAGCAATTATATAATAATTGAGTCTTTGCATCTCATTTCTCTCCGTCTCTAGCATACCTCCTTGACAAGGTCACAGGAAAATTCAGGTGACACAAAGTATGAATCCCACTAAAAATATAGCCTAACATTCAACAGGGAAAGTCAGGAATCAAGTATCAGTTAGTGCCTGTTCCTTTTCCTTAAAGCATATGGATGGTTTAGTAAATCTTAAGTATTCATGTGCAACTTAATCTCGATTTGCACATCACTTGGCTGGTTACAAGGTCCAAAATTATTAATAAACCCCTCCACTACCGTTTCGTCCTAACTACAAAATAATGTCATAATTTTTGCCTTTGTTCTGAGCTTCACCACGGTGCCTGTTTATAAGAGGCCCTCTCCTAGAGACACCTCACTCCTCCTGTGCCTTTATCCAAAAACC
>LOEQ01002276.1:111454-129212 GCA_001685075.1 Bramus lutescens | reverse complement strand
TGCCCGGAGGCAAGACTTGAGCTGGTGTGCTAGCAGTGACAGCCAATCGGAGAAGCCAAGGCTCACAGAGTCTCCTCTCTCTCCTCGGGAGCCACCAACAGTCAGTTTTTACGTGGGGGTGAAGAACTTGTGGAGGAAGGGAGGGTAAGATACTGAAGGACGAGGGAAAAGACTGAGAAAGGGGGAGGAAGCAAACAGAATCAAATGAAAGGGAACTGGCATAAGAAAGAAGGAGGAGGAGGGCAGAGAGAGCATCTATGGGAAGCAGAAAGAGAAGGAAAGATGGGATAGGACAAAAGAAGAAGAAATAGAGGATATAGTGAAGAAAGAGAACGGTGAGGAAAAGCTAGGATGGATAGATGAAGAGAAGGGAGAAGGAATAGGAAATGCAGGTAGGTAGATAGGTAGGTTGGTGGGAGGCATAAAACTTGGCAGTCCCTCTGGAGCACAGGCCAATAAGAAGCAAATATGTGTTTGTCCACTGCCTAAACTACATTACTCACAATCAGCAATAAAATCTCACAAATCAGTGCTGTGAACACAACCGTTGGAACACCAACTTAGCCACAATTCAATTCTATTTGGCTTTCTCTGCTCTGGCTGCTCTGTCCTTCCCTGCTTATGGTTTCTTCATGCTACAGTTAACACTCACTCCCAGCCTTCAGAGTACAGAGAAGGAGAGCTAACTATGGGTAAAATATTTGCCATATATAAACTCTGAAAAATCTTGCAACCGTCGCTGTGTTCAGTGTTTACAACTCTGTGCCTACATCTAGAGGGAAAATGTCTTGAACTAGGGGCCAGAAGAGTTCAAATTGACTCCTAGTTCTTTTTGACTGTGTAATTTTCGGGCAACTAATTTACCTTCTCTGGGTTTCCTTCTGCATTCAGCTGCATAAGAAATATCTTTTCTGAGAGTTAAGTGCAATCCCAGAATTCCAACTTCAGAAGAATATGTGTAATTTCTACAACTGCCTGAGTCCTCAAGAAGGAAGAACNTCTCCAAGCCTTTCATGTTCTTAGATTCCTATGACCTTTGGAGTCAATGGGTAGATAACAGTGGAGGGAAAAAAGAAAGTGGATTTGCTAGAGATCTAACAAACTTAATTTTGCAACTGTTAGCATACGATGGATTCTTAAGAGGAATGGGAACTGTTTGCTATTCTCTAGAAGTCTTTGAGACTCAGGCAGTCTTTTTCTTAATTAAATTATTGGAAATTCTGAATGGGTAAAAGTCATAAATAAAATAGTCTCGAGCCCTCTGGGATAGAATAAACTCCAAATGAGACCACGCTTTACACATTTTAGCTCACAGAGCAGTCACTTGTGATTCTTGAGAAAACAAAAACAAAAAGCCTGAATCAGATCAAATTTTTAGACCCAATTATTAATTACCAGACATACAGAGAACCAAAAGGGGTGGGGCTACTGCAGTACAGTGATTCTGATGATAAAATGTACACTGTGAGAAACTACAAGATCAATAATCCAGTTTTCACAAATAAATTTTGATCTCTTCACAAATAACTCAGTGGCCTGAGGTAGAATTTGGGCATATTAGGTACATGTGCATTTATGACATATGAAACAACTAGAAATCTGAACATAAATCAAATACTTAATAATGTTGAAGAATTACTATTAAATATTTAGATATGAGGATGGTGACTAACAAAATAGGAGGACTAAGGGTAAACCTTTGTGATCTTGGATATGGTTTCTTAATTATGGCAAAAGCACAAGCCACCAAGGAGAAATTAGTTAAATTTAGTTAAAATTAATTAACAGCATCCAAATTTAAAACTACTGGCTTCAAGGGATGCTATCATATGTATGGAACCACACACACACACACACACACACACCCCAAAAGAGAGAAATCCTTACAAATAGCATCTGACTGGAAACTTGAATCTAGAATAAACAACGAGTTCTTACAACTCCCCAAAAGAAATATAACTCAAGGGTTGGTGAGATGGCTCAGAAAGCATCTGAGCTCTTGATGAGCAATCCTAACAAGTTTGATCCCCAGAGCCCATGAAAAGATAGGAGACGGGAAGCAACTCCTCAAATTTGTCCTCTGCCCTCCACGTGCATGCTATGGCACATGCACTCACACAATAATAATAATTTTTAAAAAGAACAATGAGTCAGCTAGGTAGCTCAGCAGACAAATGAGCTTGCATCATCCAATCCTGATGGACTATGCTAGATCCCTGGAACCCACACAGTTAAAGGAAAGAACCAATTCTCACAAGTGTCCTCTGACCTTTCCATGCCTCTCCAATACATTATAAATAAAATACAATAAGTATAATGTAGTACAATCATTAAAAAGAAATATAACCCATTTTAAAACTCATCAAAGGATCTGAATAGCATTTATCCGAAAAAAAAGTCAATTAATACATGAAAAGATGTTCAACATGGTTAGCCATCAGGGAAATTCAAATCAAATACTGGAAATGCAAATACAGGATATTCATTACATCATTTTTGGTAATGAGATACAAATTTACATTCACTGTAACAGTTTAAAATGAAATGCCAGATAATGAGCTTAGGGGTATAGCTAGGTGGTAAAGTGCTTGCCTGGGATATAGGAGACCCTGGGTTGGAACCTAGAAATACCAAAAATTAGAACTTTCATATACCTGATAGGAATGCAAAATGATACAGTTTGTGAAATAGTCTAAAAGTTCCTCCAAGTTAAAAAAAATAGAATTACCATCTGATTTAAAAAAAAACTCCACTCCTAGATATATACATAAGAGAAAGGAAAACAAGTCCACACAAAAATTCATATATAAATGTTCATAGCAACATTATTCATAATAGCCAGAAGATCAAAACAATTTAAGCAGCCACCTTAAATATTGCTTATTTATGATTCTGTTAATCTGAAACATTCATGTATTTAAGGTAATGCTATTTAGCAAAGTATCTATTTCAGCTACATACAAATATAAATGCAAATATTTGTTTGTGATGTGAAATGCACATTTTTGATAAGTAATAGCCAAAACAATTTGACATCTACTTTTTTTTAAAGAGACATGGTTTCTTTATTACGTGCCTCTGGCTGTCCCACAGAGCTGCCCTACCTCCCACTGCTGGGATTAAAGGTATGCACCACCACACCCAGCTTGAAATTTGCTCTTAGATTGTGTTAAGACAGATACTGACTCTCATGACTGCTGTATTCCATGTAACTAGAATTTTCCTCTAAAGAGTTCATCCTTATCCAGTTCTACTTCTGTGCTGGCTACTTTTCAATTTGCTATAACCAGAGTCACCTGGGAATTAGAAACCTCCGTTGAAGAATTGCCTGATCATATTTACCTGTAAGCCTCTCTGTGGGACATTATCTTGAATGCTAACTCATGTAGGAGGGACCAGAATGCCGGGCAGTACCATTCCTAGACAGATGTACCTACACTATATATGAACGCTAACTGAGAACAGGTTTCCAAAAGCCAGCTAACTGCCAGGGACAGGTCCTGATCTCACTGCTAGGAGCCTTACCAAGAGATCAAGCTACACAACTGTCAAACACACGCAGAGGGCCTTGGTGGGTCCCATGCAAGCTCCCTAACTGTTGGTCCAGAGACCAGGAGCACAGGTGCACTGTCTCTGTGGGTTCCCAGTCATTCATGAACCCCTGGATCCTACAATCCCTCTTCCTTTTCTTCAGCAGGAGCTTAGCCCAGTGCCTGGCTGTGAATGTGTTCCCCAAACTGGATTGGATTACCTTGCCCAGCAGGAGCTAGGTCCTGCCTCAGTTGAGTGCCATGCTTTGTTCAAGTCCATGGGAGGCCTGCCCCTTTCTGAATGGGACAGAGGAGGAGTGGAAGGGGAGGAGGGTAGAAGGGGAACATGGGGGGGGCACAACTGGGAAGAGAGGAGAGAGGGTAAACTGTGTCGGTATGTAAAAGAAATGAAAAAAATTATTTAAATATTTTTTTTAAAAAATCTAAAAATAGAAAGAAAGATGGCTGAGCATAAGCCATTGAACAAGCTAGAAAGCAGCATTTCTACCTCCTGATTTCTGCCTGAGTTTCTATCTGACTTCTCTCAGAGACTGACTGTGCCCCCCAGACGTGTAAAATGAAACAAACCTTATTATTATCTAAGTTGACTGTGTTTGCTATAAGGAGCAGAAGAAAACTAGAACGACTTCCTCCCTTTCTCTGACCCCTCACCCAGCTTTATCCCTAAGTTTCCATAGAAACAACTTGTTGCTAAAGTTTCTTCCCTGTCTTTCTCCTATGGCTTCCTCTCTTTCCTAAAATGTCCCACTGCCTTAAAGACTCCATTTACACGACCTGTCTTCAGTTTTCACCTGGGCTTTTCTGCATCTAGTTATTAATGTCGCGGCTTCCCCAAGTCCTTTTAATTTCAGCTCTTTTAGCCTCTCAATTTTATACTGCTCGTCAATTCTCCCGAAGCTTGACTTGCCACCTACATTATACACTCATACACTTCCTTTCATCAAATTTGCTGGGCACAAGTGGAAGATAAAAACAGACAGCGGCATTTGATTGCAGCTCAGCAGATAACTTATGTCTCTGGTGTTGCTACTCAAGGAGCTCTCCTGAAATCCAGGATGAGTCTCCGACTGCTTTCTCATTGTGTCTTTCTAAATGTCTCACAGGTACCTCAAAGTTAATAAGTCTAAAGAGCAAAGTCATCTCTCTCCCACCGCTGACAGCATTATTCTTCCCCTTCAGTTTCCTGCCTCTTGAGGGTGGCATTTACAGAACAAAATAGCCAGAAACAATTCGTACATCCTGTCTCTCCTTCATGTCTCCAAAAAGTACCCGGTATCCAGAATCCATTGATTTCCTTCACCCTCAATTTCTTTCTTATTTGTCTCTTTTGCTTCCTCCTGCTACTACTTTTTAATGGGTTCTTCTTCATCTCTGGTCTATTACCATCCATTGCCTGGTCCCTAGTGTGACTCTGCCTCCTCAGCTCTGCCTCTACTCTCTGGCCCAAATTATCTCTCTCAAAGGAATCTTGTTCTTATTAATCCTATGATGGATAATGTGGATTATACTCTAAGGTAAAGCTTGCTTTTGTATATAGCCAGAAAGCTCAAAAAACAAATCCAAAAACTACTCAACAAACTCTCTCCTTTTCCAGACTCCATGGTAGCCAGCATTGTGGATGTGCTAATAGGAGATTTGAAGGTAGAACACTGGATCATTATTGCTTCTGTTCCTGAATACCATGGTGAGGACACTGGAGATTTCTGCAGCTTTCTTACTATAAATCCTGGTGCCTGGTGATTATCTCTGCACTTTCTGAGACCCAGAGAATAGGCTATTTTTCTTCATCTGGAAGATATGAAATAGTCAGAACAATGGCAGCATCCTGATTTTTGAGAAAGCAGATAAAGTAAAGCAATCCCAGAATCCTTGATGCCACACCTTGCCCCTTGTTTCAGAGATAGGAATTACTCTGATAAGGTTCTGGGAGTCAATCTTGCAAGTGCAGCTCAAACCTTGCCTTTCCAGCCCATCCATCAATTTGGTAAACCCTTGATTTTTCTATATTAAGACATTTCTGCTGAAAACAACTAACATGCTTCATTTCTTCCAGCTGAGACTCAACTTACATAATTCCTTAGCGTTAATGCCTTCAGTGGCTCCCCACTGCTCTTAATGACAAATTCTATAGCTGACATACAATGTCCTGCCCACATGGTATTCTTTGATCTCATTAACTTCAGCTTTTACGAGGACACTTTCATTTTCTATTTCACAGTTACACAGAACCTATAGGGGTTCTGGTACTCTACCAGGTTTTCTGGCTTCACAGCCTAGGTAAATTGTTGCTGTCTTCCCATTCCCTAATTTGAAGTTCAGTTTAGGTGTCACCTCCTCCAAACAGGCTTTCTCTGACCATCCTTTCTTCACCCATGTTCATCACAGTGTCTAACATCTATCAAGTACTTCATAATCATTTATTAAATGCAAGGATGTTGCCTTCATCCACCAGTCTCCGCTCAAAGAGTTATATCTTCTGACAAGAGAAGCAAGGCCTTGCGGGATCACAGAGAAAAATCAAAGCTTTCAATATTCCATCTTTTTGAATTGGAAAAACAATCTGTTCAAGATTACGTGGATAACTATTGGCAGAATAAAAACCAAAACTTTTCGACTATGCCATAAAGGTATAGGTAACTTGTATTCAAAATGTAAAACAAAAACTCCTCTCATTTTAAACAGCAATATTTTCCAGCCCAATTCAGGCTTTCTGCTATTAAGTATGAAGGGTTCTGAGGCTCTCTTGTCTTCTGCACTGTCATGGTTACCTACTTTCAACTCCAATATTCACAATGATGAGAAAATTCTTCCCTCCAGACATAGCTGCTAAACCTTTGGGTAAATCTCATTTGGTAGCTACCACTTTGAGACAGATGTTTTCACTACTCTCACAGCTACAGATGAAAAGGTGTTCATTCAAGAGATGATATGGGATATAAACATTTCTAAATTCATGTTATTTCTTAGGACCCATATTCAGTTACACAGAAAATGATAAAAGTTAACACTTATTAAGTACATGTTCTGTGCCAGGTACTATTCTAAGCCCTTTCATTGTGCTATTTAAATTCTCAGAACCTTATGAAACGTATGATATAATACTGTATCTATTCTAGATATATGAAAACAGAAACAAAGTGAATCAAATAACTTGTCCAACGTCACATTGTTAGCAACAATCAAATATAAATACAAACAATATAGTTCCTTTACATGATAAGGTATCTCCTGGGTCCTGGGGATAAACTGCTTCAATGTTCTAAACTGGGCTTTGAGGTGGGAAGGTCATTAATAACAGGCCAGAAAATGGAATTTATCCCAATTAGGAATTTTTAGAGGCATGATTAAAGAATCCTGTAACTTGACACCACAGAGCTACAGTCCAACCCCCTTGACATGGACTGAACATTGATCAATCAGAAAGGCCTTTAACTACAGGAGTCTGATTTGCATGACAGAAACTGTACAACTGGAAATCACATACAGTGTGGATCATTCTAGCCTCCAAGAACTATGCACTGGCCAATCTAGACAGTCCTTTGTACAACAACCCAATTTACATGCCAGGAAACTGCACTTCTTCCAAATAGAGACAATATCCCACAGGCCCCCGAAGTCCCCCATTCCCACACAGCAGGAGCCCCCTGCCCTAAACTGCAAGTAGCATTCCAGATATTACCCTGCCCACTGTCTTCTTCCCGTGTAGCTAATAAATGATTCTTCTTATTCTGATCTAAGTGGTGAATCCCTTCCTGTCGCTATACTGCCTAGTCGCACACTCAGTCCAGTACAGGTTTCAGTGTTCTGCTCTCCCAGATCCAGAAAACGTCTAGGCATTGAAGCCTTTCTTTCTGGCAGTTCAAAGTCCATTTCTGATTGGTTTTGGTTTATCATGTTTCAAACAGATCCCAAAGTCTCACTTCTGCCAGAAAGCGATCTCAAGAAAAGTTTCACATTTTACCCTGACCCCTCCCACATTCTACTCACTTGTCATTTAACCCCCCAACCCGGCTTACTCATTAATTCTTGATGCTTGTCACAGTCAGTCTAAAGATACTGAATCCATTTGTCCATGTTACCTATGTTACTAGAAGCTCTTGTACTTTTATGTCTGTCCATTCTGTTTACGAGAATCAACTTCTGAAGAACAAGAACACCTGTTTAATTATTCAGCACAGATATCTGTACTACTCTAAAATGAGCCTGATTCAATAAGCAGTTATTCTGACAGCTAACAAGGTTCTCAGAAAGCTTGCATTCTCAAGGAGAACACAATCAATGATGTACATAATTTAAATGCTATATGTTAAGTGTTCTAAGCGCAGTCAGATAATTAATGAAGTTGTTAATGATTAGAGAGTGAGTTGTAGAATTTAATGATCAAGGAGTAAAAATAGAGTGTATCTTTCCAATGTTCCTAGACAGAAATCTAGGGAAGCAAGAGTAGGACATACATTAGACACACATGGTACTGGGCTTAACATGTTTTTATTGAATTACCCGCAGAAGTCTTAGAAGATGGAATTGTTATCATTATTTTAAAGAGGAAGAAATTACAACTAAGTGTTTACATCATTTGGTCACAACCACATAGGCAGAATATAGAAACAGAAGGACTTGAACTGAAATTTGTTTTCAAAGTTTACTCTATTCTCTATTAACTCTGATGCGTTTCCAAGTGATAGTTCTCAAGTGTTTTAAGTCATCTATTAGGGATTCTAACTCTAATCCCTCCTAAACACTTTCCCCTATACAATACTTTTTGTAAAGAGAAATGGAACATCTATTTTGCATTTTTTGTTATCTATGCACAAATTTGTCTGCATGTGTGCATGCTTACATGTGTACAAGTGCCTGCAGAGGCCAGAAGATATCAGATCCCCTGGAGCTTGAATTAAAGGGAATTCTGGGCCACTCAGTTGGGGTACTGGGAGCCTAACTCCAGTCATTTGCAAGAGCAAGTGCTCTTAATCACCACCCCATCTCTCCAAGCCCCCAACACCATCACCTCTCCCAAGGTTTGCTGCTTTTCATTCTATATCTTTCAGAGCACGTATCCAAGAATCACAGTGGAAGAGACAAAGGAGAACAGAATAGGACTACTAGCACTCCCGTTCTGAACACTCACCTTCCTTTCTATTCTTCAGTAAAAAGAATTCACCAAAATGGTTGATGTTCAAAGGTGCACCCGTAATGCCTTGAGTAGCTCGTCACAGAATGTAGATTTTAAAAAACTAAAGCTTTCACATAGAAGTCAGAAGTTCAACCTCTGTTTCTTGGGAGCTTTGTATCTTCCAACATGTCTCTTAATGTTCTTATTTCTCAAAAACCTTTTCAGCGCTAGCTGAAAATAAAGCACTGCTTGTTTTAAGTCCTCGGCAATTTGGCTGAAGGTGGAACAGGCACGGCCTTGGATGTGAGGTGGTTCCCTGAACACAAGAGAATGAATCACTACTTTGAGTTGAATAAATAGATTGCCTCTAATTGGTGGTGGGCAGAGTTTTAGAGAGTAATCAAAGAAGGGGAATGAACTGGACACTCTATGATCACCTTTCTCCTGACTATCTACAAGTTTAGCTCTTTCACCTCCTCAAAATTTTCCTATCCTGACCACTTTCTCTAACATTGTATGCCACTGCCTAACCCTTTAGCTTGCTTTTCCCTCAAAAACCTCACTATGACCTGAACTAGTACACAATTCTTTGCTTATTGATTTATTATCTCCCATTTATAAAATGTAAGCTCCATGAAGGCAGAGACTAGTTTCTTAACTGCTCTACTCTGCGCTCAAAAGAGTGCTTAGCACTCAGCAAACACATATTTAAGGACTGAAAAACTAAATGGGCAAATGACTAAGTGGAAAAGGGACAAAGTACATGACTCTTGACTCAAAGTAGGATATAGAGAAAGTCCATCATAGAAAGCATTCTCAGCTGCAGCTTGGGAATACCAACCTTTGCTTCATAGGTCTTCCTGGCCCCTTTAAGAGCCTTGGATATTAAGAACTCCTCCACAAGGAACTAAAAGAGCAGACTACAGGCTGAGAACTGCAGAACCTCTTCAGTTTTCTTTTCCCTGCTGACCAGTAGGAGGTCTTTCTTCAGGAAACTGCTTCCTATACCGCCCTCCTGTGGCCAGCAGGCATGAAGAAGCATATGAATAAATACATAAGAGCAGCAATTTCCTCCTGTTCCTTTGCTTAGATCTATTTCAATCCTATTTCACATCTATTTTTGGCCAATTTCAGTTCTATTCAAACAAGCTTGTAGGCCAGGCCATCTGTCTCTACTCAGGGTACAGAGAAAGACTTGTTAGAAAAGAAGAGTAAAGATCCAAAAGGCCTTGTAGAGGACAAACAACGGTTTCCTCTAGGACTGTGCTCTTTCTGGGGTAGCCAAAACCTTATTTGTATCCATCCAAGACTGAAATTGACAGAGAGTGCATCTGTCAATATCAGGACCGAATGTTTAGTTTTGGAGCCCAAGCTTCTAGACAGTTCCATTCTTGGTCCTCATGACTCATGACTCATTCAGCCAGCTACCACTCTCTAACCTTCATGCCTCGGTTTTATTTGCAGGCTTCATTTCAACTCTAAGACACTAGATGAACATTCAGGACACCAAGCACTCATCATTAAATTAATCATAGAATTTTGCTAATAAGAGAAACTAAACAAGAATTACATAAAAGAGGAGGAGTTGGGGTGAACACGATCAAAATAAGTTGTATGAAATTCTCAAAGAATTAATGAAATGTTTTCAAATAATAAGTAGTTAGTTTTAAATAAATAAGTAGTGAGTCAGATTATATAAATAAGCTGAAACTGGAGTAGGAGGAAGACAATTAGTTCAGCTGAAGAGTTTTTCAGGAGCTGGATGATATGTGAGGGAAGCTAAGGAACTGGGTTTGAAAATTTATATAGTTTGCTGAAGCCCAAGACAGTTCTGCAATGACATCCTGAGCGAACCTGTTAAGAGAAGCCTGGACCCCACCAACGCTTGGGGAAAATGTGTTTGCAAGACAGCGGTTTCTAGAAATCCATGAGTGTCCAGCTAAACCTGCGGAAGCTCTCTGTAGACTGACAGGAAGAGGCCATAAAGATTTGGCATGTTAAAGCAGCATGGTACCGAGCAGTATTGTGCTGTGTGATCTTTTGGATAAAAAGGAGAAGGAATAATGCTTCCTCTGCTCATATCTAAAGTTTAAAATTCTAGAAAGATACATAAAAAGCTATAATGCAGGTGACCTACCCTATAATAGGTAGAGAAGCAATACCACTTTCCTCATTTTTATAGTTTGATTCTGTTTGACCATGTAAATATATCATTTATTCAAAAATTAAATATAAAAAGTGTTAAATTTGCTGAAGCCTTAAGTCCCCCCTCCGTTTCTCTATCTCAGTAATTCGCTTGGCTAAGCTAGGAAAAGATCCTAGACTTAGAAGCAATATATATATAATATGGTTAGGAATACAAACTTTAGGGCTAGGGAAATGGCTCAATGGTAAAGTGCTTGTCATCAAGCCATAAGGACCTGAGTTCAGTTCCCCAGTATTCACATAAAAATCTGGGTGTGGTAGTGTGTATCTGTAATACCATCACTGGGGAGGCAGAGACAGAAGGACCCCTGAAGCTTGTTTGCCACCTAGTATTCATGAATGGGGCATCTACAGGTTCAGCAAGAAACCCAACATTGACCTCTGGATCCAATCATTTGAGAGTCAACCTTACTTCTTCTGTATACTGCTGATTATATGACCTTTAAGCAAGCTGCTTAGTGTCCTTGGCTCTTATTTTGCGCATCCTTAAAATAGAGAGAAGGATTTAATATTAAGTATTCTTCGTATTCTTCCTGCCCTTCGTTCTAAGCAAGCACAATAGCTACCGTCACTTTTATGTCTCATCTGCAAAGCATGGAGGTTATTATGGTTATTTGTGGGGGGTTAGTGATGGTACACGAGATGTGAAACACTCAAAAGAAATTTCTGACATGTAAGACTACAGTAGATGCTAGTAAATAATATTATTTAAGGATTCGAATAAAATCTCTGCCTTTTACTTCAGGCAAATAATACATTCCGTGAGCTTCAATTTCCTCATCTATAAATAGAAGACCCAAATAATACCTGCCAAAGAGATAATGACACAATGGATTTAAGTGCACCCTATGGAATAAAATACATCCAGTTAGGAATTCAAGCATTGTCACAGAAAAAACAGAGAGTCGTACTAAATGAAGATTCCAGCTGCATAAGATTCTCCATTTCCACTTCCAGCATTCAGAATGAGGCTACCACTAACAGACAAATGACAATCCTTAAAGGCAATGAATCAGAAAAATGAGTACCAGTTCTTGCTTCCCAAAAGCGAGTCAACAAGAAGGACTGCACAACAGTGCCTGCCATTCCACTTACAGATGATACAGTGTTTTCTTGAAACTGTTCCTGTTTCTCGGAGGTGCTTAGGCTCAATGCTGTCCCAACTTCCTTTAGCTGCTTACAAAAAAGGAGAGAAGAAAATGGCACCAGTACAAAAGGCTCACATACACCTGATTCACAAAGAGCAAAACAGTCACTTAATTAAGGCCATCAATTCTCTCGATCCTAGCAACCAGCTCTTATAGTTTCACATATAAGGCCCTTGCATATACATTTCTGCTTTGTACTTCATAGTAGCCTGAGGAGTCACGGTTCTTGGTTTAGAAGAACGTGACTTACCACTTCTCCTACCCACTGCTTTATGGAATTGGAAAGAACAACAGATTAAGAGCCAGATTGGACAGTTCTAGGAAACGTGCTTTGGAATCCATACAACTCTATACATTTGGAATTTGAAAAGACTGCAATATCAGGGTCAAACACAGAACCGAAGTTTCCATCCTCTAGGCAAAAACTGGCGCTTGTTATGGTTTCAATATAAAATGTTCTCAACAAGCTCATCATGTTGAATGTTTGGTCCCCAGCTGGTAGCACTATTTTGGGAGCCGATAGGATCTCTAGGAGATGGGACCTAGCTAGAGGCATGCTTTTGAAGGTTATTCATCCCTACACTTTTTTTTTTTTGCTCTGCTTTTGTTTGTGGGAAGAGANTACACTTTTTTTTTTTGCTCTGCTTTTGTTTGTGGGAAGAGATTAGAGACAGGGTTTCACTATGTAGCCCTGGCTGTCCTTCCAACTCTGTAGACCAGGCTGGCCTTGACCTTACGAAGATCCTTCTGCCTCTGCCTGTCAAATGCCACGGTTAAAGCGCCACCACCACCCGGCTTGTTCTGCATTTTGTCAGTAATGTGATAAATGCCCTCCTTTGCTCATATCCCTATTACCATGATATTCTTCATCAAAATCCCAGAATTGATGAAGCTAAGGACCATGGACTCTCCTCTAAAACCCTGAGTCAAAATAAACCCTTCCTCCTTTAAGTTGCTTCTGTCAAGTATTTGGTCACAATGGCAAAAAAGCAACTAACATGGTGATTAACATAGCAGGAAAATGAACAACAAATAGAGAGAGCTCCGGAAAACAATCCCCCAAGAAGAGCTAGCTGCATCTTATATTTAAATAGGATATTATGGGCCTGCAAAATTTATCAGTAGGTAAAAGTCCTTGATGCCAAGACTGACAGACTGACTTTGATCCCCCAGGGAAAACTGACTTTTGTAACTTGTCTTCTAACCACCACAAGGTGTCATGGCATTAGCACACATGTGCACACATGTACACACATACACATATAAGTAAATAGATAAAAAATTTTAATGAATTTTGCAGCTTCCTAGACACTATGACTTTTATTGTGTACCAGTTTTGTGGCGATCTTGTGAGGGAAGTACAGAAAGAAACAGGAACCTAAAAATGTAACTACCCACACACAAACGTTTTTATCATTCTGCCCGGTTCTATTTTTCATTCCTTAGTTCTTAGAACTCACATAATTTTTAAATTTGTTTTATTTTTGCCTTTTAAAGGTTCTGGGTACTATACAGTGAATAAAGCATATACATAACAGATACTCAATAATATTACTGAATCTATAAATAGAGGGATATTTACACGTGGGGGTGATGTGGGGGAGGGAGAGAGAAAATCCTCGTTTTGCATATGGATAAACTGATATCTGGAGGTCTTAAGCAAATTTCCCTGGAAGAATTTCTGAAGCTTCCAGTCTTAGCCTATTGCCCTCACCTCACTGCATATCTGGTTCAGTAGCATTTCACCTGTGCAAAAAAAGTTCTTGCAAATCCATTTGCCCTCTCTTGAACAAATTCTAGGCTTGGTGACTACAGGTAACCTATAGTTTTCCCCGTTTATCGTCACACTCATCCATTATACAAACATATAAAACATGTCTGCTGTGTATTCAAAAGTCACTCAGACACACCTAATTGCCTTTACATCTATACATGTGCACGTGCACGCACACACGCCAGCACACACACACACGCACACAATTGCCTTTACATACATGAACATGAACACATACACACAGATGCATCTCAGAAACACTCGAAGAGTCATGAAAGCTGTGTACTGTAGGCCTGACTCTTTCAAACAAATTAATTGTAGCCACGCAAAGCAGAGATCAAATGGTATAGTGGTGGTGGAAACGTAGGAAAGAAACTTATTCAGCTCCATCTTGGAAAAGCAGAGATAAAATATCTCAGTTTCAACCTTAGGGGTACTATCATGAACACTTAGAATTTAGAACAGGGGTCCAGAGATAACTGGCCAAACAGTATTCCAAATATTTTGCTGAAAGTGTTTTTCTGGCTTATTAACTCTTCAGTTTAGCTACCTTGCAGATTTGGGACTTCCAGTTCCATAGTAATATGAACCAATTTCTTAAAACTAAATTTATCTTTCTCAGCACTCCTTGCCCTCTCATCTCCAGAAAAGCCTAGAAAATAAAGAAGCTGAAACATTAAAAGATTTAAATGATTGACCAAAATTACACAGCTGGTTGGGGGGAGAACCAAAAATTCTAACTCCAGTACTATTTTTACCTTGCCCTACAGTTCCTAGTTAATCCAGTAGAAAGCTCCTTTGATTCCATCTTTGAAATTAATATCAGCTCGTCCTCCTTTATTCTGCTCTACTATTTCCGCCAGTCTTTCAACTGAGCTCGGCTTCTCCACTTTCACCTCCCCTATTCTTTCCCTCTATAGTCCATAAAAGTCATCTTCTCCAATTATAAAGTAGCACAAAGTAATATCTAAACACTGTATTGCACTGAGACTAAATAGTGTTTGTTAGCTGCCCAATATTACCACACACACTCTGGAGCTTGTTAATTCACTTAATTCGCACAGTCATCCTATGGGCAGTACCAAGGCAATGAAAGACTAGGTTACATGCTACAATGCACCTAGTTAAGACGTGATCGAGTCAGAACGTGAATCCAGACACTCTACTTCTTTTTCTTTCTTTCTTTGAATTTTTTTCAAAAGTTTTTTTTTGTCATTTTACATACCAACCACAGTTCCCCCTCCCTCTCCTCCTCCTGCTACTCCCCACCTCCCCCCACAAACCCCCATCCACTCCTCAGAAAGGGTAAGGCCTCCTTTGGAGAGTCTACAAAGTCTGGCATATCAAGTTGAGGCAGGACCAAGACTCTCTCCCCTGTATGGAGGCTGAGCAAAGTATCCTTCAATAGGGAATGGGCTCCAAAAAACCAGTTTATGCACTGGGCATTCATGCATGTCTCTCTTAGTGTCCTCCTTATTACCTAGCTTCCTAGGGGTTGTGGATTGTAGCCTGGTTATCCTTTTCTTTACATCTAATATCCACTTATGAGTGAGTAGATACCATGTTTGTCTTTCTGGGTCTGGGGTACATCACTCAAGATTGTTTTTCTTCTAGTTCCATCCGCTCAAGCACTCTACTTCTGGAGCCCACATTACTGGCCACTTAACCACACCGCTCTCAAGTACAGCCAATATACATCATCTCTAAGCTTAGACAGTCCTACGTGAGACAATACATGTGTGATTGCTTTAATATCTTTCTACTTACCTCTCTCTTGCCCTGGATTTTGGTCACAATGGTCTTTCCAAAGTATGTCACACAGTATCAACTGGAAGGCTTTTTTTATTTGCTATTCTTGCTGCCTTCTCTCAGCTCAGAAAACTTCCCATCTCCCTTGTTTTTTCTTGCAATCCAAATGCATCAAGATTTTTTTTCTCAAATACCTACACAGCTGACTCGCTTAAATGTCACTTTTTGGCATGTCGGGCAAGTGCTTGAATAAGTTCTCTCCATCATTCCAATAGGACCTCTTAGAGACAGCTTAATGCATTTCTGTTCCCCATTATCTGGTTTCTATTAGTTAATAGCTTAGCCACTCATACAACTAGTCGTGTTATAAAACACCCACATTGTGTTACTCAGTTTCATCAGTGTAACAAAAAACTGGGCCTTCTTGGTCTCTCTTTAAACAAAGAATCCAGGAAGCCTTCGGATGAAGGAAGAATTTTTTTTCTTACAAATTAATTATGGCTGGATCTCTTCACATTTGAAGAAGAGGAATTTGAGGTCTGCTCTTCTAAGATATGAATCTAGGGAAGTAGAAAATATTTTACCCTGTCCACCAAAATGTGTCCCCTGTGACCTATCAGTAATAATACATGTTCCTGCCACAGGTAAAGAGTAGCATTGTTTATACAGTTCTTTCTTGGCTATACTCCGCTTTACTAAAGTGATTCTCACAGCAGAGCGGGATGACAGATGTCACTGCGTCTGTTCTAGGGGGTGTCTGAATTTTTGGTCAAACATTAATTTGGGTTTGCCTATGAGGGCAGTTCTGGCAATAATCAAAATTCGGGTCAGCAGATTACATAAAGCACACTGCTTATATGTGTGTGGGCCTCATATAATCAATTGAAGATAATAACCCAGCTGACTATGGACTGAAACTTCTGAAACTATGTATACAAATAAATCCTTCCACCCAAATAGTTGAGCAACATACCAGAGCATCTAGAAGCTATTGTATATTGTCTCACAGATTATTTGTTTTATGCTTTATCTTCAGCTTAGAATGCCTTGTACATCACCTGTGATTCTTAGCTCCCTACCACACGCCAACTCTGCTATCTAAAAAGCTTAAAAGTATCACTTAAATACATCTTTTAATCAAAGTCCAGTCTAGTCCTCTTTAACCTTGTACTCCTGGGTTTTTGATAATTATCTTCTTGATACTTACAATGCTCAGCCCAGGTTGGATGCATTTCTTCTCTAGTCACTCAAAAACACCTTAAAGGGCCTGAGAGATGGCTCAGTTGTTAAGAGGACTTGCAGCTCATACAGAGGACATGGATTCACTTTAGAGCACCCATAGGGCAGTGCACAAGTATCTGTAACTCCGTTTTCAGGTGCTCTGATACCCTCTTCTGGCTTCTTCAGGCACACAGTGGTGCAGGTACATCTATGAACTCATATCCATAAAGAAATAAGTAAATCAATCCATCCACAGGTCCCTTATAGGCTACCTCCACTACCCTAATCTACTCTAGTTCGTCCTTCAGGGTCTAGCCTGACACGGTTCACTTTGTAACAGACAGAGACCACTACAGAAAACCACAACTAATCAAAATGCAGAGTTTTAGAACTCAGTCCCAATGAATAACATCTACAAACCACCCCACACCTAAAGTTCAGGGAACATTGTGAAGGATGGGACAGAAAGATTGGAAAAGACAATCAGGGAGTTTGCTGTGAGATTGTGTCTCCTAGGAATGACAGAAGCTAGACCCATACAGTCTCAACCACATGACTGCTCTAATGTGAATTGAACAAGGAACCAGTGGATGTGCCAAAATGGATGGGAAAAAGACCACAAGGTCCCAAACCTACACAAAGAACTATGGGTAGCTGAGGAAAGCTGAGAGTGGGGAAAGTGGTCTCCAAAGAGGAGGACATCAATTGGTTGTCCAGGATGAAATAGTCAGCACTAAAATATGCATACAAGGAACATTATATAGACTGAACAAGTTATATTTGGGGGTGTGTGTAATAACAATGAATGAAAAAAGAGCCATGAATTCAAGGGAGAGCTGGAAGGGACATATATGAGGGTTTGGAGGGAGAAAAGGGAGGAGGAAATGTAATTATAATTTCAAAAATAAAAAATGAGTATAGGAATATTTCTTTTTTTAAAGATTTTTATTTATTTATTATGTACACAGTGTTCTGTCTGTCTGTATGCTTGCTGGCC
>LOEQ01002276.1:97342-111390 GCA_001685075.1 Bramus lutescens | reverse complement strand
ACCTTTGGAAGAGCAGTCAGTGCTCTTAACCTCTGAGCCATCTCTCCAGCCCAGGGATAGTTCTTAATAAAAAATAGTTTTAAGCACGTTGAAAACATAACTCAAATCTTGTTTTGATTGCCTCATATTTCAGTTTAATATATAGTACCTTAGAAATCATAGCCAGTTGATAAACACTCATTTTCCTTAATGCAACCTATTAAAATCTATGACATAACAAATTATAGATGGAGTACTTTATAAACAATAAAATCAGGTATCAAAACTTTTTAAGTAAAGGGAATTATCTGTGTCTGTACTTTCTCTTTCAAGATCACAATGAAGCAAGGGCATGTCACCTGGCAGTACTCACTGGACTCAGTGGATGCAAAAATGAATATATGAAGTTGGGAGGGAGACATGGTGGCAGAGAGTCTGAAAAGAATTCTAATGGAGACAATGGGTGTGGATATGATCAAAACACATTGTTTACATGTATGTTACTCTCAAAGAATAAATGATACATATTTAATGGTAAAAATGTGCTGCAACATTGTTGTTAGTGCTAACAACTCTAGTCATAACTGGCCATTAATAAGAAACACAAAAGAATCTATTGCAGACATACAAAATGAGGCTTTATATATGTAGCAATAGACAAAAAATCTCCAAAACATATAGTTAATTGAAAAGGAGGAACGTCTAAATTGCTATATATATGAAGTAAAGAAAAATGTGTGTTGCATATGTATGTACTTGTAAAGGCAAAGACTATCTCCTCTTGAATGCCCAAGAGATTGATAACAGTAGTCGCCTCTGGGTAAAGTAACAAAGTTGAAGCTTTCAGCAAAGAAAAGAGACATACTCTTCACCATGAAAATGTCTCATTCCATACCCCAAGCTGGCTTAGAACTCTCTATGTAGTCAGGCTTGTCATGAACTTGTAGTAATTACCCTAAGTCTCCTGAGCACTGGGATTATAGGCATGGACCACCATACACAACTGCTTTATTTCTCAAATTCTGTACCCTGCACATGTATTAACTTATCCAAAATAAAGTTATTTTTCATCCACCAATAACATAGAAAAGAAAACATTGAGTTATTATTAAGTGTTGACATGTCAATTTTCAACTTTCCCCCTTTCAATTAAGTATATGCCTTGGAGGTTTTTATATATTACTACATATAGAGAACTGCATTTTTTGTATGGCTCGAAAGAACCCTGAGGGATATAATACGATTAGTGAGTGATTCTTTGCATATGAGGCTGATTTTCTGAGCCAAGTGAGATGGATTTTGACTCTCGAGGAAATGTAAAATATTTATGTAGATTTTTTTATCTGTGTCAGACACTGTTCAAGGTACTTTATGTGTATACTTATTTTTTCTTTACAATTACGTTGTAAAATATGCATGTATTACAGCTATACTCCCAAATAAAAATAAAGACACCAAGGAATGGATTGAGATACACAAGACATGCAAGCAATAAAGGGCCAGAGGAAACAGTTGATTGTAGGGAACCTGGGTCTTGGATTTATAGGCCCTTAACCATTACACATGTCACTGGCACCAAGGTTGAAAGATAAAAGCTAGAAGACTGTGTATGCTATACTGTCAGCACCCAGAAATTGACAATTGATCAATAAGTTATAGGATAGATATATAAGTAGAGGGATGGGTAGAAGAATGTGGTATGTGTATAAGTGAGCAGTATTTAGAGAGCACAGATAATAGAATAAGGAGTACAATGGTCATGGGTGGGTGGGTTGTATATAATATAAAAGTATTTGCCATCAGATAGATGAGCATTTGATATCTGATACTGTCATTTCATTAACACTGAGCAAGATGTTTAAATTATCCATCCTTGTTTCCAAACTGAACTAGATTATAAACTCTCAGAAGACAGAGATACACGTTTCAGTTTCCTTCCCCAATGCAGCTCTATAATCCAGAAGAATGCTTAACACATAGAATATATCCAGTCAGCAACTGTGCATTAGGTTACAAACTAACAAATCAACAAATATAGACAGACATAATGACTTTGTAAGAACTAATGTGAAGATTGATTGAGATAGCTTTCCATATAACAAGTACACAACTGGTAAGCTTCTCTTCTTTGGGCCCTACTAAATTTATCTTACTGAGAATGTACTGTCAATTGGGAACTTACTTCTGCGGATTCATTTTATTTAGATATTGAATATCTTTGTGGGCTTGGCTAAAGCACCCTTCCTCTCCAAACTTGCATTCACAATCTATCAAATGAGTGATAATTAAGCACATACAGCTAGGGAGAATGCCAGATAGACAAAACCTTTTCTTTTCAAAATTTTAAGCTATGACTCAAGACATAAAATAAACAACATGATGGGATAAGTTAAAGAGAAAGATTCGGACTCCTGTCTGTCCCTTCTGTCTTTCTAAGGCACATCCATAGTAACTATGTAGCTTTATGTCAAGAATTTGCAATACTTTTTGTGTGGCGGGACAACTACTAAGGACTTTAGACAGCATGGGCCATATGAACACTTGTAACCATTCAACTTTGCTTAATTATCCATAGAAAATAAGTGATGGCATCTATGGTACAAAGTATGTTATAAGCCCTGAAACTTGGGTTTCATAATTCCATATACTTATGCCATGAAATACACCTGTTTTGATTTCGCCCTAACTGTTTAAATACTATGAAACCCATTTTTAACTTGTGAGCTAACTCAGCCTGGCAGACTACAGAGTGCTCATCCCTAGTCTAAAGATTTGGGCAAAAGTGCACCTAAGTTGAACCCTATACCAGAGGTGGCTTAGAAGCTACATGAGCACTACAGAAAGCAAAGTCTACAGTGTTGCCCGGGAAGTTCTGAAATTAGATGACAAAATTGCTTGGTATGGAGACAAAATGGTCGGAAATAAAAGGGCCAAAAATAAAAAGCAAAAATTTTCTACTCTACAACAGGCTTTCCCCAGGACTCTGGAGGGGAGACTAATTCTTACTCCTTAATGAGGGAAGTCCAGCCTCCATCTGAGAACCTCAGGCTCTAATCAAACCTAAAAAAAGGACAAATGACCATAACTCTGCTCCTGGACTATGGGGAGCTTAATGAAGTCCCTTTCTCTTTCAGAACTTATGAGGACCTGAGACAATACATAGTCCCATTGTCTCCACCTTAGTGAACAAGCTTCATGTAATCTGATGTGGCAAGGAACCAAATTATATTTTTAGCTACCAGCACTAATTTTTCAGCCCAATTCACTTCTGCTGGGGTTCAACCTTCAAGTCTCCAGGCCTTCTCATATGTATTGATGGTGAGTCCCTAGCACCTCAGTTTACACGTTTTTTAAACAGCATAAAAGCTACATATCTTTGCACTCATCCCTTTCTGGTCCTATCTAGCGGCACTATCTTCTTTGTAGGTAGAGCTATCCCTAAGTTTCAAGCCCAGTGAAACATCCTTGAGACTCTAAAAGGCTCTTATGGCACTCCTATCAACAAATCACTGTTAGGTTGGAGAGAGGAAGGAGAGAGGAAAAAAGAGAGAGTCACAGCATCAAATTGTCCTTCAGGCAAATGTCATTAATGCCAACAACAAGAAAACGTAAGGTATCTTCTTTTCAGTCACTTTTGAGGTGGTCAGAAGGTCAAGGTGTTGTACCACACAGAAGTAGTTAAAGGTTCCTTTATATTACCAAATAAGGTTCAATGACCCAATGTGTCCTGTAGTTTTATATAAGGACATGCACCTACAATGTTTTAATATATTCTTGGGTAAACAGTCAGATGGAGGCTTCTGTAAAACAACAGGCGTGTTTAATATGTGACCTGTGGGACATGATCTATGAGGCATATGGCTTGGTTACGATTGACAGTGCTCAGTGTGCCTCTGTCTCCAGACAGCAGAGAGGTGAGTATGGTCTTGTCCAACTTACAACCCTTTCTAATTAGGGCCTGATTAACTGGAAAGCCTGTTTCCAGAAATGACGGGTTTCCTGCTTATGTGACATGACAATTTCCTGTCTGATCATGTCCCCAAAGTCTTCCCCAAAGACTCTACTATAGATACCTACATCACCCAACAAATTCCACCTTAAAGTATAGGATACCTCCACTTTTAGTGCTCACTAAAGATCCTAGCCCAGGGAATGGTGCCACTCACAGTGGGCAGGTCTTCCTTTCTCAATTTCCTTAATCAAGATAATCCCCCGCAGGCCTGACCAAGAGAGGCACCATTTCCAGGTGACTCTACATCTCATGTTGACAATTGAAATTAACTATCACAAGCTCTGAACAATTTTTCTCTAAGGCTCCAATATACTTTAAAACCTGGGGTGTGCTTGCATGTGCACACATGCACGCATGCATGCGCGTGCACACACATACACACAAAATTTACATTCTCTTATTGATAAGTTGCTGCTTACTAGGCAAATGAGACCCTATAGCTTCCCATGCCACCTCCTGTCTTGGCAGTAAAAAAAAGTCAGATTTTACAGAATGGTCCAGGACCCAGGGGTCACAGTTCCTGATGTTTACACCTTCTTGGAACAGATACCCTCCAGCACTTTCTGATTTTCAGTGTTAAGAGTAAAAGGATGTTTTCTTTTCTATTCCTATCCATCCATACTCTGACTTTCTATTTGCTTGCCAGTGGCAGAATTCTTCCTCTCAAGACCGTCTTACCTCGGAGTTTTAACGATAGCCCCCACCCCTCTGAACAGGCCCTCTCTGGCCAAAGATTTATCTTCCCTTAAATTTCCCACTTAGAGTAACTTTCCTCAGTGTAAACATAATCTATTAATCAAAAAGAGACTTATCCACTTACAATCTAAATCCAATCTTAGCTCTTTAAAAATTAGCCTCGGTGGAAACGTTTTATTTTTTCAAAGCCTCCTAAGTCTCAACCAAAAAACAGTGTATTAAATTATCAAAGGATAAATAAAAACATTATTAAAAAGAAAAAACGGTCCAGTTCCTGGAACTTTATTAGCCTCAGGTCCAAGGAGCCTTTACAGATACCATAGTGATATTATTCTAACTGTGTGGACTCCTGCCACCACACAACTAAGAGCCTTCTTGAGCAAGGCAGAGTTTTGTAGAACTCGGTTCCCCAGCTTGACCATGAAGTTAAACCTTTTTATGAGGCCTAAAACGGATCAGAGGAAGAGTCAAAAGACTGGGTCCTTGAAATGGCACGGGCCTTAGCTATCCTAAAGTATGCACTTATGGACTCCCTGGTACTAGTTCGCCCTGACCTTACTACACCCTTTTCTCTAAGAAAATAGCACTGCGGATATTGACCAACCTTGTGGCCCAGCAGTTCCAGGTGCTTATGTGATGTTCTTCACATACACCCAGGCTAAAATACCTAAAATACCTACTAGTTTCAGTAGGTATCATCACCAGACAGAGGACTCCTCACTAAAACAGAGAGGGCCTCAAAGGTAACTACTTTCCTTGTAACATATTATTCCCCTCTTTGAGTTCCTCAGCCCCTATAGTCTAACAATGGTCTGCTTTTCATTTCCAAAACCCCTCAGGAAGTGACTAAAGCTGGTAAAATTGAGAATTATGTAGCTTGGCTCCATCAATCTTCTAGAAATGTGGAAAGGGCTCATTTAACCTTTAAGAGATCTCTCTAAGCTTGTGTTCAACACTCAATAGTCTGGCCTACTCTTCTCCCAAGGACACATTTGTGATTTCACATGACTCCCAATTCTACAACTCACCTCAGCTCCTTCAAAGTCCTTTGTAGACACCCCTTCCTCCAGACAGACTCTGGACTAGATTCAGATATTCAGCATCTATTTCAGCATATTATCACTGAGGCAAACAATCAAGGTTGTTGCTGAGTACCAGAATAAGCACAGTGCAAGACTGAATCCATCTTCCAGAAATGACCTTTTCACATTAACCCTGGAGATTGAGTCCCCCTTAAGCTCTCCCCCACAAAACAAAAAGCCACTCAACACTAACAGAATTGGATTCTATCAAGTCCTTCTAATGTCTTCAACTATAGTCAAACTGCAAGGCCTATCACTGTGCATTTGGGGAGGCATAATTAAGACTGTTTCACCCACAAGAAGCTCAAAAAATCTATTCTTGGGAGGCTCCTGGCTCTTGGAGATCTGTCCACTCTTTAGAAACCTAAGACCCTTCCATAACATCCCCAGACCCCAGTAAGGAGCCAAGACTCACTCTTACTTTTCTGAGTTTTGCAATATACTTTTATAACCTCCTCTTCTCCTTCCTTTGCCATCTTACAGAATCCTACTCAGTTTAGAGAGTTCGTATTAGACCAGCTTCTACAGGGAGACTTGTTCAACTATTTTGGGGCGTAGGTCATCATGTGCCTTGAGTTATACTGTATTGGGGCCTTTTCACTGGCATTTCACTCATAACCTCTATCTTAAAACCAACCCTTAACTCCCCCAAACCATTCATTTGCCTTTCCTGAGTCTAAGGCACTCAAAATCTCACCTGGATATCATTCTTTTATCCAAATAACCACGGCTCCCCTGATATGGTCTCTCCTGACCCTCCTCCCTTATATTTACACATTTCCAGGCCTGAAAATCTCCTCCAAGATCTCACAGGAAGGACTTGGACTCTTGACTGCTCTAGTACACTTCTTGTTTTTAACTTAGCTCTGTGACTGGTGTGTTCCTGGTCACAAGCCACAAAGCTCTCAGGAGAGTCAGATGTTACCATCCTCACCAACACCTGTCTCCCACCACCGAGGACTGACTTACTCTCCAAGCAATGTCACAGTTCTGCTCTTGAACTCCTACAACTACTGGCTCCTCCCCTCCCCTCCCCAGAATTCTCAAATCTCTTACACTTTATGGTCTTATGACTGTATGAGAGATCAGCAATGCCAAACAGATCCCCAGATACGAATTCACTGCTTCACAGTTCGGAATCATTTCCAGAAGGCAAGAAATATTCACTCCCTTGTCCATTATTTGCCTTTCCTGATATGTCAAGGTTAGAGGAGAGGGAAAAAAAGGTCAAAAATAAAAGTTCAAAACTAAAAAGAAAAATTCAGCAGTCTTTAGTAGACAGATCCGAACTGCTTGAAGCATAACCCAGTGATTTGTGATGTTTTATGCAAACAATTAGAGCCTAACTTATAATGGTTCCTTGCGGGAAAGTCATCTCAAATGGCTAATCTCAAGAAGGGCAAGTGGTGTTATAAATATTACTGCCACAAAATAGTGAGTGCCCCTTGAACTCTTTTTAGATAGATCCCACACAAAGGGCCCAGGAGGCAAGACTGAATCATTTCTCCCAACTGCTACAAAGGCCTCCATTCAGCAATTTTCATTCGTATTCATCCACACCCCCTCAGAATTTGCCTACGTGCTCTGGCTGCAGTATGCATTATGCTTTAAAGCCTTTATAACGATTCTAGTCTGGTAAATAATTTTATACCCCACCCTCCACTTTAGGCTCATCATTTCCACCTTGACCTTTGGGTCTGATCTAGGTTCAGATAGCCAAAAAGGAGGTTTCAAGTTCTGTTTCCACCTCTCAGTCTCCCAGGCTGTATGCCATTTTAAAGCCCTTAGTTCATTGCATCTACTGTCAGACACAACTCAACTGTTGGAGTGCTTCCCAATCCCAAGTTCAACATACAGATCACCAACTTCCTACTAGATAGCTACAACTCAAGACTGTCCAGATAGCAGACTCAACACCTGGGCCCAGCCTCAGACTGTGATGACTGGCTGTCTTCTATAGCCCTTCCCCAAAGGCTGCTCACTACTCCAGTTTGCATTGCTCATCTCAGTGAAGAACATCACCCTCCACTTGACACTTCACAAGAATACTCTTGTGACTGGGAGCAAAGTAGAACAAGATATATCATGACAGCTTCTCTGCTATCATTAGTAGCAACAGGTTTTGTCTCGCAATCTAATCCTATGCAGCCTGTAATTCCGTACTTCTCTACTGGCAGACATACAGGTAAAGTCATTGTGACAGTGACTGCAGGTATTATCTAACAAACAATTCTTTCTCTTCTTCATGTCAGAAACCCCAGTCACAAGTTTTTGTTGTAAACTTTGCCAACCAACGTAAATTACAGCGTCATTTAGTTTCCACTGCAGATCAGAGCAGTCATAGCGCAGGTTTTCAATGACGTGCAAGTAAAAGTATCAAATAGGACTTCGGAGAAGATACCTTCATTCTTTTCCTCCCCTTCTGCTCTTCTAAAGTGTGGGTATTAGTAAGTTTCTGGAGCTTCAGCACTTCCTGGACCAGGAAGAGTTACATGCTATGAATACTGGACCAGGGGAATCTTAAAAGACTCCCTGAATCTGCTCTACTGGCCCGCGGATGCTTATCTCCTCATTTCTTGTGTGGAAAACTAAAACTCTCTGTGTTTGAAGCTAATGAAGATGGATCTCTGTAACTCATAGCAGGATTGAATACTGTTAAACTTACAAGCCTGCCATTTCATTTTGTCTATTAAAAGAATACTACAAACCCAAATGCTATGACTTTCAGTGTCACTGAGGATTCGACAAGGAATTCATCTGTAAGAAAGAACTCTGTAGTTTTCTCCAAAGCAGAAGCAAAATGAGCACTGGGCAATGGGAAGTGCAGAACCCTTGGAATGGACAGTATGAGTATACAGTATCTACAGAGAATTTTGTAAAGATTCAAAGTCAAAGTATATTTTGTTACCACTATGCACTAGCAACATAAGAAACCACAGTACAAAACACCCTTCCCTTTAAAAGGTGTGTAGCTGGTCAAAATGTTAAAACAATGGTTGCTTTGACACACATATGTATATGCATATGTGTGTGTGTATGTATTTCAAACTACCATCTTTAATTACTCATCCTTTTCTAATATTCTGCTTTACAGGAAAGTTGACCAAGACAACTCACAGCTACATCGTTCCCTCCATGGTGGTCAGTTTCTGTTAAACCACCTGGGAAAATGTAACCTCAACTGACAAACTGCCTCCATCACATTGCCTATAGGCATGCCTGTGGGGCATTTTGATTAATCACTGATATGGGAGGGCCCAGCCCACTGTAGGTGGTGCCACTCCTTGGCTGGTGGTCCAGTGTTGTACTAAAAAAGCAAGTTGAGTGTGCCATGGGGAGTAAATTATTATGCAGAGTTCCTTCAGTTCTCCACCTCCAGGTTCTTGCCTTGAGTTCCTGCTTTGGCTTCCCACAATAATGAACTATAACCTGTAAGCCACACACACCTTTTACTTACCCATGTTGCTTTTGGCCAGCGTTTTATGAGAGCAACAGAAAAGCAAACTAGGACATTCCCACACACAAACAGAATTAACTACAAATGCTCATTTGGTTCTTTCATTTTATTAAGGTTCAGAATCATTAAAGGTATTTCTAGATGCTTTTTATAAAATCCACAATTCCTCTTGTACTATATGTTTTGGATTTTAAATGTGGGTTTTAAATAAACAGTGATACCACAGTGATTATGAAGACAAAGAAACAGAACATGACATTTCTGTTACTCTATATGATCAACTGGGGAAATTCATTTGTGCTTTTAAATCTTAAAGAACAAGACAAAGCTAGGTATAATCTCTTTGTTCCGTGGCACACAGGTGATAACTCTGAATTCATATTTCTTTAAAATAGAAATGCATTGTTCATTTCCATTAATTGTTTTAAAATTAAAGAACAAATTATGAAAATGAAGAATAGTGCTGATCATTGCATGATTATTACTGAATATAATTTTGTCATACAGAAGAAAATATTAAAATTTGATTTAGCTGGGTGGTAGAGGTGTAGACCTTTAAGCCCAACATTCAGGAGACAAAGGCAGGTAGATATCTGAGTTCAAGGTAAGTTTGGTCTACAGAGTGAGTTCCAGGACATCCAGGACTATACAGTGAAACCCTGTCTCAAAATTTTTTGATTCATTCTAGATACCATACCAAATTTCCAAAACATTAATATTATACTTAATTTTCTTGGAAGGTCAGAAATCAAAGCCAACTGACTGAAATGCTAAGTAAAACCAAATCTCTATTACCTACACTAGTGGTTAGGAGTCCAACCCAAATCATTCAAATCATTGGTTTTTTTATATGAAATATGCTTGTATATATAGTTATTCTTTGTTCTTTCTAACCCAAGCCTCATCCATCTGAGTGCCTTAATAGGTAATAAAAAGTAAAAAGCCAAACCATTTACAAATAATACTGGCAACACTCCTTTCATCATACACATCATCTCTACCATTATCTCCATGAGCCAAGCCATCATTACCTCTAATCTGAACTATTCAAATAGCATCTTCACAATTCTTGTCCTTACTCCACTATCATCTAGTCTCCAGATAAAATATAAGTCAGATCAGGACCCTCATCAACTCAGAAGCTTTCAATGTCTCATCTCAGTCATAAAAAATTCCCCATATCATTTATTGATCTATTTTTCTTTTTCTTTCTGATTTCATCCAACATTTTTCTCCACTTACTAATTCCTTACCTGCTGCATTTTGTTTCTTAAACAAGCCAGTTAGATTTTCTTCTGGTTGGTCCTTATATCTAGCATCCTCTTCTAAATATGCACATGGACCTTAAGTTCTTTCAGGGTTTTGTTTAATTGTTCCTTAACCAGAAAGGGTTTAACTCATCTAATATATCATCCCATTCTCATCTCTGTTCTGTTTTCCTGAGTGCTTAACACATCTTGTCATATTATATACTATTTTGTGTGACTGGTTTGTTAGTCCCCATCAACCTACTAGATTGTAAACTTCCTAAGTGTAATTTGTAATTTATTTTTGTTCATTGCTCTTTTCTGTAACACATCTATGCAAATTCATAGCAGATATCCTAACATTTTTTAAGTAAATCAATGTCTACAATAACACCTTGAAAATAAAAGTACTCCTATTCATGGATAAGAATAGCAAGAAAGGTATAAAAATCAGGCCCTTAGTCATAGACTTGTGACTCCACACAGAATGGTATTTTCATTCTAGACATAATCTGTATTTCAGTGACAACTATCATTTCCGGAGGAAGCTATAAATCGGCGTACTGAACAATTTATCATTCAACATGAACTCACAGTTAAACATCCTGCATCCACTAAAAGACAGCAATTTCTGTAAACCCTTTAAACTCTTCACAATATCTTATGAGTTACATAGTAACACATGAGTTAATTTACAACTGTCAAATGTGCAGAAAAAATCAATGTGTAGTGTGAATAAAAGGGTCATATTACAAAATGGTGACTACATATAACTCCCCATTTTTCTCTCACAGTCCTTACTAGTTTACTTTATTTAAAAAGGTTTTCATACAACATATTTTGATCATATCCTTCCCCTCCCCAACTCCTCTCAGACACTTCCCAACTCCCTACCCACCCAACTTTATGTTTTCTCTCCCTCCTAAACAAAAACCAAAACAAAAGAAAATAAAACAAACAGAAAAATAAAACCTGCACAGATTCAAACCAAACAAAATTCCAGCACTGAGAAGGAAATTTAGACATATAGACTTCTACCCCTAACCAAGAAGCTGAACTTGACACTTGCTGGGAAAGAGAAAATCCATTTTTTTCCAGTAGAGCATCACTGGGTATAACAATATCAATCTAGGGCAAGTCCTGTGTCCAGGAATAGTTAGTTGGTTTGCTAGTTAACTTTTTTTTTGGTTTTTCAAGACAGAGTTTCTCTGTGGCTTTGGAGCCTGTCCTGNTAGCTCCTGTAGACCAGGCTGGCCTCGAACTCACAGAGATCCACCTGCCTCTGCTCCCAAGTGCTGGGATTAAAGGCGTGTGTCAGCACTGCCCGGCTACTAGTTAACATTTATCCAACATTTACAGGAAGGAGTGTTGGTGGTCATTAATAATCTTACTTGAGGGAGAGAAATATTCTCACCAGCAAACACCATGGTAAAGACTAAAGGTTTTCTGCCTTCCCTGCTAAAATAATAGTATATCACCCTCTATCAAGTAAGTGGCTAGGTAAATGCTTTGCTATTGTTGGTTTTTCGAGACAGGGTTTCTCTCTGTAGCAGTCTGGCTGTACTGGAACTTGCTTTGTAGACCAGGCTGGCCTCAAATTTACAGAGATCTGCCTGCTTCTTCCTCCCAAGTGCTGGGATGAAAGGCATGCACCACCATGTTCAACTGGTAAATGCTTTTATCATAGAATAGTCACCGCTTTGGTCCCCTAAAATCTTATTATGAGTTTTTGTTCCTCACCAAGCAACCTTTAATGCCATAGTGATTTGCGAATATGTCATTGGCTTTTTTTAAAATTGGGAAAAGTTCAAATTCTCCATCAATTTAATCTGTCTCCAGCACATGGCTGTGAGTCCTGACACGCCAATCCATTTGCAAGAGGAGGGAACTCTCGCCCAGACCCAGCTGCCACAAATGACAGAACTTGCATGGAATTTTTCAAGCAACTGTTACAGCATTTGCTCCTACTGGAGAGTCTTTCCCTGATTCATTCCTTTCTACCTTCCTCAGCGCCATCTGAAACAGTAATTGGCAGAATGCTAAGGAAGGACAGTGAAGGAGAGTCAGGAGACTCCAATTTACCTCCAAAGAGTTTGTGGCCTTGAGCAAATCTGTCCCACTCTCTGTGTCCTTTGGTGTGCTGGCTAGACTCCAAGGACTCTAATATCTTTACCTGCTCTCACTTTTACTGGTTCTACAAACGTTTGATTTAGCCTTGTGAGTCTCCAGGGAAGGAGAGAGTTCTGGGGAAAGGAACTAGGTAAGCCCTTGGATTTAATGACAGAAACTAGCTGCCTTTAAGAACTACTGAAAGAGGAGAGCCTGAGAAAACCCCAAGGAAGGGAGAAGGGGAGTTCCCTTTCATACATTCCTAGCCCACACCAGATTCTCTCCTTCCTTTAAGAGTAGAAACAAAAAAAGGAGTTCAAGATCAATTTTTTTGTGTGTGCCCAATTGCTTCAGGCTCTCTTGCTTTTGCTGCAGATTGTGGGTGGCAGTGCAGAAGTATGTGCTGACACCGGCACCAGTGCATGCTGACCCAACCCAACTGCCCTCCAATACCCCCTGTCAGTACTGAATACAAAGTCATTATGGCCTTCCACTCCCCAGTGCCCCTAACCAGACTTGGACTGTCCCTGGCTGATTCAGAGAAGCCTCAAGATTCGGGCACCACTTCCTCTCTGCAAAGGGAAGTCATTTCAAGGTCTCCAGGTATAAAGGGATCACCATGGCATAAAATGAGCTGAAGATGATACTAAACACACACCCACACATACAAACAAAAGCACACACTCTTTCCATCGNGGGGTCTGCTTGTTGAATTCCCATTTAGAGGATGAGGGTTTCTGTAGCATCTCTCCTTGACAAAGCCCTAAATGTGGACTGGGTGAGACCATCCCAGGCAAGGATGCTTTGCATGTCTTTCCCAGATAGCTTCTACCTGGGTAGTTCTGGGCCCTAGAGCTGGCCAGGGGTGACAGGTACGCACAGCCTATTTAAGGAGGTCATGCAGCTATCATATAAAGCTCTCTACAATTCTTGGTTCTGTGGCTGCTCCCCTCAACCCCTTGCCAGCCTGCTTTCATCCCGAGAGTTTTACTGTAAGACCCTTGCCTCTTTGGTATCCCAGGTGATACCTGGGATGCTCTTGGCCACTTCATCGATCCCCCAGTTTGAGCCTACCCCAGCCAGGGAGGGCGGCAGAATTGCCTGGGGGAGGGGGGATGGGAGGGGTCTTTACAGGTCTGTCAGGCGAGCAGAGACTCCTAAAATGGCTACAGGAAGCTCATTGGTGTCTGAAGGACAGTGGCGAGGGCCGTGGGCAGAGGTATGGGGGCTCCTGGCGTGGAGGTTAATTCGAGGGGTTTGCGGTTGGATTGGAGGATTAGGGCTCATGCAGGGAAAACTAGAGGTACATGCACTCACCATTCCCGATCCGCCTCTAATCCACTGCATGGTGTCCACGAAGTCCAGCTTCTGTGAGGCCGGGTGGCTGGCGCGGGTTGTCGCGGGCTCACTGGGAGGTAGGGCTGGGCTGGAGGAAGCGAGAGCCCCAGCGCCCCCTCCGCCTCCCC
>LOEQ01002276.1:50154-62236 GCA_001685075.1 Bramus lutescens | reverse complement strand
CCCTAAGAGAGACATACATGGATCAAATCTACATGGGAAGTAGAAAAAGACAAGCTCTCCTGAGTAACTTGGGAGTGTGGGGACCATGGGAGAGGATTGAAGGGGAGGGGAGAGGAAGGGAGGGAAGCAGAGAAAAATTTAGAGCTTAATAAAATCAGTAAAAGAAAAAAAAGAAGAAATAAAAGCCTGTAGCTAAGAGACTAAAACATTTTGGAATGTATTTACTTAGACCACTAGCTACCTGTTGGGAGCTGTGAACTTCCCTGATCCTGAATTTCTGGTAAACAACTTGTAATGCTTGCAGCTGCTCTGAGCACAAGACCCTCAGGAGTTCCTGATGGCAGAGGAGTGATTTCTGGGGCATTTGCCTGGGGCATGGCTAGCAGTTAAGGATCTCTATATAAGCTGCTCTGGTACACAGTAAAAGTGGCATTCTTATTTCAAGGATGACCCATGTCTCTGTGTGTCTTTGTGTGTTTCAATATCCATCCCCTTGCCCGGTTCTCAAACTGTATGGTAGCACATAGAGTGCATATGGGCGTGGTGTGCTACAGCTACCCTCAACTTAAAAGCTAAAAATGTCATCGGAAAGCTAAAAATGTTGTAGGATGATACCTGAGGCCTATACGAGAGAGAAATTTTGTCTTTTTTACTGCATTCCACCTTTCTGATGTTGCCACCAATGCAGTTTTTAAAAATGTTTTAAACTAATAACTTTTTTCCCTGTAACTATAAAACTCCACAAAACTGCTTCTACACTGGAACATTATACGTGAAGAGATCTAAATGAATATTCTTAGGCGAGGTCATTCATATTTGCTTCAAATGCTAGCCACCCAGCCACACAGCCAGACATGGAATAGGAAAATAAAAGTTGTGGAAATAGAGAAAGGCAAAAGATAGATGGAATAATTTAAGTTAAGAAAAGCTGGCTAGAAATAAGTCAAGCTAAGGCCAGGCATTCATAAACAAGAATAAGTCTCTGTGTAGTTATTTGGGAGCTGCATGGCAGATCCCCAAATAGTAAAAGAGCAGAAAAAGTAAAATACCAGCTACACTGGAGTGAGGTGATATTGGTCTCCAGGGCTGGGCTTAAGAGTGATGAAGCCACAGAACTGCTTTTAGGTACTAGATAGCTTCTAGAGAGAGATACAGAAGAAATTTAGAGATCAAATTGTTTTTAGCATTTTTCCTATTAAGAAGAAATTGTCAGTGAAAAATAATTGTTTAGCCAGGCAGTGATGGCACACGCCTTTAATCCCAGAACTCAGGAGGCAGAGGCAGGTGGATCTCTGTGAGTTCGAGGGTAGCCTGGTCTACAAGAACTAGTTTCAGGACTGGCCTCAAAGCAACATAGAGAAACCCTGTCTCGAAAAACAAAAACAAACAAACAAAAAATAATTGTTTAAATGATGTCTCCTATGGATTTAGGTCTAATGCCTAGGAATGTGAGTCCTAGACCATTAAATAAACACACCAATTTTTTAGGCTTAGTTATAGTTTTCAGTTGGGTCTTTAAGACCATGAAAGTAGCCAAAATTCATCACTGGAGACAGACAAAATTTGGATTTTTTATTTTTCATTTATTTATTATTGAGACAGGGTCTCACTGTATAGCCTAAGCTGGCCTAGAATTCACTACGTAGATGAGGCTTGGGAACTCAGATATCTGCCTGCCTCTGCTTCCTGATGTTGGGATTAAAGGCTTATGCCACCATGATCAGCCTTTTAATTTATTTTAAAGCCATATATTCCCCCATCCTTCTGTTGTCCCTTTTGTAACACTTAAAGAGAAACAGTGTCGTTATTATTTTAGCTTAAACATGCTTAAATTTCTTCTTTCTGCCTGTCCAGAAGCTATCTTAGAGGGACCTCATATTGTGGTACTAGTCACTTTAGGACTACACATAGATTCAACTGTTCTTGAGCAGAGACAATGGAATTCCTTTTTCTGTTTCTTTGCTTTGCTATTTTGGGCCTGCATACCTGAAGGTAATTTCTTGTTACATCTGTGCTAATCTATCTTGAAAGCTTGTTAGAAAAATAACAGGAGCTAACACTTTGAGATGCTAGACCTGAAAAGCTCTTGTGAATTTTCAGCTGCCTAGGGCCAAATATTGGGAAGGTACAGATACTAACAGGAGCTCAAAGGACTAATTGCCAGGTGCTATCCAAGCTGCTGCTAATGGGTTGTTGTTGCAACCAAGGCAAGGCACTGAGTCATAGTGCATGTTTTTTCTGGATTCTTCGCAGTTGTTTTTCATTGAAATAGAATATTCTTTAACCCCACCAAATGCCTCACAGTTGTTGTCTTTTGTTTATACCACATTGTGTCCTGAGTACCCTGACTTTTGTTTTCACCTTTCAGTTACAATAGCATAGAGGGTGAAGAAGAAGTGGAAGTGGGGGAAGAAGAGGAGAGAGAAGAAGAGGAAGAGGGGGAAGAAGAGGAGAGAGAAGAAGAGGAAGAGGGGGAAGAGGAAGAGGGGGGAAGAGGAGGAGGGGGAGGAGGAGATGAGGAAGAACAATAACAGCAGCAACAGTAACAACATCAAGAGGCTTGTTTCCTCTCCCCCATGACCCACGTGCTTTGTCACTGGAGGTACCTGTCAGTTCTTTGTCCTAAGGCATAGAATGCTGGGGAGCGGATGGCTTCATTTCTGAGAGATAGTCTGTCATCTAACAGTAATACATATAAATAGTTACACCAACCAAGTGACCTCTCACCCCTAAATCACACTTAGCATGGTTGGATCCTAGCCAGTCCCCTTCTCTACATGGAGAGTCAGAAGTATAAGGGACAGTTCTGAGAGACAAGCCAACTTTCTTACAGATAAATATTTTCCCCCCATAACATGGAGGAAGCAGGTCAAGGAATTATACCACCATTTTCAAACCAAGAGAGGAGACCCTAATATCTGAAGAAGAACTTCAGTTCCCTAAATCTCAAGATGGCTCACAGCTCCAGGTAAGTGGACAGACTTCTTTACCTATCATATCTGTACATCACTGGGTAGAGGAATGCTTTCATGTAGTTTGGGAGTTGAGAATACTGAAAGTACTGGGTTTCACTACTGAACTCTCTCTGTGTGTGTCTCTATCTCTGTCTTTCTGTCTTTCTCTCTCTCTTCATTTTCAAGGTAAGGTTTCAGTCGCAGTGTCTCAGTGTTTTTGATGGAAAAACACAGATCTCATCTTAAAGAAAATATGAGATAGTTTATTAAGGAGTCATTTGAGTGACCATGGGTCAGGAATACAGATTTAGGCTACCCCAAATTCTATATTGTAAATTGGAAGCAGTTTCATGAAGTTTTATAGTTTTTCAGAACAAAAAGAGTCATAAATACTTTGGTGGGTACATCAGAGAGGCTATTCTATAAGCCTCAGATGCTCTTTAATAACATTCTTAACTTTTGGGGGGTTGGAAGTTAGTAGCCTGCTAAGTTAACAATAACAAAAGGATTTTATCTGGTAGTCAGGATGTTAGTTCCAAGACAGAAGTGGACAAAGAATGGGTAGGTATTCAAGGAGCTAAAACTAGCCCCCAATAAGTAATTATTAGCCTTTGGATCTGTAACATTTCAACCTCTCCACATCGCTCTACAGGTATTCAGGCAATCGGTTTTGCAAATGCAGCTTCTTTCAGAAATTCTTGTTCACAGTTCTCCCTGTTAGACAGCCATCATGTTTTGTTTATGTGGAGAAGCATATATAATTTTTAAAATAATTATAAGGTTCCTTGTAGCTGGGAAGCTCTGTCCTAGGATCAGATGTAAGCGAGACCGAGTAGTGTGAAGGACAGCAGTCTTCAGGATGGAAGGATAGCTGGTAATGGACATTAAGAAATACCTGGATCATAATAAAATTATTAGCCATTATGACCTGGATATGATTTTTTTCTTACACCCTCTATTTCTGTGACATATAATAGGACTACTATACATAAAATCAATTAATCAAAAACACAGTTTAGCCTAATGGAGTGAAAGTAACAGTTGAAGGAAAGTTGTATTTAAAAATAATAAAGCTTTACATAGTTTCAACTATGTTGGTTGTATGCTTCCCCCTGTATTACAGCTATCTGTACTCTGAACTATCTTACTTATACATGGTAAGAAAGGAGACTTTAGAAGGAGTCAGCAAAGTGTTGTCCCTTTTTATTAGTAAAATACAAATATTGTTCAATTTTAAATCGCAGATAGTTGTACTGTAGGACATTTTAGACACTAATTAAATCAAACAATGCCAGGATTTAAGGTATAAAACATCATGAAAGTTGTTATTGGAGATTGGTGTCTTTTGTACAGTTTGGATTAAAATTAAACTAAAATCTTTGAGTGTCTTTAGTTAGAATAAAGGAGATCAAATTTAATTTAATACTAAGTCTTTTGCTTTATCCATATTATACTGAGTAATGAGTATTATGTTAAGTTTTGTTTTTTTTTTTTTCAAGACAGGGTCTCACTATGTAGCACTGATCATCCTGGAACTCACTATGTAAACCATGCTGGCCTCAAACTCTCAGAGGTCTGTCTGCCTTGCCTCTTGAATGCTGGGATTGAAGTGTGACACCACACCTGGTTATATACTTAGATTTTAATAAAATAAACGGTAAGGGCAAGGCAGCAGTTAAAAAGAACATAATTGAATGAGAGAACATAATATATTCATTTGAAATTTCTTTAAAACAAGATTAATATTATTTTATCACTTAGAAGCTTACCAGGTGAAATATTAAATATCACAAGGAAATTAAAAAAGTTAATTATAAAAGTATTAAGGTTCATAAAAAATGAGAGAAGTATTTAGTTAGTTTGGGTATTTGCTTGTCTATAGTCTATTTCAATTGTCACTGAAAATGAATGTCATCGAGTGTTTTCCAAGTCTATATGAATATGTTCAGAGAAGATATAAAAAGTTCACAGCCTTGGGTTTCACAGTCTAGGAGTGAGTTAGAAATACCTGGATACAGTCTTGATCTTTTAATCAGAATGGAGTCTTTGATGTGGTGCCTTTTATTTTTCCCAGTTGATTAAATCATCTAGTTTTCTTTATCCTTTGATGAAGACTTTGTAACTAATTTTGAATTTAGTTATCATAGTTTAAAGTCCTTTAGGATACTATGTGCTATTTATTTAATATACCAAATTTTATAAATGGCTTTAAATATTTGTTCATTAAAATGAATTTCACAGTCGCTATGCAATTTACTAGGAATATTCTAAATAGGCATAACTATCTCAGCAGAATTTTTCCTATGGTTAAAGCAATGGTTAATTATCTCAAATGCAAAGGCTTTGTCTGATGAGAAAACTTATAAAACTAGAATCTTATCAAAGGCTTTAAATATCCACTTACTGAAATAATAAAATGAAGGGTTTTTGTTTGTTCATTTTAAGTTAACATTTTTTTGTAAACATTACTAAGAACAAATCAATACTAAAGAAAATGTTGTAAAGAAGTAAGCAATAATTTTGATCTCAGGATATCGAATTCAACCTTAAAATTTTATGACCTTTATATTATTCTTAACTCAGTCACAACTGTATCCTGTTTTTAAACAGTCTTCTTACAACATATTTTGATCTTAATATTATTTTTATTACAAAATTTAGAAAACAATTTTAATGAAGTATTTTTAAATGAAAGCACAGGGTCCTATGTTTGAAACAGAAAAACATGGTGTCTTATAGATATCTAGCAGCTATAAATTTAGATAAAATATATTAATAATTTTTTCTAGTTCCCATTTTTTATTTATGCTCTAATTATACACCTGAAGAACTTTTAGCAAATACTTCAGTATCATATTATAACATCTGAAGAAAATAACCGTTCATACAGTAATAATCAAAAGAGAATGGGAAAAAGTGAAGTGTAATATTGAGTGTTATTTCTGATGAAAACTTTATCAAACAGTATGAGCCATTAGATCTATGGCAAGATTTAATCATTTGTTTTGATCAAGTTGAAGGTGCTTGTTAGTAGAAATCTATCTACTAATTTTATCTTGCTGTTATTTATTCAAGTCTATTAAAATTTAAAATTAAGTAAATTGATGCTTAAAGAGGAAATACCACCATTAAAGCTTAAACCACAGCAAGGTAAAACTCACTGACATTTTGTATTGGATGTATTGAATTAACAATCTGAAGTTTTTCTGAGATAGATTTTACTCGTAATTTCTCAAGTCCCTAGTTAGTAAATCATTGTATATTTAATAAAAAATTTAAGATTATTTTTAACAGGCTCTCTTATTTAAAGGAGTGAAAAGTGCTTAGATAATATTTCTCCCCTTGAGAATTGTGAAGTTAGAATCTACAATATGTACTAATAAGTTCTCCATTTTCATGTTAGGTATTGGTTTCAGCATTCCCAAACAAATGGGTAGGCCTTTGTTAGGTTTAAGAAACAGTAAATAGAACAGCAGTCTGAAACGTTTGGGGAAGGGAAATTTTGCTGACAAGGGTCTTATCCTGGTTTGAACCTATAGGTGATATTCCTGCATCAGCTTTCTATGTACTGAAATCTAAAGTATGAACCACAAAATCAGCATGAATGATGTTTGTTTAATGTTTCCTTTTGAGACAGGTTCTTGCTATGTAGACTAACCTGACCTGAAAAGCAAAATCCTCCTGTCTTCATATTCAATGTGTTGGGATTATTTTTGTTTTTAAATCAAGTTTAATTTTTTAAAAACAAGTTAGAAAAGGCACCTTGAAATTGATAATTTTTTTCAGAAAAAGTATTTACCTTTCATTAGAGTTATGTAAAGTAGGATAAGAAATCCAGAGCAGGATAAAATTTGGCATTCATGAGATTATTCATTTTTAAACTAGAGACAGATGGACAATTCTTTTAACTGTTTCATTATAATGTAACACATTAACATCTGTAAACTCCAAGATGTCTCTGTAAACCTTAAAGCAAGTTTTAGGGTTGTTTTTTGCATATGGATCTGAAAAAATCCATTTGTTTGTTTTTAAAGAGGCAGTAGTGATTATAAATATCCTTAAAAATCTTTAAAATGCTTATATATTTATATATTCATTTACATATATATTAAACATATCTAAAAATCACAGACATAAGGTATCTTTTTAATGCTCAATATAAACAGCATTTTAAAAGGAGGATAATTGTCTAATGGGAAGAAAATGTATCCTGGATTAGGAGAAGTCATCTCTTAAAGTTAATTTGTACCCTCGAGCAATAGGGACCATGTTGAAGAACCAGAGTAGGAATAAGCAGAAAGAAAATAACATCTTGACCATAATTGTATGATTATATACTTGTACTTAAACACATATTTTAAAAAATTAAAATTAAAAAAATTAAAAATCCTCATAATAATTGTCCTAATTCTTTGGTACAAAGATTTAGTACCATTAGCCATCTCTTTTTCCCCAGTGTTCATATTGATTAAATGTATTCTTTTTGTCATTTGTTATTATTTTGATTCTTAAAATTTTAGTTTTACTCTGAGGCAAAAGGAAGAAAAGAGAAGAAAGCTGGACCATGTTAACACCTTTAGTTTACATGAACACATACCTATAACCCAATTTGTTTTTAAGTACACTATTTAAAAATAAAATAAATGCATGTGTAGACAGACAATGTACACACACATAGTCATACATAACATATACGTATAAAGCAACATTTTGAACAAATTGTTGTTAGGTTTATACTTCCCATTATCTTCATAGTGAAAAGGAAGCTTAACATAGAAATCTTTAGCGAATATACATATCTATTAATTTATGTAGTTTGGTCTTAAAAATACTTTATATTTAACAGCTTTATATTAAGTATAATTTGGAAAAGAAAATTATATGAATTTTATGTTATTCAGTATATAGATGATAAAATTTATACATATATGTATATATATTACAACTTAGTGCAATCTTTATCTTGATAGTTCTCAGATTAATGTTTTATATAAAAAATTGGCATTCTAAGGTTTCATGAAATAGTTAATGTACTCAAAGATATCATTCTAATAGGTCTTATGATGTTTAGAGTATTCAAATGCACAAGGAAGGTAGTATGTATTTATCAGACATTTCAATATACCATCACAATACTCAGATGTATATATCTACATGTGCATTGTAATAAAGCATGTCACAAACAACAAATGAAAACAAAAAAACAAAAAGAAAGCACAATTATCATAGGCACACATGACACAATTATGTGAAGTCTAGTTGCAGCTGTTTGGGGAAAAGATAGGAAGTTTTTGTCTCTATCTCTTTAAGGTATAAGAAAGGCTTGAGAACAGGAAAGAACAAAAGGTGAAGTTTATCACATAAACTTAAGACCATTCTCTTTCTCTCTTCTAGAAGGTAATGTGATGGCTAAAAGTATGCTTTAAGTTTAAATTATGCATTTAAGAAATCTTAAAACAGAAATGCCCCTAACCTATAAGCCCAATGACAGATAACTTACCGGAATGCTAGGGTCTGTTGTTTACGTGAGCTAATAAGCCACTTGTTTTTGCTTCTGTAAACAAGCTTGGTTGTCCCAATGACATAGGATGTGCTTGATCACACCTAGGCAGGAGGTACAGAGGCAGGAAGTATGCTAGGCCCTGATTGGACAAAGGCAGGAAATATGTAGCCTTGTAGATTTTACCATTATAAGCCATTTTCCCAGATAATTTTATATTTTAATTAAAGCAGGCTGCGTATTTGTGATTTTTAAAAATTGTATTGCCTAGTTTTTTGTTAAGCTCACAAAATAAACCATTTTGGAGGTAGTAAGTGTTCCTCACTGAGGGAAAAGTCAGGTTATCTTTAGTTCTATCTCCCCATTTTGTCCCACTTATTTGCAAACTGAAAGTAATTATCACATAGAAAGCCAACTTGAGTACCAGATGGCAGTTTACCTCCAGATACTTCTCCTTTTTGAAAACTTTGTTCCCCGTGTTTTTTTTTCCCCTTTTCCCAAAAACTTGCCTGTCTGCACTAGGTAGGGTGTTTGGGATCAGGTTTATGTGCTGCCTTTGGGATCAACTTTCTCTGTTCCCACTTCGACACCTCTTCTCCCACTGGGTCTTGGGGTTACACTGTTTTATCCAACTTCGAGGATGAACAAGATACTGGGTGACCAATTTTTCATATGCGTCTTCACCAGAGTTCTAATAAACTTCCTTCTGATCCAGGAATGGGGTTTCTTTGTTGGGATTTCCTATGAGGCCATTGCCAGTCATGGGACCTTTCTCCTGGCACCTCTTCTCTTTGGGTCAGTGGGAATGTCTCTTTGGCATCTTTATGATTAGGTACTCAGGACCTCCTATAATCTCCTGTCAGCTTCTGACTCCAGACGTCTGTGCCTGTTGACATCGTGCCTTTTCATCCCCTCCCTCGAGGAAGTCGTTAGGACCCAGCAACATGGGTTAACTTAAAATGTTAAGAGTTAGCTAGTTACAAGCCTGAGCTATTGGCCAAGCATTTGCAATTATTATAAGCCTCAGTGTGTTTATTTGAGACCACCTATGGTACAGGAAAACTCTGTCAGCATCCAGGTTTCCCCAGTCCCACCCCTTCCTACATCTGGCATTTTGTCTGATATGTCTGTTCTGCTTTTCCAGGGTCTGATTAAATCTACCACATCTTTAAGCCCGAATATTGGATCAGCCTTCAGTCTCTACCCAGATGTACTGGTATTTATGGATGCTGATCTGTTAGCCCTGGTTCTCATAATCTGAAAGGAAAATATAGTTCTCAGAGATATTTGGTTCTTTGTTGTCCTTTCCCCTCAGGGCTGCCAAATTCATTAAACTTCCCCCAACTCAAATCTATCTTTCTCTGTCTAGGACCCTCCTAACTAAAAGTTCTTTATAATTCCTCTTAAAGATAATTGCTCCATCCAAACCCAGCAACTGTTCTACCTTGCAGCCAACACCTCCAGGACATGGCTTGAGCTCCTCTCACCAGACAATTGGGCTCATGGAGCATGACTGCTTTATGAGAGCCACTCTCAACCCTCTCTAGGTCGTTAAAACTGCCACTGTTCCTACCACCAAGTCCACTGGTTCTGCACAAACCTTTGGGGCATCAATGGTTGCCTTTTCTACAACAGTGAGTTCCCTTTCCATCAACCCAAAGATGCACACCACTTCAGTCTGCTCAGATCCCTGCGCTGCTCTCAGCTACAAACTGCAACTATTTGTACTGAAACAAGTGTTATTTCAGGGTTGTTAAAAAGTACATGACTGTCATACTTAATAATTTGTTGGCTGGAAAACTTGTTATGTGATCTGTTCTATGAACCCTGTCATCTTATGTTTTTAAAAAGTGATGTAAATAATTGACCTATAAATACCTCATAAAATGCTTGCATGCACATACTACAATTCGTATTATGTTTAAGATATATATATATATATGGACAAATTAATATGCATAAGTATGTATATACAAATAAGGTATTTAAAAATTATACCATAAATTCATCTCTCTCACAATATATTAAGGACAATAACTTAGTTTTGTCATGCAGTACACAGGTTTCTTGCATATGAATTTGCATTTAAATATAATTATTTTATTTACACAAAGATGTTTTCAGGATTTTAAAAATAAACCAAGTAAACAAACACATTAGGTAAAAAAGAGGTATGGCCAGGTGTGGTGCTGCATGCATTTAATTCCAACACTTGGAAGGCAGAGGTAGGTGGTTGGTTATCTGTGAGTTCCACACCAATCAGGGCTAATTTTTTAGTTTGTATTTGTAGTTTGACTTGATTTTTTTAAAAAGGGAGTTAAAATGATGTAAATATAAATGTACTTTTGATTGAAAAGTTTACAGGAAATGTCTTTGTGATGCAGGAGAAACTTGAGGCAATAAAATTTATTTATTAAATTGATTAGTAAATCAAAGGCTTTTCTAGCCAACTGCTTAGGAAATGTTTAGTTATACAAAGTAGAATTTAGCACTGCCTCCAATACGACTGGAAGATAAGTACTGTGAAGACAAGACTTGTTAGAAATGATAGGAGAGACAGTTTTGTACTGAAATTGAAGTTTAGGTTGCTGAGAAACAGTTTCTGCTAATGTTTGTTCACCAAGACTGAACAAAATAAAGCCCCATTTTCAGAACACAAGGAGGCAACCCTGACTCACAGCCAGCCATTAGGCCCATCCCTATGTAAAAAGCCTATTAAAATGCCTCTAATGAGCAGCTAAAGGGGGCAGCACAGGTTCACAACCATCATTAAGTCCTGCTCTGCCATTAGTCCCCTACCCCCGTGCTGTTAACAGGAAAAACATAATTCTGCAGGTGGGCAGGATGAACCTGGGTGACAACTATTTGAAAAGAACAGCATTGGCGCATTTAAAAATGCTGGCAGTATCTTTGCTGTGTAAATTTCCCGAGAAGACAAACTTATAGTCTCCTGTCTCTGTTTTAACTGTTCAAAGTGCAACCTGGGTCCTGGACCTGAAGGAGATTTGAGGATGAGTATATGTAAACTATATAAGGCTTATATAAGCTGGTAAAATTTTCTGTTCAAGATTGGTGGCCTTTTGTGCCAGACCATGCTATTATTAAAGAGCTTTTTCTTCTATTAATTTCTTAGTGCATGAAGTGATTTGCCACTGAAAAGACATATTAATTCCATAACATTTGGATAACAAAGAACTTTATGTGGGCAGCTTATAATGTTATAATCAGAGTTCCAGGGAAATAAAGACAATTCGATGATTTCATTAATTAAAAACAACCACTCTATCTAGCAGAAAAGGAAAAATTCACCTACTGTTAGATTTTTTAGCTCCTGTATTTCCCCTTAGTCCTTCAAAGAGTAATGAGTAGCCATTTTTAATCTGAAGTTTCACAGGGGAACAAATGCCTTTTGGGTTCAGCACTGAAATCACATGGTTAACATGTAAACTCTGTCTGGCAACCACATCAATTTTTCTCAAAGGTTATTAAAAGGCTCTCTTATTTTTCAACTTTTTTAAAATATGACATGGGGAACCTTTATTTATTTATTTTAGATTTATTTATTCATTATGTATACAGCATTCTGTCTGGATGTTTTGCTTGCAGGCCAGAAGAGGGCACCAGATCT